>JASCQD010000014.1:600000-981241 GCA_030180035.1 Pseudogymnoascus sp. SDFLT0511
GTCCGGTATAAAAGTTTCATTGTGGTGACACTTGTAAGCCTGGCCTCCCTATCGGAAACGTGCATATGAGCGGGAGTCAGCTCGTGGCTGGGCACCACCTGGCCTCCGCCAAATTGAACAATGAGCAATACCAGGCGTTAATTGCCTTCCACAGAATACTGCTACACGAGCATCATGATTTTTTTCTTGCTTCTCAGCACCCGTTCCGTAACATTGGCGTTGCGTCAACTACCCGTAAACTACGCTATGCCGGCGACGCTCTGGCGTCACGCAATCCACAGCTTTCTTTAGCTACTCCGCAACAGACTTCCTACGTCTCTCGACTATATGCTAGTCTTTATTGTTTTAATCTACTTGGGTGCACTTGCCCTCCACCACTACTAGCCAGACATATATTCCTTTACCTCAGCTACGAGCTGCTCTTGGGATATCGGACGTGTCTCAGGCTGGGTAATCATCTCCATAGGTGGGGTTTCCATATTAAGCGCCGCACGGGACGAAATCTTAGTTGAATAATGAGCAGTATCAGGCCTTAATTGCCCTGCACAGGACTTACTTCACGAGCATCACGATTTTTTCCTTGCGACTCCACCGAGGCTGTGGCGCCACGCCATCCATAGCTTTCTGGAGCTTTCCGCAACAGACTCCCCGCGTCCCTCGACTACATGCTCGCCTTTATCTACCTTGTCTATTCCATGATGAGTCTTCTTCTAGAGACGGTCCCAGCATTCGAGGACACGTGTATTGAATGCCTCGGCAATTTGTGCAGGTACAGGATAGCGATTGAGGACGACAACGTCAGGGACAGGGAGATTTGGGCTCAGGTCGCACGGCAGTGGTATCTGAAGTCCGCCAACCGCTCCGCTACACCCCGCCGCCTATACCACCACCTCGGTCAGACGCGCTCTCTACTACGGAAAGTCGCTCGCAGTCTTCATCCCCGCTGTTCGATCCGACGCTGAACCCAGTTGCCGGCAAGCGCCGCTTCTCCGCCGTCATCTCGGCCATAGTACGTAATCACGCTATAATCTTTATCTCCGAAGTGGGCTTTTACGCCTTTGTCGATCGAACATGCTGGATTGTTGGGCAAGGATAGACATCCGCATAGCAAAATAGCAGCTCTTGCTCTGATAGTGGTGATTTGAGATGCGCGCTAACTGGCGCTGGCACCTTGATTGAGCCAACACTCCTCTAGTAACATCTCAACTTGTAGATCTCAGCCCCACCTGATACCACAGTCCTGTAAACTCTAATTTCACGACTATCGTCTGTCGCAACGCTGGCAGATGCCCCACTAGACTTTCCAGGCCGCGACAGGCCCGAAAGACCCGAAAGGCGTCCGCAGTTGTTCAAAGATAAGTAAATTAGTATATATACTCAGAATTCCCTCTTCCTCATTCTCCTCATGCATGGTCGCCACGCAAAGCAGTAACGTACCTCGAATTCAAGCAACTAACTTATTCAATTTTGGTTAGTGTAAATGATCCAAAGGGCAGGTTGCGGAGATTTCGATTACTGCAAGAATAGGACATCATTGCTGTGCTCTTCAGTTCGAATGGGCCTCTCGACGCAGGCCTCGCGACGATCACTGGTATCCGTGTATCGCCCCAATCGATGCCACTAAGTCACGTGTGCCTTCTACATAAAAGCAGCTAAGGTTATCTAACAGCATCTATAATACGGGGAGCATATGTAATAAGAGGGCGCTGCTTCTTAAGATATAAAGGGCAGAGTGTAGCAACGGAGGTTGGTGGAAGGGTGGCTTTTAGAATATTTAAACTTTCGAATTCAATACAGTAGCAAAACTTGATTAAGAAAGCATTTAGAACGCTAGCTAATATGAGACCCTTCCATTTTCCAGGAATTATATGTCTGAGTGCAAGCTAGAGTATTAGGATGGGCCGCACCTAATTTCCTTGTCAACAATTTAAGACACGAAGAAATTAAGCCTAGAGCTTCTGCATCACGATTCTGGCCTTTCCATGTCCAGGCAAGATTGTTCATGCTGGTCAGCGTAGAAGGATGGTCCGCGCCGAGTTTCTCCTTCCTCGTCTCCATCACTTGCACCTCCAGCTCTTCGGCAGCGTCCCACCGCCCTTGATTCCAGAACGTCGACGCGAGGTTGGCCATGCTGGTCAGCGTGGAAGGATGGTCCGCGCCGAAGTTCTCCTTCCTCGTCTCCATCACTTGCACCTCCAGCTCTTCGGCAGCGTCCCACCGCCCTTGATTCCAGAACGTCGACGCGAGGTTGGCCATGCTGTTCAGCGTGGAAGGATGGTCCGCGCCGAGTTTCTCCTTCCTCGTCTCCATCACTTGCACCTCCAGCTCTTCGGCAGCGTCCCACCGCCCTTGATTCCTGAACGTCGACGCGAGGTTGGCCATGCTGTTCAGCGTGTCTGGATGGTCCGCGCCTAGTTTCTCCTTGCTCGTCTCCATCACTTGCACCTGCAGCTCTTCGGCAGCGTCCCATCGCCCTTGATTCCTGAACGTCACCGCGAGGCTGGCCATGCTGATCAGCGTGTCCGGATGGTCCGCGCCTAGTTTCTCCTTGCTCGTCTCCATCACTTGCACCTCCAGCTCTTCGGCAGCGTCCCACCGCCCTTGATTCCTGAACGTCGACGCGAGGTTGGCCATGCTGTTCAGCGTCTCTGGATGGTCCGCGCTGAGTTTCTCCTTCCTCGTCTCCATCACTTGCACCTGTAGCTCTTCGGCAGCGTCCCACCGCCCTTGATTCCAGAACGTCGCCGCGAGGTTGTTCATGCTGGTCAGCGTGGAAGGATGGTCCGCGCCGAGTTTCTCCTTCCTCGTCTCCATCACTTGCACCTGTAGCTCTTCGGCAGCGTCCCATCGCCCTTGATTCCAGAACGTCGACGCGAGGTTGGCCATGCTGTTCAGCGTGGAAGGATGGTCCGCGCCGAGTTTCTCCTTCCTCGTCTCCATCACTTGCACCTCCAGCTCTTCGGCAGCGTCCCATCGCCCTTGATTCCAGAACGTCACCGCGAGGTTGGCCATGCTGTTCAGCGTGGAAGGATGGTCCGCGCCGAGTTTCTCCTTCCTCGTCTCCATCACTTGCACCTCCAGCTCTTCGGCAGCGTCCCATCGGCCCCTAAGCTTATACGCCAAGCCTACCATTGCCATACTATCTAGCGTATCATTGTGCTCTCGACCAAGAATCCTCTTTCGAACCTCTTTTGCCTGAACCGACATCTTGTACGCCTCTACTCCTTTCCCCATACTCCACGCATACCATGCTGCCTTGTATAATATTGAAGCCCAGTCTATTAACGAGTCTTGTTCCTTTGGCTTCTGTGTTGCTGCTATTTGCACGTGCGGGGAAAGCGCCTGACACGTCACCCAATTCTCGTACTCTCCCGTTGGAAGCTCTGCGTCAAGATTGCTGATAAACTGTTGTCTCCACCTCTCTTGCTGCCCATGTGCTTTGAGCCATTTGCGCGTGGCTAGCTGCACTAGCCTGTGCATTTTGAAGGTGATGCCATCTGCATTGACAGAGATGAACGAGTAGTTTCGTAGTGCTGCGACATCGCCTTCAAATTCATCACTCACACTAGACTGTGTTGTGTTATCTTCATCGTCATCTTCATCGTTAACGTCATCATTATAATCAGTGTCTCTTTTAACATGTTTATCACCATCGCTCTCGTTCTGGTCTTGCCGCGAGCTTCTCTGCACGTTTTGACTTCGAAGTAGAGCCTCGGGAATTCCTTGCCAGTCAAAAAAACTCATAAGCGACAACAAATCAGTAGCTGATGGTCTGATCTCACGGATATGATTGAATGATATTTGCCATGTAATGATGATGGAGTTCTTGGCCTCCGAATCTCGCTGTAGCTGTTTGGCTTCGTACTTAAGGAGACTGGATCTCTTGCTGTTGCTCTTCCGAAAGCTTTGAAGGTACTGTCGCACGGAGCTGCGAGGCGCTAATTCGGAGATGTATGCGGCTGCCTGGACAATAGCAAGCGGCATAAAGTCGAGCTCCGCGACGAGCTGGGCAGCGTCATCGCTACCATCACCCCCTCCAAGCTTGTTCTTTAAGAGTGCTAGTGCATCTTTCGGGCTCATTGGTTCGATTGCGATTATGTCGCGCGGCTTAACCAGCTCTAGCGCCGCCTCCCTACTCCGTGTTGTCATAAGAATCGATCCATTCGGGCAATGCGGGAGATATGACATGAGCGGTGGTAATTTCCCGTCATCTATATTGTTCTTTTGCAAATCTTGACCGGTGCTTCGACGCTCAACGAGGTAGCTAGCATCATCCACATTATCAAGTATAACAACCCACGCTCCTTTCCTATCGTCGTGCAGCCAGTCGTGCACGAGCTGGAATATATTGGCCTTTGGATTCTGCCGCCCAGCGATCTTGACGCAGTTTGCAATATCTCGAAAGCTCTGCTCAAACCGGGCTGTGTTGCTTGCGTGGACCCAGAACACCCACGTTTTCTGCAATCGGTCTCGGGATCGGTACGCGTATTCGATGGAGAGTTGCGACTTGCTTCGCAGCAGTTAGCCATCCGCAATGGCAGAAGTGTTTGTGCTTACCCGACGCCCCCCAGGCCAACGAGTGCGGTCCGAGATCCTAAGACAGCGCATTTTTGGTGAATCTGATCCAGTAATCCGCCCCGTTCGACAAAGTCCTCGTCGCGACTGAAGGGTATGACGATCGACGAGGTCGGTGGTGTCTCTAGTAGCTCTAAGGTGGGGCCGTCGTTAGCGCCGGTTAGCTTGGACCCTTTGCAACTCACCAGGAGGGGCGTAATTATTGAAAGTGGGGTTCATTGAGTTGCCTAGTTCATATTTGTCAAATCTGGACATGGCCTCGATTATACTATTTCTTACTACCAAAATACGCGTCACCCTTGATCTCATTGTGATAGAGATCCCCAGCTCCAGTATGCTGGGCTCCTCGACCAGTGTTGGCATTATTGTTACCACTACCCTGATGGTTTTGGGTGACACCCCCAGTCTCGTCCTCGAGAGGGGAAGGTATTTCGTTCATCTCCTTGATCGCCTCTTGTATCTCCTTCACTTGGGCATCGGTAGCGGTTCCCATCAACCTCTCGCATACAAGCACTTGGATGTCCTTTAAAATATCTTCCATCAAACACTCCACTTTATACTCTTTCCCTAATGTACCGAGGGCTTTCTTGTATCGATTGTACCACTTGTCGTCATCCTTCCGAATAACCTTCTGGAATATTTTCTTGAGGTTCTCAGCCTTCGCCTTGCATGACTCCAGAATGGGTTCCAATGCCTCCTGCGTCGTCTCGTCGACCATCTGTGCCCTCTCTCTAGCTCTGTCGAGGATTTCGATCACTAGCACCAGTCGTGCATGCACCTGGCGAAATGCCTCGGGCTGACCTTTCGCGTCTTTTGCAGCATCATATATTGTTTTAGTTGCCTCAACGATTGAGATCACGCCTGAAATGAGGCCAACAACGAACGCAGCCTCAGCGCCGGACATAGCAATCGATAAAGATTTCGGTGTCAATATACTACAACGACTAATTAGTATTTGAAAGTGTCGCATAAGTTGGCTTTTTGGATTTACGTACCCGGACGTGGCTACCGGATCATATACTGGATGTGTATGGCGTGGTTGAGTCCCCAGAGCGTTTGCGAAAGAGTGAGACTTGAAAAACTCGTTGCAAACGGGTTGCAGGCCGTCTTTAAATGTTTTCCGTACGAGTCGTTTGCGAAAGAGTGAGACTTGAAAAACTCGTTGCAAACGGGTTGCAGGCCGTCTTTAAATGTTTTCCGTACGAGTCCTTTATTAGGGGCAGCAGGAGTGCCACTAGGTGCATTCCTGTGTTGCCAGCGGCGCAGGGTATACTTACTGCGAGTGCCCTGAAAGTTGCAATGCTGGTCCAAAGTAAGGCTGGCGATACGCCCGTATTGTGTGGCTGGCTGAATCGCGATGCTGCCCAATCATCGTAACCAGGAAGCACAACTTTCCATAGGTCGCGCGAAGGAAGAGCATAATGTAAGAATTCCAGACATTCCTGGTAAGAAGAGAACTAAACAAAACCTGGGAGTAACGAATAACTTTATTGAATGTGTGATGGCCTGGCGCGCAGCCACATGCCTTCTTGCCACAGGCTTGGGCAAAACTTTGGCTACCGTTGATTACGTAGGAGCCACGCAAATCAATACCTCGAGTCAGAGCAACTAACGCGTTTTGGTTAGTGTAAATGCTCCCACGTCATCACTTGGCAAGGCTGTGGTCGATCAAGACTGTGGTTGACACAAGGCTGACGCGAGGCTGGACTGCGCCATGTGTGGCTTGAAGCTAATATCACCCACACCAGGCATCCATAATGCCCCGTTTGGCCCACCTACCCTAGACGTACAGCACTGACGCCGACAGTGCAGTAAATTATGTGTTCTTCAAACATTTCATTCAGGTTATTTGTACGTTTTTGGAACTATCCTATATATCCCCAAGTCAAAAGAAGTTCGCAGCATCCATATCAAAGCCTTCCTGCTGTAGATACATATCCCACTCTCTCTGAATCCTCGTCTCGTTCTCTTTCATATTAAGGGTCAACTGCTCCACATGCTTTAAACCTAGAGTTGTGCCCTTCGCCAGTTCGTCTGTTGCTTTAATCACCTCATGGTAGTGGACGAGGAGTTGCCGTAGATGTGCGACCTCTGCTTTAAGACGTATCTGACTCTCCTTGAGGGCTTTATTTCGCCTATGCAGAAGCAGCGTTGGGGCGAATCTCGGTGAAGGAGGAAGTGGCTTGTCGGGCATCAGTAAAGGTCTTGGTGGTGCCAATGGCGTTGGCAGGAGTGGCCCTGCTTCCTTCGAGCTGTTGTCGTTCGTAATATGACTTGCGTAGCTTTTAGACATGTTTGCGGCATCTTAGAAAAGGCAGGAAGAAAAGTCCAGCGTGTCTGATATTTATGACAAATGGCATGGCAAAGGGAAAAACGGAAAACAGAAAGAAACACACAGAGATTGGGGGAGGGTTGCTTTGGACTTATGGGTGGGAAGGTGGGAATATCTCGGCCGGAAGTTACGTGTTCGACGGCCGCCTTACTAGTCCCTACTCGGAAACTCTGGCCAACGGGTGGGCGTTGGGTGGCCCTTGGCCGGTTGTTGGTCAGAGCTTCCGAGTAGGGTCTAGTGATTCTACCATTTTGGAACAATGGTTGCAGGGGGTGAGCGACTAACTTAGATGTGGACGTGGCCACGCCTCAGGTACTGCTTCACGATTACTGAAAAACGAGTGCAGAAAATCGTATACTATAAACTGACTTGGGGAGAACAGACAAACTATATAATGAGCTCCGGGAGCCGTTCTCCTATCTAAACAAACCATTCAATATCACTCTTAAACAATCGCTTTTTATCATTCCTAACCTTACAATGAAGATCGTCAATACTTTACTTGCTTCGTCAATTGTTGCTTTGGCGGCCTCTCAAGAAGCTCCAGCGATGTGCATGACTAGCCCAATAAGTACTTTAGCGGCAGGGGAGGTTGCACAAGCGTCGTAAGCATTGTCACCCCATCAGAGCGCTAGTATCTCAGCTAACCACAGCTTACTCCAGCGTCTGGAATCCAATCGGCCGCAGCTGTCAAGCCACACTGTCATTTGCAGACGACAACTTCCTGCCTGTGCATTTTGATACACGGCCCAACACCTGCCCTGGCGCTCAGCAGATGGAACTAACAATCCCAAACGAGGTACCTAACGGGGAAGCGTTTCTATCGTGGTTAGTGCAAGAGTTGATTTTTTGAGTCCACAAACTAACATACGTAGGGTCTGTGCTGGGGACGTCGCAGCTTTGTGTTCGCGGGTAATGCTCGTTGACGGCCAAAGCGACGTCGCAAGATTAGCACTAGCCCAGACTGCATCTTTAGTTTGCGAGGTACTTGCAACGACATTTGCCACCTTGACAACATCTAGCTCCACCGCAGCTACAACATCTACAAGTCTGACAACTAGTGGGTGGGGGGCGAGTCCAACAGAAAGTGGGTCGTCTGTGAGTCCTACAGAAAGTGGGTCGTCCACAATTCCGACAGGAAGTGGGTCGTCCACAAGTCCGACAGAAAGTGGGTCGTCCGCAAGTCCGACACAAAGTGGGGCTAGTGGGGCGGCTACTAGCGGTGCTGGGACTGGATCAGCGATATCTCAGGCGGCAAGCGCGGATGCCATAACAGTCAAACAGGTTACTCCATCACCAACACCAACACCAGTAGAATTGTGTCCATGTTAGCTATAATTAGGGGAATGGTGGAGCCTATGGTGCGGCTGCAATGCCTTTATATTTCCTTTGTTCGCTCTCTGTTTGCACTTTGGTTTCTGTTTGTTCTTCGCGCTTAGTTTTCTTTTGGTTCGTTGCTCTATCTTTCGCACTTTGCAAAGCTCCTACACGATGGGCCACCCAACATATAGTAAAGCTGAAATAAACTGGATGTTATTTTACAAACTACTCAATCTCTCATTGGAACAGATTCAGTGTCTCCATAATGCTCGATTCGAGGACGTGCCGCGAACGGTGGATGCTATCCAAAATAAGTTAAAAGAAGTCAAGCGTACCAACAGCCTACAATCAAAAGACAGCGAAGGAATCTGCCTTTCCCGTCTCGAACGATTCCTGACGGAAAACATTGGGGATTTTGACATCACTCTTCGCCAGCATTTCTATCTTAGACGGCTTCCAGATGGAGATCGCAAGCTCCTCGACAACCTGTGTATGTACTCGCCACTCTAGAAGACAACAGTATACTTATTTGTTGCTAAATAGATCGAACTGCGCACTTGGAATTCGAGGAGGCTGAGAGAATGACGGAATTGGAATGATGAGGATATTCATTTTGTAACAGCCTTAATTATCTACGACCATTCTTTATATAATATAATATCATATTTCTCCAGTAACCTCTCACAAGTTGCTCCACAGAACAGATGTATAAGACCAGCCCACCCTACACTTTATATCCCACGATTTTTGAGCAGCGGATACAGTAGTACAGATTGTGCCCAAACTTAACCATCCCGCTGGCACAAATTTCGTCTGAGGAAACGCGGCCATTCTTTGAGATGGCTTCGACACTCAGCATGCACCGAAAGCAGCGTAGGACTTCGACAGACGTGATTTGAAGCATTATAGTGGGGTCCATAGTGGAGTCCATAGAGTTTGAATTGCACTGGCACGGCGTTGGCGTTATCGGGGTTGTATAATGATTGCCAAACAGTTCTTATTATTGTTGGTATTTCGCAATACCTGAAGTTGAAGGGCATTTCCCCCATATATTGTAAACTAAACTCTGTATACCGCTAAATGGCGCTGCAATGCCAGAGCTTCCTGATTAGTGTTAGCTCGGCTTAGGCAGTATTTATATAAAATCCGGGCATTGAGGACTGATTGTAAATTAATTTACTTTTACAGTCGTTCAACTTAACAATAATGCGTCTCCTTCAAATAGCATCGTTCCTAGCTGTCTCATGCTTGGCTCACACAAGCCCTTATAAGACGTTGGTCTTCCTCCTCTATGCTCTCGCCGATACTAATGTCAGTAGCTTTGAACCGTGGAGCAGGGGTAACCTGACATTGGCGACCCCGGCGGGTTCTTCTGCGTGCAACAGCCTCTTTTCAACGAACCAGGCGCGCAGCTCCTACCAAACCGCCGTCTCAAGTGGTTTACGTCACATCAACGTGTTTGCCACAGCTTCGGCAATCACCACAAACACCCAATCTTCACCAACGCCCCAGACTATAAGCCCGCCTATCCAGAATGGGGGACATCGGCTTCCGATTGGGTGGGGGTCGACGCTTTTTATCAAGTCATACGAGATTATCTATTATTATGCGAGGCTGTTGCTCATTTTGTTCCTTCTAATTCTTATCTTTTTTTGATGTATCTTGTTAAAACAAGTAGATATAAAACAAGTAGATAGTTTAAATCAATCCTTCGTGCTGCGCTTCAAGAGCTGCAAAGTTTAAGGCGCGTTTAGTATCTACATGATGACACTATTATATGCCTTTGATGGAAAAGTACATGGCTTTCTACATGTTGGGCATGTTCTGCATACAGAAATCCATCGTAAAATGCATGACCGCATGAGAGAAAATGAGAGTTTGGAGTTTTATAGCAGATATCGCACATTGCCGCCTTTATCCTCTCACGCTCAGCCTCCTCTAATTCCGCAATTCGAGACTTGTAGTCCGCAATTTCTTGTTCATAGTTCTGGCGCTGGATCTGCGCATCTGACAGGTGAATGTCTAATTTGTCGACATGGCCCCGGAGATTGAGGAGAAGCATCGCTATATCCCGACGTCCATCCAAATCCAAGTCATCGATGTGATCAGTGATGACAATCGCGGTTTCTTAGGCAGAGGTCAGATAGAAGCGATCAAAATAGGTTGGATATATCTACCTGCGGTACACCCATCCTGTGCATACATTTTCTCTGTGATCGAAGTCGATGAACGGTGTGGCGTATTTAACTTCACGAGATCGTATGACATTATATTACGAGCGTTGCAAGGACTGTGTATGTGAAGCTGCGTCCTTGAAGTGTTCATTGGACTTCAGATGTGGGAGTTGCGTCTTTTAAAGTGTTTCGCTTCCTGATACGGCGCGTAGACTGGTGTTCATTGGATCACAGGAGAGCAATTTCCAGCAGGCGTTCTCATACAACGAGTCACGATTTGAGAATACATCAATACCACGATCTTAATTGGGTTCAACCTAGCTCTACCACTACTCTTCCAAAGTTTACAGCCTATGCTTATTCATTCTCAGGCTGTGATTTCACGCGCTTATTCGATATATGGTCCTCGTCGGCCCTCTTTCGCTTGGACGGCTGTCGATTTTGGTCAATCAGTAAATCCCCATCACAATTAACACTTGTATCGAAGAATGGCGTTCTCTGGGTTACGTCGGTCTCAATCTGCGCAAAGGTTAGCCTTTTGGCCATAAATAGGAGTTTGACTACTAACTGCTACCCCAATATTGCTCATCTGGCAACCTGGACAGCTTCTAAGGGCCTCTTCAGCGTGTGTGCGTCTCTCATTGGCGCTAACAACTTGTCTCTGCATCGATTGCAGGTTCAACGTTAGGGCTTGCGATGACTCTCTCTCAAGGGCCAGCAGTCTTTCGTAGTGATTGAGCTTGAGAAGAAGGTGGTGAGCTTTTGACCTAGTTACATTATGAGCTGCAACTTCCTCAGGTAGGTGCCAAGATGGATCTTGAGGGCTCGTTGGAGAGCGGAAGCCCCCTGGAAGCGAGCTATTCCCTGATTTTCTGTAAGGAAACAGCCCTGCGCGGTCTGGGATTTGTAGGGCCATATTAACAGATTCAATAGATGTTATGAATGAAGAGATAATGGACAGATATGGCGGTCTATATATACAGCGGATTTTTCAATCTTCGGTCGAGCTAGAAGAAGCCTTGAATGGCCGGAGGTTGCTAATTATAGCGGATTTTTATCTAATATGTTTTTTCGCATGGCCAGAGGTTCCTAATTAGGATAGGGCATCAGCATCTCATACAGGGAGCCACAGGATGTAACGGAGAATAGAATAGTACTCTATGTGACAGGTTCTATTCAATTCTCTGCTTATTATAGATCCCATTCCATTCTCCCTGCTTATGACCAATTGCTTGGAGTATGCTATACTAGTGCGCTTAGGTGCGTTCCCATCCATATTCTGAAAGTATGTCACTGAAGCTCCTCGAGACCGTTTCTGCCAGTTTTGCCACAACCTCTACTTGCAAGCTCAATACTGTTTCCCCCTCCTTTCCTCGATCTAGCCTAGGAATTTTGGCTTTTCGCTTCGGTGCTAATGAAATTGGTGTTTGTTGTTTTAATGGAGGTCGATCCAAACAGTAGGAGGTGATTCGGCCTCGTTTTCCTACTTTTCGCAAGCCACACAAACTTCTTTTTTCGTTGTATAGTTTATTATAACGTCGCTGAATCTTTTTCCATGACATGCCATTGGCCTGCCACTCCCGAATTTGCCATTTTTGAGTGTCGGTATACTGGTTCATCGTGTTGCTAGTGGAGTGTATTGAACAGGGACAGAAGAGAGTACGTAGGGGGGATATTCATATGCACTCACGGGTTACATTTTCGGCATAGTTCACTATTTACCCCTCATGGCCAGAGTTTCCTATTGAAGCTTGGAGCTCCCCCCACTGCCAAGCGCAAGATCTCAGTCCCTACCGCTAAAGCGCGCTAGCTATACATTTTGCCGCCACCAGTCATCGCAGCTCACTATTCCCTCATGGCCAGAGTTTCCTATTGAAGCTTAGAGCTCAAAATACTGTGTGTGCCTGGTGACGATGTATCACTAGCGCGCTTTAGCGCTAGGGACTGAGGCTTGGCAGTGGGGCAGATCGTCGTAGTATGAGTATACCCAGGGACCACTTGCCGGTGTCCTATCACATGAGTAGATGCTGATGCGGGTTCTCGGAGGCTTCGGTCCAACAATTACCCAATACATGTAGGGCCCCACGCTCCCACCTACCACAACTTACCTTTAAGCGCCCAACACATTTACTAGCTATGTCCAGAGTGTACGTACCTCAACGTCGTCATCTCGCATATAGAAGGCGATTGTATATGTGTGGGACGGTACATGGCATACGGGCTGGCTGTGACTTCCTTGGTCCCAGCAGTCTGGTTCTGCCAATAGGCGCAGCATCCCCAGGGCGAGACGGGGACGCCGAGAAAGACTCGTTATATCCGAAAAGGAGCCGTGGCGAACCAGCGTGGTCCCACGGTCCCGCAAGTCTGGCTCTGCTGGTAGGCGCAGCATCCATGCAAATGTGATAAGAAGGTCTCGAGGGACTGCATATGAGTGGCTGGAACATGTATCGTTCTAGATTCAAAGAACGGAAATGCGGATGCAAGTTTTTGTAAATCGTAATGTTGGTGGCGTCCTCAGTGTTCTGTCATTTCCTTACAGTTTCCGGGAATGAAGCCTCGAAGCATTGTAAGGGAGAATCGAGATAGAAAACATAGATAGATACGAGCTCGCCAGCTTCATTCTCCCCATCTCAATTTTTACTTTTACTGATATGATCACTTTGCCCTCTATGGATTTCGGCCACTTTGATGTGGATGCTTATCTACAGCTCCCACCAGATAACCCGAATGTACCGACGGCTCCTGTTGCTCCCATGGTATCCACATCACCTATGGCCGCCGTCCTTCCTGCGACGCCCCCATCGGTGGACAATTTATACGATGGCATCTACACCCCTGAAAATCCAGAGCTCGATTGGCTGCCCCACGATGCTTTCGAGACTACGGGGCTAAATCAGGGTGATTACCTCTGCCACCAAGACAATGACCTCTACGATTATTACAGAGAGACTGCCCCTGAGATTCCAGAGCTCGATTGGCTGCCCTACGATGCTATCGAGACTACGGGGTTAAATCAAGGTGATGAACACAATTGTTGCGGAGAAGCTGCCCCTGGAGTTCCAGAGCTCGATTGGCAGTCCCACGATGCTATAGAGCTAAACCATCCGTCAATCGCCGCTATAGATGCTTTTGTTCAAGCAAACCTAGATCACGTGGCTCCGGATGATCTGACTGAACAGAGTTTAAGCTCGACTGATTCTGAATATGGACATCCCGACCAGCTCACCAACGAAGAAAACGAGCCGCACACATCTGATGACATACCTAGCCTCCCACTACTCTCTTGGTCTCTGCAAATCAAGGACTGCATGTCCCAAGAGAACATCTTCAGAACCAAAGAGGATAACCATTTGGAGAACCGTGCTGCAATCACAGACTTACGAAGGTATGGGCTTAGCTTGCTACACTACGTTCACAGAGAAACAAGTTAACACCACAGCAAGCCTTGTATCAGAAGAATTTGGGATACTACGTGCTGAGCGTGCTGCCACTGAGAATAGAATGAATAACGTGATGGCCGCCATTGCTGAATTCAAGACTTTCGCGAATGAAACATCCGTAGTCATTCAGATGCTTCACGAGGGATTAGATACAGTGATCCAAAGTCGCAAACAGGATAAATAGTTTGTTTAGATATAGTTGTACGTCTATATGGCGTTAAAGAGTCTGAGGGGGGAAGTTGGGGAAATCTGGACAGGCACGATAGGATACAGTGGCATTCTGGCCCTAAAATAGCAGCTTTTCCTAATATTATCCTACACTAAATCTCTTCGTCGTCATCTTCGTCGTCATCCCCGTCATCCTCATACTCCTCTTCCTCGTCGTTATCCTCATACTCCTCTTCCTCTTCCTCGTCGTCATCCTCATACTCCTCTTCCTCGTCATCATCCTCATCCTCCTCTTCCGCCTCTTCCACCCCTTCCACGACTTCCTCATACAAGTGATCCTGGGTATTTAGGGGGCCACGAGGACTGCGCACAGGATCGGCGTAGCTGGCGGCGGAGGCGCGGGTGATTCGGGGTGAAGTGGGGGTTCGTGGAGGCGCGCAGACCTGCCGACGACGGGCAGGAGGGCCAGCCTCAAGCGGGTAGGCGGCACGCTTGCGACCCAGGGAAGCACCACTCGTAGGCGCTTTGGTGGAAGAGGAGACGGCCACGGCCGCAGAACGCCCTTTTACGGGTTCGTCTGTATTCCCCTTAGGATCCGTAATAGGCCCAGAGAGCGGAGCTGGGGACATGGGAGCAGTTGCTAGCCCATCCGTATTAGTACAAGAACAATAGAAAAAGTGAGAGTAGACTTACCCCGCAGAGAGCATTGGGTGCCTCCGCTGTTATAGTGGCAGTTTGTACAACTTCCGAGTAGAAATTCCTTCACCTGGATGCACTTCGGGAAAGGACCGCGGCCGACAACGCAGCGGGTACACGGCTGCTGAACGATATCACCAACAATATAGGCTACAGCCGCCTCCAGATTGCCCCTGCTCGTAAGGTTTGCGTCCCTTAAGGGGCGGAGATCTAGCTCGCGGAGTTTTTGAAGCTTGAGGAGAGAGTTGCATATGCCAGAGCGGTCACGGGGATGAACCAAGCGGAGGAGACTCGACGCTTGCAGCTGGGGCGAGCTGTTATCAAGGGAGCTACCTTCTAGTTGTTATTATCAATCATAAGATTACGGACAGATGCTGTTACTCACTTCTTTTGGCAGTAGCCAAGGTCGAAGACGACGCGGACGCAGAGGTCTTGCCTTCCACGTCCTGTTTGATCAGGGGAGGTTGTTGAGGTGAGTGACGAGGCTCGTCGGCAACTGCTAGTATGGCTGGTGCGGCCGAAGACGGAAGAGCCAGCCCTTGTTGATCTATGCTGCGCAAAATCAACTGTTTAACATGCCTATTAAGATAGTCCTCCTTCTTCCTGGCATCTAGGCTGTTGTATTTTGATGATTTCTTCTGTGTGAGCCAACATCTCATAGTTTCCCTTTGCTCAACTTTGTCTAGCCGATAGAAGAACTTAATTTTATAACTCTTCTCGTCGGAAACTAGCATGTTAGTTTTCCTCGATGTATCATCCACAATGCTGCTAGAATCAGCATTACGTGCAGGTTCTTTCCGAGCTCCTAGTGCCTCGTGGCCGCGTACAACTTGGCGCATCGTTTCGGCTGTCTCAGTGCCACCATCTGTTGCTGTCTCATTCAGCAATTGTCGAATTGGTAGCATTCCGAAAGAGATCAAACGACAAGGCTATAATCTAGTTAGCAACTGATATAACTTTCAAGGATTATCTGTTCATAAGAGTACCTACTGCTCGTCTTTTGAAATGTATGCGTGGGATAGATACTCGTGTGTGGGTAGAACCTGAAAGTCTAATCAGGTGCGGCGAATGAGTATATATGTGTCTAGGCACGGACCACCGGTCAGTGGTTTGCAATACGTACTTGCAAGGTGGGATATTGGCTGGCCTGCGAACCGCCTGCAATTCCGCTGGTACCTTTCCAAATTGATAATCTGCTACTATTTATAAAGCCTCATGATTCGTTTCTCAGCACATGCAAATGGAGGTCCAGTTAAAATTGTTTGCTAGTATTATTTCATTTCTCATCTAGTATTAACACCGTACGTTTGTCGTATGTGATACTGAGCTGTGGAAGATGTACCAAAGTACACCTTCGAGATTGTTCTGCACAGAAAAAGCATTTCTCTGCGTAGACGGGAACAGCTGAAGCTGTCGAACTCCCTCGTGTTCATTCAAAATCTATTTCTAGAGTGGCATGAGGATCAATTGATCCCTTGGGTCCCTTATGTCCAGAAGGTTCTTCCAGAAGTAGATATGAGCGCAACGCTCTTGAGGGTCCTACTCGAGTGTAACAGGTTGTTGCAAGATGACCGACAAAGCATAATCTAACAACCTGAAACTATAAAATAGAGTGATGAGCAACACCTATAGTACTATGACGAATGTAAATGATTGAATTATATGTCCAAATTGGAAGGCAGTTTAGCATCATGCACAATACGAGACAATTCTACGCTAAAAGTCCAGACCTCATCGTTCTCATCGTTCTCATCGTCCTCATCCTGATCCTCATCATCCTCATCCTCATCCTCCTCATCCTCATCTTTCTCCCCCTCTCCCTCCTCTTCCTCCTCATCCTTCTCCTCCTCATCCTCATCTTTCTCCCCTCTCCCTCCTCTTCCTTCTCACCCTCTTCCTCCTCATCCTCATCTTTCTCCCCCTCTCCCTCCTCCTCCCTCGCAAGCGCGTCATCAACTTCCATCGTCCCGCTCGCCTCCCCGGTCCCCCTCGCCTTGCTCTCCTCAGCCTCGCTCCCGCTGGCGCTTCCGCTCTCCCCCTCCGCAGCACCGTCGTCAAAATACCCAGCCTTCCCTCCAATGTACACAGTGACTAACTGCAAGCCACAGAACAATATTAGTGAGTACCAAGTAGAGATCAGCCGTATAGATTGAGGCTGGAAATGGGCCGTTGTGTGTGAAAATATAAACCAGGCTTCACCGATTCTTGTTGATCAATTTTCTTTCTCGCTCATTGGTCATCAATTCACGTTGGGAGG
The DNA here is from genome assembly GCA_030180035.1 of Pseudogymnoascus sp. SDFLT0511. NCBI lineage: Eukaryota > Fungi > Ascomycota > Leotiomycetes > Thelebolales > Thelebolaceae > Pseudogymnoascus > Pseudogymnoascus sp. SDFLT0511. Next base: position 616,963 of record JASCQD010000014.1, read on the forward strand.
GAGCTAGAAACATAGTGTACAAAAAGAAACTCAGGTAACATTATTTTCTAGTATTATATCATTCCTCAGCATTTCTCTTTGCAATATTGTTCCTCCCCCGTTCATTTCATTCATTGCTGGAATTGTTGGAGAATGGCATCATCTGCTCCTGGGGGTGACGAGGACTTCGCACAAAGGCCGGTGCAGCTATTAGCCTTTTGAAATTCCTAGGCCGAACCATGTAGCAAGAAGTAAAGCGCAGTTTTTGTGATTCAATGGTAGTTTTCTGCAGTTTTGTGCAGTTTTGTGCAGTTTGGTGCGGTTTGGTGCAGTTTGGTGCAGTTTGGTGCGGTTTGGTGCAGTTTGGTGCAGTTTGGTGCAGTTTGGTGCGTGCAGTTTGGTGCGGTTTGGTGCAGTTTGGTGCAGTTTGGTGCGTGCAGTTTGGTGCGGTTTGGTGCAGTTTGGTGCAGTTTTCCGCAAAGAAAGCGGTCTCACGTTCTTCCCTCCGAACCCCGCACGGAATCGCGGCCCGGAAGGCAGCCTTCGTATTAATACAGAGCCTTACTACGTACTATATATACTGTTGTGCTCTTTCAGTGGTTATTGTCAGACATTGTAACAAAAACTTTGCTGTCAAATTTGCTGCGGAACCCTAGGCCAGATGTCGGACTTGGTCGCCACCGTTGTCCTGCTTGCCTCAACTCGACTCTAAATCTAAAACCTAAAACAGCCGTTTTGGCTTCCCCTCCTCTCATCCTCTTTGTCCTCGTCCTCATCGCCCTTCCAAAGAAAGCTCTACCATTGACCCCCATACCATCTGCTTTCTATTCTCTCTTTAATATGTCTTTTGTCCCACGGCTCTTCTTCTTTCAGTTGATTACGCCGCTGCTCAAACGAGGCGCAACGACACGCCCCCTTCTTCTGGGTATTGTAGTTGTTGATGTCCGCCTCATTAGGACTTGAGCTCTTCAAAGTTAAAGATATCATATATTCAGCGTCTTGTATTATCTCTAATTGAAGTTTCCGGAGGCTTGGATTCTTATTCTTCAGCTTATAAGCTGCGAGTATTGATATGTTGAGTATAGGTCTGTTTTCTCCAAATTCGTCCCTTATCTCCTTATGTATGCGAAGATACTCGTCTGAAGAGAGCCATCGAAGGCATTCACCTGAATTTACCCACTATGTACTATGTTAGCAACTGTTCATTATTTTCTTTCCTTTGCCTTCTTACTTCAATAGCTTTCTCTCTACACTCACAAAACTCGCCCTCTATCACAAGGCATTTTATATCATAGAGGATAGCCTCTGGGCACTTAAGTATACTTTTGCTAGAACATACCATACAATCCTCAAATTTGCACATTTTCGCAGAATAGTAGTGGAACAGATGTATTAGACTATGGGGGGGGGGGGGGGGGGGAGGGTTATATAAGATGGAGACGTAGAATCTCGACGGCCAATTGTTAATTGACAACTCGCCCTACGTACCCTACGTATGCACAGTCTCCCTTCTCGCTTCACGATATAACATCTGATAGGATATGTTTAAGTAGGCGCGGATATGACCCTCAAGCGGACGTATTATTGGTTTGAGACTCATGCGGCATTCCGGGAACATTCCGCGTCAACGATATAATGTACAATGGGATGATCAAGGCGTTCAATAGTGCAATTACGTCTGCAGGAGGAGGAAGAACAGGCAAATGCATATGAGCGAGAATTTGGGCAATAGCATTTGAGGCGTATTGTTCCCTGCACGGCACTTAAGAAAGCTGTATGGTATTGTGATAGTGGTAATAGTTCTGATTTCAACCTTTCCATTTTCTTTCCTGGATTCTAACCTATCCGATATGCTGCTGCATCTACTACCTAGAGAATTTCCCATGGTTGCAAGCGTGATGCATGGTCGCAGGATGTTCTGGCTATCCTCCTAGATCCAACTTGCCGCCAACTTTCCGGAGACCGTGCCTCTATCTTTGCTCCGGCTTCTGCATTACCCGACCGCTTCTCTGTCGGGTCTGGCAGGCAATACGTTGACTGCGGCGCACATCCTTTAAACCGGCCTTAGCTTTGGTTCCATTCAACCTCAACAGCAGTTTCCGAGATCTGTTTCGAATCCGATGTTTATCTCCTGGGATGACCCTGGCAATGTCTAGCAACTCTTTTACAACCATGTCAACCTTTGTTGCCAAGATATCATCGAGATTGAAGCTGACGAGTTCTTCCACTTTTGTGAGTCGAGTAGAGATGTCTTTTTGTTTGTCCTTGTCAAAAGAACCCCGACACTTTTTCAGCTCATACCTCAAACACCAAAATTGCTTCTAACTCTTAGCTTGAAAACGCTTGATCATGTTATATATGAAGCTTACGTTACTCTGGTACGTGCCACCATTAAAATATAATGGTCCCCTCGGGTCGTACTGACTCGCCATATCTGTCATTGATTCCGCGTCACTGAAGTGAGGGACATACGTCTCCATACTGAAATATCCTTACGTGTACTTTTGAAATGGGAAAAGGGGAGAAGAGGGGGATACACTACTTTATAGGCGGAGAGATCTGAGACCGGGCGACGACTTGTGCGGGCTGCAGAGCGTCTTGTTAGTGGCATGTCTGGAGTATTAGAGACACCATGAGAAATCTGCACAAACTCACCATCGACGTTTTGCCCAAAATTACGAATGAGGCAGCCCGAGCCTACGCAATCTCCGGAGTGCTACGTTGGATACAGTACGTTGATCAAAGCCAGGAAGTCGATCGGGGGAGTTGAGTTGAAGCATGATTCGAAGACATTTTGAGGGCAACAAAAGGTATGAATATAGGTGTGGGACACCTCGAGCACAGATGGGATAAGCTTGGTTTATATTGTTTTACCTAGGGCAGTGGAATTAGAATTGACCAGGGATTGTGCACCAGATTCAAATAGCCATGCGACGCGGCAAAGCAGTTGTGGTGTTCAGGGTCTTGCTATGAACAACTTTGAGAGCATCTTGCACATACTCATCTTCGCTCCCCCCGCATAGTCGTACACCCCACAACTTCTGTCAACAGTCAGAGGAGGCGCCTGTTGTGCGATCTGTCTCGTCGGATTCTGTCAGAACGTAATGTGCGATATAGCGAACACCATCAGCTACCACCACCTCTCTCGTCAACCTAACCCACAACCCCGGAAAAAGTCCCGTGGTTTTGCTATACTTCCAAAATATTTGTTCCCAGATTTTGTCTTGTTCCCAGATTTCGTCTTCTTCGTCCACGTCTGATAGACGTTCTTCGTCCTGGCACATCCAGTACCAATTTCCCTCTTTGTCGCTATACAATCCTTCTCCCCACACTAAGATGCCATCTACCTCAGTGGATTCTAGTGGGCAGTACAGATCCAAGCTAAGGATTTTAGCTTCTGGTATTAATAATTCATTCTTGACATAGTAACCTCCAGCAACTTTCACAGGCGATTTGCGAACTTTCCATGGGAAGTAGCCATCGTATATGTACTTGTTATCATCCTCTTCTCGACAGCGTAGTAGCATGAGCGAGTCGGTAAATCGAGGAATATCGTCTTCTCCTGTGCTGACTTGGTTTGGGGGCTGGTCATTGCTGTCCTTGGTAGGTAATTTGCCATCGACTGCCCATGACTTCTGCATATCAGAGGGCTCTTTATCAAAACTATCCGTCGGGTTTTGAGCTCTTGTAGAGATAGACTTTTTCCATATGAGTACCTTATTTATTACTTCCTATAGCACATTTTAGATTAGTATAGCGATAATTTGGATGTTGTATATCTTACCTGAGGTGAGAGACGTCTCTCTTCACGGTCCGCTTGTGTTCCAATTCGCCTTTCCAACATTCTTTTCTCTTGTATTTTCTCCTTAGCTTCGTCTATCTGTTCCATAATTTCCATTACTTTTGCGGAATCATCACCCTGCTCAACACTGATCTTATCTTGCTCTCTGTCATCACTTCGAAATCTGGAACGAGTAGTTTCGCCCGCCATTCCATCTTCTATTCTCCTGTCACCGTCTACCTCTTTAAATGTCGAGGTGGGAGCTTCTGCTGAGGAAAAGCTGACAGCAACGTCTGGGTTGATTTTCCCACCATCAAGCTCTGACTTGCGACGAACCTATTCGCATTAGAAACAAGCAAACTAGAATAATTCTCCTGGGAACAACATACTTGTATTGTAAGCTCGTCGAACCTAACTTTTTTGCTTGTACCTCCACACATATCTTCATGACTCTTACGTTTTGGTAAACCTGGATCAGGTTTCAACAAGGCCACCTCAGATGGTGAGTGTGAGGGTTCTGGTATATGAGAGCTGTCGGGGTCGGCGTGCTGGTCGAAAGCTGTAACAATAATGTTCTCACTGTCAACATGCCCACAACTGACGCGGAATGGCCCTTCCTCCAGACGTATCCCAACAAAGAACCTGCCAGGTTCACTAATGGTCAGATCAAAGCAAAAATTTATTAGGATAGGTGAGACAGAGACCCCAATCACGGTGGTGTTTCCGAAAAGTTTGCCCTCGGCGTTGGGACCAACTAGTGTTGCGACAGCGCGAACTTCTCGACGTTGGAAATATGTTCCATGCAGTTCAACAACAATTCGTAGAACGACACCTGCCTGGACTGTTTTTGGAGGCGGACAGAGAAGTGTCACATTGGAGACAGCGTCAGGGATAACGTCGGCAACGTCGGCAACGTCGGCGAAAGCGAGTGATGATAGCCCCTCAGGAGATTCATTGCAGCTAGGCGAGCCACGATGCAGCATAGGCTGGCGTTGTTTTTCTGGTGTCGAGTACGCCATAGTAGGGGGGAGTAATTAGGCAAGGCAAAGAAGGGCGTAAGCCAAGGGCAGTGGTAAAGCGTATCCGGTGAATGTGATCTGACGCAGTCGGCTGTGTGACCGGTGAAGATGAGGGCATGTAGGATACTTATAGCGGTGGAGGAAAATGTCACGCATCTCAATATTAGAGGCAGCATCTTTGGCCAACCAATCTGGCCAATGCCAAGTGGACGCATTGGGAAAGTGACTACAACTTAATTCAAGGCTCGACACTTGGGATTACTTTGTTGGTCTGCCTATCAAACACGAATCATCTCCCCTGTAAAGTAAGAGACGAGAGCGCACGACGAGCGGTAGCTACGTGGGTTTTCAGCAGCCTTGGGCGGGGCTCATCCAACCTTTGACTTTCCTATTTGGCTAATTACTATCAAGCACAAACTCCCGTAAAGTGAGAACGATAGCGCATGACAATAAGTCCAATTGCCCATCTTGTTACGAGCATTTCCTCATACCTGCAAATCAGTGTGTAAGAAATATAGATTCCTAGCTGTACTAAAATATCCCTCTATTAAATAAAGATCCCTCAAGAAAATCCAGCTTCTCAGATATCCGATGCCTAGAGCCCCGCAAACGGGGATCCCAAACCAAGTGCTAGAACCCCTTGGTTTGTACTGGCGCCGCCCTCTTTCCCTCCAGCAAATAACCATTTACCGAGATGCCACTGAACGGAGGTCGACATGCTAAGTCTTTAAGACCCCTTCTTGTAGCCTCCTCGTTTTCGCGAAGACCAACATGCCGCCATGAACTGACTTTAATTAAATGACCATCCATCACCACCCGTCTTTGAGTCTCCATCAAAGCTCGTGCCGAACGGTAAGCCATGCCACTGCTGCTGCATTGGTCTGGACCAGGCGGAGCTGGCGGAGCTGGCGGAGCTGGCATAGGTGTTCATTTCCTGTTTGATCCAGGCGCAAGCAGGATAGGTGGGGTTTTGTTGGTTATGTGTTAGGGTGCTGTTGTAGTCGTCTCTGGCAGTAGTGTCGGGGGGAGTTGGGAGAGGGAGGAAATGGGGGTAGTAGTTTGCTGAGGTGGTGGTGCTTGTGATTGTATGCGATGGGGAGAGCGAGGATGGCGGGGTAGGGAGGAACGGTGAGATGGGTTGTGCATGGTAGAGCTGTGGCGAGATGTCGGAACCCTCACCCTCATCATCGGCGTCGTCGTCGTCCTCGTCGTCTGGTACTCCGGCGCCGTCGTCGTTGACGCACACGGTTGTGGAGCCGTCGAGCTCGCCCCGGCGATAGCGCTCTTCTTTGTAGAGGACGCGGAAGATCTGGGTGAGGAAGCCGCGCTTCTTGGCGTTCTTGGGCTTTTCGGCGAACCAGGTCGCCATGGCTTCGCGGGTGACCTCTTCTAGCTTTGCAACGCCGACTTTGCGCTGCTGGGCTGGGCTGTTACGGTCTTGGCTTACGACGAGGCCGATGATGTGCATGAGGAGGATGATGCGCTCTGGAGTCACGTTAGCTGAAGGACGGATGGAGATGAGGGGAATAAAGTCACATACCGCGCTTGTGTAGGTGATCTGGCTCCTTATGCCTGACACTGTTCGGCCCCGTCCCCGCAGGCCACCATGGGGGCTTCTTCTGCGCGCCCTTGGTGTATGGGTACGTCGACTGCTTCTTGGGCTCGAGGAGCTTCATCCACGCCTTTCCAATGATTTTACATCCATTCTGCTGTATTTTCTTGAGGCACAGACGGTAGACTTCGTCACGGGCAGTGTCGTCTCCGATGGTGATCGTTTGGGCATTGTTGCAGGTCTGGCTTTGCACCCCCGTCCCCTCTGCACTGAATTCGCGATTGAGCATATTGTGATCTGGCGCGACGAGTTAGTGGTGACAGTGGTGTTTGAGTAGCTATGACGTACGCAATGACTGGCGGCCGGAAGCCATGAGGAGCTCATTCTGAAATTCAGGCGTGAAAAGGAGATTGGGGTCCGTCTTCAAGTCCTCGGAAAGGAAGGTAGAGATCTGGCCGTCTGGGCGGATTACGGCGAGGGCAAAGGCGGCGGATTCGATACCGCAGTATTTGTTTAGGGCGACGTTGATGCCCTGTAGCACGTTAGGCTCAGTTCATTAAAGCTAGATTCCCGTGATGCTTACTATGTCCATCGGCGCCGGCTCGCTCATCGGCGTTGCGGGCATGGCGGCAGCCGCCGGTTTGGATTGGAGGGATAGGTAGGGATCATATAGTATGCCAACTGGTCTCTCGTCGAGGGAAATAAGGCCGAATAGGGTTGGTAGGATGATGAGAGCCAATCTGACGGAATGTTAGAGACATCATGCTACGATGTGAGAATGGGCGGCGAGTCTCAAACCTCAACGACTTACTGGCAAAAGCAAGGCTGCGAATAGCAGTGATGGCAGCGAGAATGACTCTCTTTTGCTCGACAAACCCCTTCACTGGTCTTTGTGTTTGTGTATATATCTGTCGTGACTACCTTGGTAGAAAGCGTCTGTATGTCTGTCTGTTGTCAAATGATAAAGGAGTAAACCCACTGTGGTGTAATGTAGTAAAGTATAAACCAAGCATTTCGCTGTCCGAGGCGGAAGGTGGATGCTCTCTATATAGAAGAAAACTGCACCCTCCAGGGACACCCCCCTCCCCTACTAGTCTTCGCAATCCCTCCCCAATCAGATCCCCCTGCGGCTTGACCGCCACGCAGCCGTGAGCGCGAATGGTGTAGAGAGATGTTGGAGAAAGGAACTGGTTAATGGGAACCTTTAAGATCGATTCTCACTCTGTTGGTCCAGTAATTAATCAGAATTTGTCCCTGTGAAGTAGAAACGATAGCGTACAACGAAGCAAAACAAAGGTATAACTGTACATCTTGTCACAGTCTCATCCTTTTACCTGCAAAGTAGTGTGTACGCAATGTAGATTCCTAACTGTACGAAAGTATCCCCTTATGAAATGAAGTAGGTGCATTATCCCTCGAAAACCTCCAGCTTCTCAGATTTCCCCAGGGGCGAATTCCAGACCAATCTCGTCTCTGACCTCCTCAATAATAGCCAGGCGTGCTTGGATATCAGATTCAAAAGGGCTCTTAAACGAGGTCCAGCCAGCACCACTAGTATGAATGAAATGTGTATCCGTCTCTACCTCAAGGTAATATGTCCCTTCGTATGCAGGTTCCGCTCTCCAGTTAGTTGAGCTGTTGCAATATGGCAAATATCCTAGATAAACCTTGACCTTTTTCTGGTGCGTAAGGGCATTTTTCCATCGCCATAGCTTTAGCAGATCACGCGCTACCTTCCCGCCATCAAACGGAGGTCGATCTGCCAACTCGTTGACATATCGTATGCCTTCTGTCAGGCCACTTGTTGTAGCCTTCACGATGTTTTGAAGAATTCTTGAATTCGCTTCATCATGGTCTATAAAGTCACTTAGCACAGTTTGGAAGACTAAAGAATTATGTACATACCATCCTTGCGTATCTGTTCTCGCGCCGCAACATGTAATTCCACTGCTTCCCAGTAGAGACCTTGATCGGTTCTACCTAGCATATCGTCACAGACGGCGGATCTCCTCGCGGACTGAGGGAGATATATCCATACTTCCTGGAATTCCTTGTCCATGTAAAATTGTATGAGCTTTTCATTGTCGGGGCGTAGATCATCACTTGGGCGTCGGCCGTTCCTTCGTTTCTTGTAACAGCGAAACTGAGCCGGTGGTGGTGGTGGTGGTGGTGAAGACATAGTTGAGTGATGGGGGACGAAAAAACAGGTTGATGGGATAATACAGGTATATATATAACAAGTGAGGGGATCGTTAGGAGCATCAGGGGAAAGCTAACTATTGGGTAATAAAGTGAGGCTGGAGAGGATAGAAGACGACAGCTCTACAAAATCCAAGAAAGACGATAAACCAACCATAACAAGAAGTGAGTCAGACAAGGCAGGGAGTAGGACGACTCCGCAAGATATTTTCAGAGCACAAGGGGCACTAGCACCAATAAAATACAAGTAGGTTCGGTGTGAGAGCTTACTATCATGACTCAGTTCTAAAAGTACAATGTGCTTGGGCCTGAGAATTGCAAGCCACATAACGTATGATCATGCGGAAAGGGCCGCATTGCTCCCTGTAACCGACGACACAGCAAACATTTCGTTTCTTTTTTGTGTACTCCATTTCAACTTGAGCCAGATCCGCTCGAGCGTAACCCAGATCGGCCTGAGCGTCCGCGTAAGGGTTGCCGGAAAAAGTATCTAGAAACAAAATTAATATAACAAATGTATTGATTGTCTCACGTACCAATAAACATGTAGTTCGGTCAATGATGCAAAGGCAGTATAAAGCCAATGAGGTTGAAGCAGCGATAGTGATGATGAAACAGATAGTCGTATTCCAGACGAGGTTTGAGTTAGGGCGGAGTGGGTGTGGCCGTGTGTCGAGGTTTGGTACCCCAGTGTAGTAAATAATTAGATATATCAAAAGTATCAGGAAGTATTCGACTAGAAAAACCGAGAGGAGTACATAGTCAATAATTCGAGTCGTTAAGAAACCAAGCGTGAGCTGGATAATAAAACAGATGGATGTAAGTCCAACTATCCACAACTTCGACCCCGGACGAAACAGCTCGCAGAGCACACTTAAATGTATACCCTAACAAGGTTAGCAGAGCTACTTTAAAAGTTGCGTTCATTATACCTGACTGATACCCCCTACAGCACAGAGGGAAACAAGCAGTATTGGTACAGCAGCCTGATTTTCTGCATAAAGCAACAGTAACGTAGCAAGGATGATGAGCACAGCTGACAGAACTGAATGAAACAGCAAGCGCAACCAGATGCCATGTTCAGTACGTCTGTTCCATACTTGGACGACAGATATGGCGAATTCAGCCGTAAAGCACAAGACAGCGATAGTGACCACAAAAAGCAGCAGGGTCGACATGTCGAGGACGAAATGATAGACGGAGGGCCGTGTCTGCCTGCAAAGGCTCACCGAAGTGAAAGCATGCAGAAAAGGGAGCGGTGGACAATGAAGGTGACACTGATAGTTAAGAACAGCGGTGAAGCGTGACCGGTGAAGATGGACCGGTGAAGGTGGACTGGAGAATCTCGCAGCCTCATCCTCCAGTCTATATGTTGAATAGGATCTCCGTGTTGGGGCAACGGCTTATTTGAGGCCAACATTGTATCGATTACCTTCCTTACTACACAGGGGAGCTTTCTCCGGTCTCCGACCTTGTAGATGCAAGTGAGTGTTACTCGGGATCAAGGTGACCGTTGTACCCACTTTGACAATTACATGTAATCGGCTAGTAGGTTAAAATGTGGGCTGTGCCTACTTCGTCGGTTACATGTAGCCCCATTGTCGTGTGGTGGGGATTGTGCCTTGACCAATACGTAGTAGCCTAGAGGCGCCCAGATAGACTGTGGCGTGCACACATTTGCACCCCCATGTTTATGTGGGGCATGCTGCTTTAGCCAATACATACGGGCATAGAAGCGCTGTATGTTCTAAGCTGTGGTACTACCAAGCGAGCAAAGGCATCAACATCGACATCGACTCCACAAAGTTTGTATTCATCCTCAAACTACTGCCAAAATATTCCCTTTTTAGGGCTATTGTTGAGTTTATAGCGAATGGTCTTGAAGAATCCACCTTACACCTTTTAACTCAATGAGTCTCAATGGGAAACACTGTCAGCCTTACGAAAATCGTGGATCAGCTTCATGCTTTACCCCCCGAGAAAAGATCAAAAGCTTTCGACAAATTGTGTGAAAAGGTAAGTAATAGAAATAAAAGTTTCTACCGTCGCTAAATCCAAGTAGCACAAATCATATTTTTTATCTAAATGGAAGCCAGTGCGAGAGAACAAACCACGGCCATTGACTGTCAAGAAAGATGTCACTCCAAGAGACAAATTGAACTTAAAGGAGTGTCTTAAGTGGCGCGACGATGCTTCGCTTTTTTGGTCGCCTTCTTATACGCTTATATCAGGGGAAAATAATCAGAGTCCACTTGCTTTTGCTTTCGATGCGACGGTTAAATCCGACTCTAAAGGGCATGAAGAGTGTGCACGACAGAGGTATATCAGCTTGTTCTGGTATGACTACTTCGTGAGGGAGTATGGAGATACGGCATATGTGGAGCAATACAAGAATGTCGCCCGAAGAATCGAAAACTTTACAGAATCGAAAACAGATATTGATGGCATCTGCAAAACCTTGCGACATCGGGTTAAGGCAGGCCGGAGATATGGTAAACTGGCGGAGAAGTTCGGTGATGGAATCTTGTTGACCCTCCCGTCATGTGTCTCCCGTTCCACGTAAGGCCTTCCCTTCATGCTCTATTCCTACAGCTTATTGACAGCTTTAAGGCTCGAAAAACATTTGCCACTTGACGACACTGCTTTTAAGAATTGGATAGTGCCAATTGTAGGGTCTACTTGGGAGGCACAGGCAGGTCAACTAGAGGTGAAAAGTGCCGGACAACTCATCCGGCAGTGTCTTATGCAGAAAACCGCTGCAAAACGATCAAGGTCGAGCGATCAGTCAGGCGGTTCACTACTAGAATCCCACGAACTGGAACCTAGCTCTAAACGGCACAAAATCACGACCCATAACAACAATTCCTCTAACAAAGGTAAAGTTCTGTCTCTCTGGTGAATATTTCAAGATAGCTAATGAGCTACAGCATCAAAAGGCCATGGAACTACGAATGAGACAGCCGTGCAGTCAAGAATGGCGGTACAGAACCTACTTCTTGATCACTCCTCGCCTGAAAGCTCGAACAGTGTAGTGAATATTAGTTCACTACACTGCTGTTCATCGACGAATGACTTCCACAGTCAGATCATGGGCGCCAATACAGGTACGTTAGCTTTTTCGTTACGAGGGTCTACCAAAAGCTAATTGCTTTGCATAATGAAGGAAGCCAGGGTACATACGACACGTTAAATATATACAAGCAACTGCAGGACCAAGGGCAACGGAATATAGGGCTTGGAATTCCCGAGGACTTCACACACAACTTGCCAACGTCCGGATATGAGGAACTGCAGGACCAAGTGCAACAGAATAACTCTAATACTTCTGGAGCCGGTGTTGTGACAGGAGCGGATACTAGTTTGCAGGCTTTAGCAAGAGTAGCAGAGCTAGGTTCTATGACCGACGACCCCTCTATTGGAAGTTCGACCATCATAGACCAAATGGACCCTATTACACAGCCTAATTCTACAAGCACTATATTACATTCAAATTCAACGCTTCACCTGCTGCGTAAGTTCAAATACAAAGTATGTAATATCTAACTAATTAACTACTTACAGATGGAGATCAAAACATCAACGAAACAGGGGACGTAATGCTATATCAAGACCAATTTAACCCAGCCGTCGAGGTTTCCGAGACATCATCCAACGACAGGGATAATTACGATGGCAATGTAATAGAGCGGTGCGACTCTCGCGATAATCCTCTTAATGCCGACGTGATGGACTACTACGACTCCGTCGATAACCCTCTCAATGCCGACTTGATAGCCTACTATGACTCTGTCGATAACCCTCTCAATGCCGACGTGATACCCTACTATGACTCCGTCGATAACCCTCTCAATGCCGACGTGATGGGCTACTATGACTCCGTCGAAAATCATCCTAATGCCGACGCTGAGACTCTCTTAGGCTTATGACCGCCGAGCTATGAGAACAAAGTGGACATCCTTGTCTACATCCACAGGCTTATTCACAAATATTTTTGTTCCGAGAACCAGTTCAGTTGTTACTCCTGTGCTGGAGATCGTGGGTTTTGTTCCTTGCTTTATGCAAATTGGCACTAGATATGCAGTTCCGACGGTGACGTTTTTCCTAATCGTTGTTCGGAGAACTTGATATAAAGTCTGGTGAAATGGTCAGTATATCAACGAAACCTGTTCGAGAATATCGTACATCATCTCCAAACCCTATTGCATTCAACAGTGGCAGGAACTCCTTTCCCCTCTTCTCATCAACACATTTATCCAAACCAGCCGATATGTTATCCCACTTTTGTGAATCAACCACCCATGTAGCAGAGCTTTCAATGGCATTCATGATGTCGGGGCTATCGATTTTCTCTGCTTGTAAGTGAACACCGCTGATGAGGTCGGTCATTGTATCACCCTTTGCCTGCTTTGGCCTTGTTATTGTTATCGAAGATGTGTTGGCGAGCTTAAATCTGTCGTGAGCAAGTAGCCACTGGCTTGCTGCCTGGATTGTCCCGAGCTAACGCTCAACTTGCGTAGGAATGTGCGTTGAGAACTTTCACCACAGACAGGCCCGGATGACGTGTTTCCAAATATAAACGAACGCCTTCCAAAAGTCAGCGGAAATATAACGGGCAATGGTGAAACATTTGCGGACAAGCGGCAGTATACATAGATGGTCGTGCGTTTTGGGCAGAAACATTTCCCGCCCGAAGACCCCTCACGTGGATTGTTATGCCTGGATGCCTAAGGCATTTACTTGGTCGGCTGGTACCGCATGGACTACTTGACCTGTGAGTAATACTATTCGCAATTTCAGCTTCTTCCCCGTCTTTGTCGGAAATAGTGTCGATGCTGAGAGTTTTTGAATCAGGCCTTTAATACTGTCTCTAGATCGTACGGTTCGGCAAAAGGTCCGAATGATTATTAGCGCTTGAAGTTGTTGTAGGTTAAATCTCGACAAGGTGCGGGGTTGGAGGGGTAGTGCTTGAGCACGTCTATATCGCTGAAGTTCCGATGTGTATCTTCGTGTTTGCAATACAACTATGCGTGCAGCAGGCTGAATTAGTTGTGTATATACAGAATAGAAACGGTTGGGCCTTTGCTTGACATAAGCGCGCGACCAGGCGGCCCCGCAGCAAAACGTTTCGGCCCAAGCACACGTTAGCGTTTCATGCTTTGGTGGAACTGCCCACGTGATTTCATATCGTTTATTGAGGCTATCCACCAAAACTGCCCGACGAGGCCACTGATCTCTCGCCTAATCTACCTGCATCACGTGGGAGGTGTCGTCATCACGTCTCATGCATGCCGTCTGAAGTATGGGTCAGAATCTCACAAATCAACTTTTTCCAAGCCGCCATTCCTCCCGTGACTGGCAACCACCCTCGGAAAAATGTAAATGCGAGTGAGTACAAAATAGCTCTCCGGTCATAGTCAAGCCAGCCATTCCTCCTCCGACTAAGGCATTGCATTCGATTTTTCTTAATGCGCAACGCAGTCACGATATAATGTAGTTGGTTCTCGCCAACAACATCCATTTTGAGGGAAAATATGTGAGGGCGTTGGATTTCTCCAGAATTCTGTGCCTAAGGCATCGACATTATTATTTCCAATTGCACGACGCGATCACAGTAGACAATACAAATAAGCCAGCGTCTTCCCATCAATGCAAGCTGCTGGAAAGATCAAACCACCTAACTTTTCATCTTTCGGAATGGCTCCTGATCTAGAAATCGAAATCATACGTTACTACGCACCGGGTGTCACAGCCATCATTGCTTCCAGCTTCAGTTACTTTCTGGGTCGTATCGACGACAGCACCTTACTCAAATACCCACATGAGGAGAACCCAAATATCGACACACAAGTACAACTCACCATCGAAGCGCAGATTTACAAAATTCTTGGTGACCACAATCGAATCATCAAGTTCAAAGGTGGCGATGGGCGTGGTATTCGTCTCGAATACGCAGTAAACGGATCTGTTGCTCAGTATCTTAGACAGACTAACGTCACTCCAACGATTTCTCAGAGGCTTAAATGGGCACAACAGGCAGCTGAAGGTATGGCCTATATCCACAAAATGGGCATCCTTCATTGCGACACTAATTGCAATAACCTCCTCCTGGACAAAAATCTCAACATCAAATTTGCGGACTTTCAGGGACGATATTTGTCATCAGACAGTACTATCATTCTCAACGGCCTTTCATCAGAGAATGTGAAGTCATTTATGCCTCGTTCTGATCCAAGTTATGCAGATCACAAAACGGACATTTTTGCTCTAGGATCTGCTATCTATTACATGATGACAGGTCATGAGACATTCCCAGAGTTGAATAGTTACGATGATGACGATGAAGCGGAGATAGTGGCAAGATACAAATCGGGCCAGTTTCCCGAGTTAGATGTTCAGCTCGGAGGCGGCATTGTTCGCAGATGTTGGGAAGGAGCCTATGGGTCGGCTTCGGAGGTGGCTGATGAATTGCAAGGGATCATTGAGGCTACTGAGATTGTGTAATATATTTGTTGAAGGAGGAGGTTGCTCAGACTGATTGGTTGGGCGTGTGGCTCGCCAACCGATCGGGTTGCGGACCACCCACAAAAAGTTCCGTAGACAGCTTCACTCGAATAACAACAATACAACTCATATTCCAGTGAACTGTTGTTCTCGATGACTTATACTACCGCTGCAAGTGATAGCATACACTTCAACAATATTCGTACCTTATTTAGGCATAACTGTAATCAAGGACCGAAAGCATGACGGAACCAACACATGCCGTTTCTAACGCGCTCCGCCCTCGCTCATTATTACGTGTTGGCCAATACGTGCACGCCTTGCCTTTGTCGCGCTCCTTTTGTGGATGCGGGGAAGTGTGCCATGCATGATATTGAGAGTGGGCGGGCTAGCTCCGTTGGCATAGAGATTATCGTGTCAGACACAGACGTCCCTGGCTGCAGCTTGTTGTGGGAGGAGATTGGGAAGCGCTCTGCGAAGGTGATTTCGTTCATGGACCAAACGTGGCACGAGTGGTGTAGTATGCAGGTTCTACACGCAGTTGAGAAACGGATAGTATATAAAGGGTTCGGAGCGCCCTTCGATCTTTCTCATCCATCAAACTTCAGTCCTCGCATCCATCAGCCCTCAATCCTTGCATCCATCAGCCTTCGATCCTCACATCCATCAGCCTTCATATATACATAGTTAAGTCTACTCTTGTTTAGATTTGCCGTTGTATCACTGCTAATAAAGCCCAGCCTGTCAATATGTGCGATCGAGACATTTACACACGGGTACGACAGAGCTTGCTTGTGTGGAATGTTGCTGATTAATTTATCCCCTCTTATAGAAATATAGGAACTGCACTGCAAGTCCTAAACATATAATTATCAAGTACGACATCAGGGGTTGCCCATTCCAGGGAACAAGCGATTGTAAAGGTTATAAGGATAATAACTATGGGGCGAGTACCGTTCATGGTGGCATTTGTCCCAAATGTTAAGTCAACGTAGTATGGTCTTTTTTTTTTTCACTCTATATACTTGGCTAACGATCCATCAGTTGTGGAGGACTGGCTCGTCTGTCTTTGGTCCTGACTTCATGTTATGATATTATCCGCTGGCATGGAAAATATGGGCAGAACTCTGATTGGTCAGACGTGACTTAGTCAGCGCATTATTTTCTGTTGGATCGTTATGTTGCCTTCTTTCACCAACTATATCACACTCATTTATATTACCTAGCCTATTTATGCTTTACAAACGTTGTATTAGTTCGTGAATAGTGTCTAATACAGGCTTGTATTGCCATACTTCATATCCATCTAATCCGTTCTAATCGCCTGTAAAGGTATAGCTGCAAATTACGTTTAAATATTCTTTTCTTGCGCAAGGCGTATGTTTGAGGTTGATTTCGTATAAAGTTGCCTTTTTCGCTCCTCACGTGCAATACAACCCGTGACGCGACGCGAGGGCGCGCGATGGCCAATCACAGCCCGTCTTGGATACCAGCCACTGTCCAGTCACCACATAACACATCTGAATGCCTAGATCTACTGTGATACAGTGGTGTTCGTCTGGGCTTTCCGTTAATATGACAGAAAATGACGGTTTGAAGCCAGCTCTTTACTCAGCATTCGAAGATGTCATCGGAAGTTGACGCCCTACGGCAACAGCTTCGGGAAGAGCAACGACTCCGCCAAGAAGCAGAACGACTCCGCCAAGATGCACAGCAACGGCAACAAGAAGCAGAACGACTTCGTCAAGAAGCACAACAGCGGGAACAAGAAGCAGAACGACTCCGCGAAGAAGACCGACAACGCTACAAACGGAGGACCGGAAAGACAACGCTGCCCGAGTTCCTCGATGCATGCCATACTCACCTTTGCCTGGGTCTGACAATTCAACCAGATATTACACAGTCGACGCAAGGCGATGCTGCAAACGCGGATAATAAACCCCGCCCTGAACGAATTCTGCCATGGCTAGAATTTGATGCGGAACAGGCACGCACGTGGGAAGATTTGATGGAGTCGGAATTCGTCCTTGAACGACATTTTACCTCTTTGCATACTCTAGAAGAATCGGGAGATACCGTTCGCGGGTGGCAGATGGGGTCCGAGCTAGATCTTAATACCTTTGCTCGATTCACTGTGGAGGATCCGGTATCCCAGATTATCAAACGGTTATCTGAAGACAGCGTATTGCGCGACCGCTTTGGTCTGAAGGGCTCAGTCAAGTTTGAAAACCACAGCAACACACTCAGTCCTGATCGAACGACGGAAGAAATGCAGTCTCTCAGCATCACCGACAAACTGCGACGGTCGAAACGCCTTGCAAACAAACCAGGACAGACTAAGTCATCAGAATCCATACCGAAATCGTCCCGGCCTCGCGCAGATCAGTTCTGCGTTTACAATACTGGTGGTGAGGGGGAGACAGAGCATCGGGTAGCTGCGCTGACGATTGAATACAAAGCTCCTCATAAGTTGACTTTGGGGCATATCTATGAAGGCCTTGCTATGATGAACTTGAACGAAGTTGTAGAGGAAGGCGAGAATGAAAGCGTGGCAATTCGCTGTCGTCGTTTAGTTGCTGCTGTTATCACGCAAGGCTTTTCATATATGGTGAGGGCTGGTTTGGAATACGGCGAGATATACACTGGTGAGGCAACGATCTTCTTGCGCATTCCTGACGATCCCTCGACCGTATACTACTCTCTTTCTGTCCCGAAAGGAGATGTCGGGGCGTCTACTGGCTGGGACGAGCTTGGAAGCCAGCCTAATCGTTTGCATCTGACTGCGGTTGGTCAGGCTGTAGCGTTCACTCTTCGCGCGCTTCAAACGCCTCCACGCAGTGCGCAATGGATAAATAAAGCTCTGCATCAGCTCAAGCCCTGGAACGTCGTTGTTAAGGAGATTGAGGATGCCGTCGCCGATGACGAAGTGCCGTCTTCGGAATATCGTCCTTCACCAGCGGGCACTCAGGCTATCATAAGGTCACCAATCCAATTCCGACCTCGCAAGACCAAGTTTGTGGGAACTTGTGATTCAAAGACGTCGTCTTTCAGCAGCAACGATGACGATCATCATCGGGACACACCGAGTCGTCCTCGGCAGCCTTCGAACAGCAGAAACTCTCATACTTCCTCCAACCCTCTATCCCAGACTAATGAACGTGGTGGAAAGGACAGAGCTTATAGCGGGGCTTATAGCCAGAGGAATTTAGGTCGATTCTGTACCCCGAACTGTCTGATGGGTATGATAAATGAGGGAGAACTCGACTGGCAGTGCCCGAACGTCAAAGAACATGGAAAGGGTCGCCATCAGCTCAACCGTGATTCATTTATGCGACATATCCGCGAGTTGTTACGCGATCAGCTTGACTACTGTGAACAAATGTACATTCATGGAGCCAGAGGGGCCTTTTTCAAGGTCAAGTTACCTACTTTTGGCTACACTGTCGCCGCAAAAGGCACAGGAGTAGAGTGTGTCAGCGATCTAAAATATGAGTCAAAAATATACCATCGCCTCCTTCCGCTACAGGGGAAGTGTATGTCTGTGCATATGGGGGATATGAAAGTAGACAGCCTACTATACTACGCAGGTGCTGTCCGTATTGTCCATATGATGTTTCTAAGCTTTGGAGGTTTTCCGTTGCGATCGCCAATCTCACCAGCTGTCGTCGACGACGCCATCCGCGGTCTGCATGCTATGCATAAGCTGGGAGTGATGCAGGGTGATTCAACAGCCAGTAACGTTCTCGCCCACCCGGATCGGCCAGGTATCATCTGGATTGATTTCGAACGAGCCGAGTTCATACCTCCACGAGAGGTACTAGGAAGTCTATCGCCAAATCGGAAACGGAACTGGTCTCACGAGGAAGGGAAGCATAGGAAGAGAACACCTTCATCAGAGATACGCCAAGCTAAGACGGAGCTGACGAGGTTGGTGGGCAAAGGGGATTGTATGATAAAGCATAAGCGACGAAGTCCGAATTTAGGACGTGGGGAATTCAAGGGATATCAGTAAATGGAGCAGTACGAAGTCGATATAGAGTACGATGGGAATAAGGGGATTATGGGGTCGTTGCATGGGATCTGAGAAGGATGACGCGTTTGAGTCAAGAGACTGTTTGAATGAAGGCGGCGGTAGAAGCGACGTCAGCCTCTTTTCAGCAAATTTTATAGTTCGTCTATCTAGGCCCTTAGGGAATATGGATTCACTTCCCATCCTGCCACGCCACCAGTCCTGCCGATGGGGGCTTTCTAGTCGTTCCGTAGCAATGTGTTCACATTAAAGGTCCGCGTCGTCCTCGCTCTCGTCCTCGCTCTCGTCCTTGCTCTCGTCATCACTCTCGTCCTCGCTCTCACCCTCGCTCTCGTCCTCGCTCTCGTCCTCGCTCTCGTCCAAATAATGCGGCCACTTATCACTGAACATACGTCGAACCCTTTTGAGTCGTTCTTTAGCAATATGTCTATAGTTCGGTAGCACACGCTCGAATTTTCGTATTGCTATCAAAGCTTCAACCCTGTCATTCCCCGAAATAAGATTGGTGCAGATCTCTTCAAGTGTAGCGTATAAATCGTTGGCATATGCGGTATGGCGACATGTCGAGGGATCGCATATGCACTGCACCCCACCATGAAAATCGGCATGGCGGCCTCCTTCGTCCTCGAGGCGCAACAACCCTGCCACTGCTCTGCAGGCCATGGCCCACTGAGATTCCTGGACGAGAATAGGGAGTAACGCCTGAAGCACTTCAGCCAGGTTGTTGATGTGCTTCTTCTTCTTTTCAAGATGGTTCCATTCGAGATGCCTCTCCTTCTCACGCCTCAGGCGGCAGTTATGGTAGTCTTCTAACGTAAGTAATACGCAGATCGCGTTGTGCTCCTGCCCTTCTAACACGTCTTGGGCTATTATTTCTCGCTGTTTTAAAGCAAATTGATCTAGGATCCATCCTTCCATCCTTATGCAACTGATAGCAACATCTTTAGGGCCCTCCCCTATGCAATCGATTGCTGCAATCGCACCTGCCCAGGCGGCCCATGATGTTTCTAGAACAACGTGGTCGTACATTGTGTTTAGTGACCAAAGCAATGTGTTATAGTCTTGAATATCCAATTTGTCGTAAAGGTCGCCCATAAAGGCATCTAGTTTCTGGACTGAACCTCCTAAAGAGCCATTCCAAGTAGCTTCAAAAAGTATTAGAGCTGCATTTGGATCTTTTATATGTTTGATGATAGCGTTAGCTGCATCTTCATACGGAATCTCTCCCCTTCTAAGTTCTTTAGCGTAGGCAGACAAATGAAACTCCTTCTTTCTCCCATTAAAGACAGTTGTAAACGCTTTAGTTACTTGGGAAAGATTTGAAAGCGTTTTTCGGTCCGAAATTTCGAAAAAAATTTGCGACTTTAATTCAGCAGGTAATAGGGACAAATTATCAGGGCTACTGATATGTGATTGCTCCTTTTCATCCTGGTTAGGGCTCTCTATGTACTATTAGCACAGCTTAGTATGCGAATTATGATACTATTACCTTCTAAGCTCTCGAGTTTCGCCACTACCTTGGGACCAGCCCGATCGTTAGCTTTAGTATCCAACATCTTGAGCTTTTTGTATGAGTTTAGCTTCAATAAGCATAGTAAAACCGCTGAAGTTGTTCAAAGCGCACGAGTACTTTACACTTTTTTTGCTTTTCCAGGAGGTTACATAACCTCTAGCCACACGGCAGCCCCCATTTCTATAAAGCTTCTACCTGGATTAAAGACACAGGATGCGGTTTTTTGAGAGCAGATATCAGAATGGAGTCAGAGGATGCAGCGCTTTGACCAACTGCACCCCGTTACCATAAAGCCGCTGTCGTCATTGCGGACACAGGATGCAGGAACAGGGATGCGGAAGGCCGAGAGCAAGGGACGGTTTTGGTGGTCGTCTTGGCGCGAGAGCGACGATCGCTCATAGAGAGCGGATTAGGTTATTCGGCAAGGGGCGTCTCGGGATAAAATGGACTGGTATCAAGAGGCTCAAAACTACCTGAGGCTAGAAAACAACGAGCACAGGGCACTATTTTCTAATTCATCTACATCATATAATATTATTAGGCTTTAAAAGACAGTGTTTCCATAAATCCATCTTATTTTTTCTGCCCTATACCACTGACTTCGAAGTCTATCTAGTGATTCCTTAGTAATGTTCTCATAGTCTAGTATGTTGTTGAGCTGTTTCCCATCTCCGGCTCCTTTTAGCGGCAACTCCTCCACTTCTCGAAATCACGACGTGTTTTGACTTTCGTTGAATGTTGCACAACAAAATCTCAACTAGATACCTGAGTATAGCTTGAGGGAAATGTAGCAGTCAGAACCGTCTGGAAGTTGGAGCCTTGCAACGTTGGAATCACCTATCGAGAAGACAGAGTATAGGAAATTTGAAATACTGAGAAGAATGACTCGTCTGGATCGAGAGACATCGGAAAATAAGAGACGAGGAAGCCAGAGTTCAGGACGTGAGTAAAAGAACACCTTCATCAGAGATACGCCAAGCTAAGACTGAGCTGACGAGAATGGTGGGCAAAGGGGATTGTATGATACAGCATAAGCGACGAAGTCCGAATTTAGGACGTAGGGAACTCAAGAGATATCAGTAAATAGAGTAGTACGAAGTCGATGTAGAGTACGATGGGGATGAGGGGATTATGGGGTCATTGCATGGGATCTGAGAAGGATGACGAGTTTGAGTCAAGAGACTGTTTTGATGAGTGATGGTGGTAGAAGCGACGTCAGCCTTTCAGCAATTTTATAATTCGTCTACCTAGGCCTTCAGGGAATATGGATTCACTTCGCATCCTGCCACGCCACCGGTCCTGCCGCTGGGGGCTTTCTAGTCGTTCCGTAGCAATGTGTTCACATTAAAGGTCCGCGTCGTCCTCGCTCTCGTCCTCGCTCTCGTCCTCGCTCTCGTCCTCGCTCTCGTCATCGCTCCCGTCAAATGAGTTCCCCCACCTATCAATGTACATACGTCGAACCCTTCTGTGTCGTTCTTCAGCAATGTGTTTATAGCACGGTAGCATATGCTCGAATTTAGATGTTGCTACCGAAGCTTTGCCACGGTCACCATCTGAAATAAGATCGGTGCAGATCTTTTCAAGTGTAGCGTATAAATCGTTGGCATATGCGGTATGGCGACATGTCGAGGGATCGCATATGCACTCCACCCCACCATGAAAATCGGCATGGCGGCCTCCTTCGCCCTCGAGCCTCAACAACTCTGCTACTGTTGTGTAGCCGGCGGCCCAGTAAGATCCCTGGACGTAAATAGGGAGTAAAGCCTGAAGCACTTCAGCCAGGTTGTTGATGTGCTTCTTCTTCCTTTCAAGATGGTTCCATTCGAGATGCCTCTCCTTCTCACGCCTATAGTGGCCGTGATGGTAGTATTTTAACGTAATTAATACGCAGATCGCGTTGTCCTCCTGGCCTTCCAACACGCCTTGGGCTATTATTTCTTGCTGTTTTGAAGCAAATTGATCTAGGATCCATCCTTCCATCCTTATGCAACTAATAGCAGCTTTTTCAGAGCCTTCCCCCATGTGTTCGATTGCTGCAATCGCACCTGCCCAGGCGGCCCATGATGTTTCCAGAACAACGTGGTCGTACATAGTATATAGTAACGAAAGCAATGTCTCATAGTCTTGAGTATCCAATCTGTTGTAAAGGTTTCCCATGAGGAAAGCTAGTTCCTGTTCTGAACCTCCCAAAAAGCCATTCCAAGTAGCTTCGAAAAGTATTAGAGCTGCATTTGGATCTTTTATATGTTTGATGATTGCGCTAGCTGCATCCTCATACGGAATCTCTCCCCTGCTGAGTTCTTTAGCGTAGGCAGATAAAAGAAACTCCTTCTTTCTCCCATCGAAGACAGTCCCAAACGCCTTCGTTACTTGGGAAAGATTCAAAAGCGTTTTGCGGTCTGAAACTTCGAGAAAAATTTGTGACTTTAATTCAGCAGGTAATAGGGACAAATTATCCGGTAGGCATTGCTTCTTTGGTAGTAATTTGTCATCCCGGATAGGGCTCTCTGTGCATTCTATTAGCGTAGCTTAGTATGTAGTTAATAATACCATTACCTCCTAACCTCTTACGTTTCGCAGCTGCCTTGAGATCAGCCTGATCGTCAGCTTCAATATCTGCTACCGAGGTATACGGCATGTTGTTGTCACACATAGTTCGTCCTTTTGAGACGGTCTAAATTGTTTTTGTTGGGAGTGTATGATCTTAGCTACCTGCTGCTGTTCGGGATTCGGAAGGGTGGATTGTTGTAAGACGGCACATCAGTATTTAAGGAATCAGTGGTTGCTGGCTACTTGACCTCTGGCCATCCGAACAAGAAGGCAGTAGAAGCCAAACCACCGAAGCAGCCGACCATCTCCTGTTTCCACGAAGCCGCTGCCATGATCGAAGACACAGAATGCAGGAACAGGGAAGCGGAAGTTCGAGAGCGGGGGACGGTTTTGGTGGTGGCCTTGGCGCGACAGCTACTATAGCTCTGGAAATAACTTCTATGGCCATCGGCAAGATGGGGCGTCTCGGGATAAAAATGGACCAATATTGCTCAAAACTACCTGAGAAACAACGATATCGAGCACATGGCACTATTTATAATTCATCCACATTATATAACATTAAAGACGGTCTTTCCATCCGCCCGCCCTATGCCACTGCCTTCGAAGTCTGTCTAGCGATTCCTTGGCAACGTCTGTATAGTTCTTGAGTGAACGTATCATATCCATGGCATCCATCCACCGATGCTCCGAAATCGTCTGACTACAGACGTTTTCGAGTGTTTGAACGTAACTGTCGACGTCTCCATTTAGGCTCAATAGTGCATATGCCTGCTCGGAGGCTTCGACCCATTGACGTTCCTGAACAGAAAGACCGAGCGTTGCCTGAACAACTTCGATCAAGGCGTCGTTGATCTTGTTCCTGTTGTCAGAATCCTCCCAATCGAGATGCTTTTTCTTCCCACGATGCAACTCTAGATTGTAATATTGACATAAGCCCTTTAACACACAGAAGGCGTTGTCCTGCTGGCCTTGTAACACACTCTGGCATACTATTTCTCGTCGCCTAGAAGCGGCTTCATGCGGTATCCTTCGTACCATCTTTAAAGTGTCATCATTTCGATATTCCTCGTGTAAGAAATCTGCTGCTGTAAGCGCAGCTGCCCAGCTGTCCCATGACGTTTCTAGAACAACTGCATCATACATAGTTTTCAGTGACAGTAGCACTATGTCAAAATCCTCTTCATCCAGTCTCTGACCAAGGCGGTTTAGGAAAGCAACAGCACCTTTCAACTGCCCTTCGTGGATCATGCCTTTCCAAGTGACTTCAAAAATCATCAGAGCCGGCTCTCGATGTTCCTTTATGTGTTCGGTGATAGTGTCGATCGCATTATCGGATGTGTACTCTCCACGTCTAACTTCCTCGGTATAGGCAGAACGGAAAGAATCCATGTTGACGGAGCCCTTGAAAGCCTGATTCACTTGGCAAACCGTCAGAAGGGTTCTTCGGTCTGTAATTTCGGATATGATTTGCATGATTATTTCGGGAGGTAATCGGGGCGAAGAGCTACCGATATGTGAAAGGCGTTGCTTCTTTCGCGGCGATTTGTCAACTATGTACTGTTAGCACAGCTCAGTAAACAAATGTTGATATTCTTACCTTGAGAACCACAGTATGGCCTCTTGCGTTGTATAACTTCTATAAGATCGTCGCCTTTAGTACCCGATACGAAGATATATGGCATGTGTTGCCAAGATAGTCCAACGAATTTCGCCAGAAGGGCGTGGAAATTGCTGTATCACCGCAGGAAACCTGACGAAGTTGTTCAGGAACTTGGGAGAGACCATGCTGAGTCGATGGATGGCACGACAGTATTTAAGGAACCAGTCAACTGTTTTCGCGCGTATTGTTGGTTGCGAGGGCCAGAGGTTACGTGACCTCTGGCCCTCGGGGTAGATTCCTGAGCGAGAAGAGGAGTGCAGGGAAAAGCACCGAAGCCAGCCAACCATCTCCCGTTTTGTCGAAGCCGCTGTCGTGATCGCAGACACAGGATGCAGCCATTTGGAAGGCCCGAGGCAGATTTCAGATTTCGACCAACCGTTTCGCGTTTCCAGGAAGCCGCTGTCATGATCGCAGACACAGGATGCAGCCATTTGGAAGGCCCGAGGCAGATTTCAGAACTCGACCAACCGTCCTCCGTCTCCAGGAAGCCGCCGTCGTGATCGCAGACACAGGAGGATCAGGATGCGGCCGTTCGAGAGG
This sequence comes from Pseudogymnoascus sp. SDFLT0511, assembly GCA_030180035.1. Taxonomy (NCBI): domain Eukaryota; kingdom Fungi; phylum Ascomycota; class Leotiomycetes; order Thelebolales; family Thelebolaceae; genus Pseudogymnoascus; species Pseudogymnoascus sp. SDFLT0511. The sequence continues at coordinate 642,290 of JASCQD010000014.1, forward strand.
CCCGAGGCAGACATCACAATCGACCAACAATCCCCCGCTTCTAGGGAGTCGCTGTCGTGATCGAAGACTCAGGATGCGGCCTTTGACAAGGCCCCAGGCAGACTTAGAAACCGTCATCCGTTTCCAGGAAGCCGCTGTCGTGATCGCAGACACAGGATGCAGCCATTCGAAGGCCCGAGGCAGATTTCTGTAAAGAGCCAACCGTCCCCCGTTTCCAGGAAGCCGCCGTCGTGATCGCAGACACAGGATGCGGCCGTTCGAGAGGCCCGAGGCAATAATCACAGTCGACTAACCGTCTCCCGTTTATATGAAGATGTCGCCATGATCTCAGAATCTCAACTGTGGTAACCTCTGATCTCTGGCGGCAGGCTCCCTATGTCCGCTAAGGGCGTCGTTGAGATAATGACAAGGTGGGCGCCTTCAGCCGTGTTCAAATCTTTAAAAATAAAGCGTTGTGTGACACAGTTTAGATCTCCCACCAATCTTCAACCTCTTCATCGGAGTTGTATGATTCGTCGTCTGTGGGTGGCCGTGCTGATATAGGCATGTCGGCAAGGATTTTGATGACATTGTTATGGCGATAGAAGGCAGCCAGGTCTAGAGCAGTGTCACCTTTCTCTATCTTCTATTTCATGGTCGGCACCGTGGTCAAGTAGCGTCTGTACGATGTCTGCGTGTCCCTTCATTGCCGCGTGGTGTAATGGTGTCTGACCGCTAGAATCTCGATCGGAGACATCCATTGGACGCCTAGATAGAATGTCTAGGACAAGGGCCAGATGCCCTTGATCAGCAGCGTTATGGAGTGCGGAAGGACCTAGCTCCGCCCCAAGCCTAAGCAGAATCCGCATAACTTCTGTTGACCCTCCTACAGACGCGCTCGTAGTGAGCGGAATCCCCTTCATATATCGGCTCGGCCTCCTCGTATTTGCCCTGTCTCTCAAGCAGCAATGCGAGGTTGTTCATGCTCGTTAGCGTATCGGGGTGCTCCTTGCCGAGGGCCTTCGTGCGAGTTTCCATCACTTCTGTGATGAAGATTTCCGCCTCACTAAATCGCCCATCGCTGTCAAGACATATTCGCTCAATAGCGCATTTACGGACCCACCCAATCGCGCCACTGAACTGGATGGTTCTAGCGATCTATCTCTCGATGATCTCTTTTCATACTGTAATGGGGGTGACACACAGATCAAGCATACTCCAAAATGCGGAAAAGTATGTGACCTAGGAGCAGTGGAGCTGAATTATGCAGAATACCCACGTCCATTACTCTCAATATATGTTTACCGTGGTGATGGTGCGGGAATAAAGACCCTTAAAGACATTCTTAATTTTAATAATAGGAGTACGAAGGAAGGGGGACCTCTAAACCTACACCCAGCATTTTAGTCTAGTCATGATGGTTTTGATGCTTCTCTTGCATCGAAGAGCATAATAGACGAGACCTACTAGTAAGCTCTAAATTTTTGCCATAAATCGGCAAGGGAGGACAGTATCGAGGCAGCTCTCTAATCAAACGAGGTCAGAAATAGGCTACTTGCAGCCCAATCAGCCCAATCGACATCCTCCCTCCCACATACCCGTACCTAGTTTTGTTTTGCTGAACGAGTAGTGTGGCCTTTCCTACGACAAATAAGAATACATTAGAAGGAAGTGCTGTGTCAGGCGCAACCTCTGGGTAAGACATGGCGCGGACGTTGGCCAATAAGCTTTTCATATCAGTGATAGGTAAATTGCCGTAAATATGGTTTGGTGCGTTGTGGTGTGGTGCATACATCAGGGCGATTTTGTGTGCAGGGGTTGAGCGGTAAGGGCGAGGAAGAAGCCGTGCGTGCGAGGCAAGTCCGTCCGCTTTGAGAACTGTGTGAAGACGGCGTGAGGGAGGAGGGACGGAGACGAGGATCTTACTTGATGATACTGGGTGTTCAGATTTACACAAGAAGAGAGGTAATCTGCGCGTTTGATCGATTCTTTTCTCTCTTCTCTAGACTCTGCTCCTCCCTCAACTTCTTTCGTCTCCTTCTCACTTCGCTCCAGGCACACGTGAGGACATCCACATACAGCGAGCCACAGCAATAATGGAAAACCCCACCCCCCCGGCCATCCCAACCTTCCTAGACAGCCTCCTCCTCTGCTTCCACTCTATGTTGCATAAAAGCAGCGTTTCTCCCCTCCTCACCCTCCTCAGAAAACCCTCCATCTACTTCCCCCTCCTGCTCCTCCTGCTAGGCGCCTACGTGATCTACACGCGCTACTTCACGGGCCTCGCCCACATTCCCGGCCCGTTCAGCGGCAGCATCAGCAACTTCTGGAAGATCAGCGCTGCGTGGCATGAGGAGTTCCCGCAGAGGAATATTGCGGCGCATAGGAAGTATGGCCCGTTGGTGCGCGTAGGGCCGAATACGATCTCGGTTGATGATCCGGCGGCGTTGAATATTATTTACGGGTTTAAGCCGATTTATTTGAAGGTTGGTGCTTGGTTCAGTTCTCACTTTGCTGCCTACTCTCAACCACCATTTGTCCGATGTTTGAATAACTAACACAACCCAGACAGCCTTCTACCCTATCGTGGAGGCTCCCTACAAAGGCAATCTCCTCCCGCACCTCTTCAGCACCCGCTCCGAGAAGTACCACGCACACCTAAAGCGCGCCTCCGTAACCTCCTACTCAATGGCTACTCTCGCCGACCTCGAAACGCACGTCGACCCCGTCATCACGCTCTTCCTGCGCCGCATCGAGGAGGTCGGCGAGAACGGCGCGAAGACCTTCGATATCGGGACATGGCTGCAGTACTTTACGTTCGACGTGCTCGGAGAGATTAACTTTAGCGAGCAGCTAGGGTTTTTGGAGACGGGAACGGATTGTGGGAAGAGCATTGCGACGATTGATGGTCTGCTTGCGTATTTGTCAGTCGTGGGACAGGCGCCGTGGATGCATAAGTTCTTGCTTGGGAACCCGATCTTGCATAAGATCCTGCCAATCGAGAGTAGCAATGAAGTCCAGAATGTACGTCCCCTACATGATCCGTCACCGCCCCTTTCCACTCACAAAAAAGAAAAGCAACGAACTAACCCTCAAAGTTCGCTATAGAAATGATAGACAAACGCAAAAACGGCGAGCAAAAAAACGTCCACCACGACATCCTCGCCCGCCTTCTCGAAGTAAACGCCAAAGACCCCACCAAGCTCTCCTCCCCCGAGATCATCGCTTTAACAACTGCTAACCTCATCGCCGGCTCCGACAGCACCGCCATCGGCCTACGCGCGATTCTCTACTTCCTCTGCCGCACTCCGATCTCTTACACCCGCCTCCAATCCGAGATCGACTCTGCTTTCGAGAGCGGTGCACTGAGTAGCCCGGTCAGACACGCGGATGGCACGAAGCTGGAGTACCTTAATGCTGTTATTACGGAGGCGCTGAGGGTGCATGCTGCGACGGGGTTTGTACTTGAGCGCGAGGTGCCGGAGGGCGGGGTGACGCTCGCAGGGGAGTTTGTGCCACAGGGGACGATTGTAGGGATTAATAGCTGGGTGATGCATGCTAATACTAGTGTTTATGGAGAGGATGCGCAAGTGTTTCGGCCGGAGAGGTGGTTGGACGGGGATGAGGAGAGGGTGAGGGAAATGAAGAGGTGTAATATGGCTGTGAGTATTTCCCTGCTCTCAGTCGTCTTTTTACTCAGATCGGCTTTCTGTCGTGGGAGGTGTAGTGCTGTGAGGTGTACCCACTCTTTCTGCCTCTATCTGTGGTCAACCACAACCCTCCGCCACCAACCAAGCTGCATAGCTGACAACTTACTTTCCACTTACCATTCTTCCCACTTCACATTTACTTTCAACATACTGACGCCCCCTAGTTCGGTTCTGGGCCACGCGTGTGCATTGGGCGCAATATCTCCATGATGGAATTCGGCAAGTTCATCCCAGAGCTGATGCGGAAATTCGACTTCCGACTCGCCGAGCCCGAGAAGGAGTGGAAGGTACTGGGACACTGGTTCACGAAGCAGACCGGGATGGATATGATTTTTACCAAGAGGGCGCATGCATAGTTATGCTGTCCTGTCCTCCAAGTGTCGTATCTCTAGGAAGTGTGTCTGTGTCCATTGGATGTTTGTTGGTTTCTGTCGTTTTCCGTAGTCTTTTAAGTTCGTTGTTTTGTTTTTCCTTTTCTTTTTTACGCGTTTTAACTCTTGGAGAGTACCTCAGTTACCCCGCGTCGGTCAGTATAGAGTTATAACTATGCTTACCTTCCCCTTCACCAGTACGGCAGTCCGTGCAGTCCGTGCATGACAATCGTCGATCATACCTCATCTCAACATATCGTCCCTCCCCTATCACGTTGTAGTCACTTTTACTATCCTGCCTACCTCCCTCTCTTCGGGGTAACCCGTTCACTGCTAAGGCTTTACCACTACAGCGATCGCAATAGGGGTTATTACATGGTATGGATATTTGGGGCGGGACGAAAGCACCCGTGCCTTGCCTACAATAATACGTAGCTACTGTGGGATATCCGAAGTCCATCGCAGGTTTGGATGGGTGAGATGTAGGTGATAGATATGATATTGAGAGAAATAGAGTAGAGGTTGTTGGAAGGCAAGAATGAGGAGATGTGATGGAGCCTGTTGCGATGCGGAGAATCAAGGGTTGGAGAACGACGAGGCAGGAAATAGAGAACGACGAGGTACGAAATGGGGAACGACGTCAAAAAAAAACACAGAGACCACACACCCACAAGATGAGCAAGAACGTCATCACCAGACCGACAGTCCAACATGCAGCACCCATCCACACACCCACACTCCTCCCTACACCCATCCCTCCACCCATTCCCCCTCGCCAGGCTCCTCACAGTGTTCTCCCATCAAACCGACTGCCCTTTTTCCGCGTGACAGAAGACACGGGGGCGGGTTAGAGTAAAGGTATAGTCCACTAGTGTGGATGTGGGTGTGCATTGGAGGTGCCTTCGTGTTTATGAGGTCGGGTCAGGTCGGGTTGGAGTGAATTAGAGTTAATGGAGTGGGATGGGGAGGAAGGTGGGTGTGTACCTGTGGTGTATGGTACAGGATAGTACGTGGTGAGGTGCGTACGTCGATTCTCGTGTTTATGTAGGTTATGTCTGGCTGGGCAAGGAAGGTGTGTGTGTAGTGTGCTGTGTTCTGTGTTCTGTGGTAACTCTTTCACACCTTAACACAACACGTTGCTTGTCTGCGCTTCTTTTCCACGCTTCTCTTCCACACCTCTTTTCTACACTTCTCTTCCACACAGCCTTCTCAAAGCACCCCCCTCAAACACACACTCCTTCCGCCCCCGCCCCCCTCCACCATGACCACCCCCTCCCCACCCCCCCTCCCCTCAAACAACAGCTAACAACTCCCAGGATACATACAGCTGCAGACAACGTCGGAGCTATTCGCAACGGAACATCGAGATCAGGGACGACGAAGAAAGCGCCACAAGAGGGGGGGGGTGTTGGGGGCGGAGCGGGGGAGCAATCACCGAATAAGAGGGCGACGGGTGGGAATTTGGCGGGGGGTGAGTGGGAATGGGGCAGCCCACCAAATGAAGCCGCGGCGGACGGAAGGTGGATAAGAACGCAGCAACCACCAAAGACGGTATCCCCAGACCTTCCAGGGAACCCACCAACCGCCAAAGAAAAATCACAATCGAGCTGCGAAACCAGCACTCCGACACAAACAACACAGCCTACCAGCCGCGAGAAAGACACAAATACCGAAGCGCCGACAAAAACGGGTTTGGGGGGAGGGGGAGAACGAATGCAACACAGGGATACGGCCAGAGCAACGAAGGATTCGTATCAACGATTTGAGTATCATCTACGCACGGCCCAAGCTTAGACTCTTAGCGCGTCCTAAGCTGTCCTTTCCGTATGTGAAGGCGTTCGGGTGGCGTCCCAGCACCCACGTTTACCCGCTGATCCCCGCAACCACCACAGCCCTTAAAGCGCCACCCGCCCGCTCTTATTTTAGAAACTGTGGGCAACAGTACTACGAAGCTGCGTGCTGGTACGGATGCGGGGGAACTTAATTGTGAATGGAGACGTGCGAATGTACTGCTGGGCTGCGTCTTTGCGGGGCTGCGGGATAAGACACAGGATACGGGTTTTAGTATAGTGCCATGAACACTTTATCTAATAGTAGACCACCCGATGGTCGTTTCCCTAATGGTATCCACACCACCCGCTGCTCTTCATCTTACAGCACTGCAAAGATAGCCCTGCACTCTTTCAGTATCCGACCTGAACCCCGTCCGTATCCCTTGTCTTGCTACGCAGCACTGCAACCACAGTGTCTGTCCACTCTTTAGCAGCGGGCGGCGGGTCCCGCCGTATCCCGTCCGAGCCGAGTCCCCCGAATCCGCTGCTGTGTCGTGGATATTTCGATTTGTCGCTTGCTGCTATACGCATTCATATCATCATAGAGGCATTCCCACGTGTGGCTGGCAGAGGGAACAAAAAGTGGGGGGTGTACAAATATTAGGTTTGGGGGGGGGGGAGTAAGCTCACAGCCACGGCGCTCCCGAAATAGCATCTCACGGATATGCACAACTAACCCCGCGCACCGCCAATTGGATCGGCGCTAGTTTGATGGATGAGCCCTGTATGACGGGTCGGCGCTCCTTCGGCGCGCTGCCTTGTGGGCCTTTACGCTTATTGCAGGAAATGGGAGGGCAACTACGGAATGGGCTGGTTGCTTGAATTATTATTCCATCGTATGTTCTCGTGGGGGCCGGCCATGTGGACAGATTAATTGAGCTTACTAAGCTTATTCTACGTTTGTAAGGTTGCTGACTAGTCGAGTACCGGCCGGCGGTATTGGTTTTCCGATCCCTGATATTACTTTATACTAGATTAGGTACTTTGGACAGACTAGAAACGTGGGGGCGTAATATTTACAAGACAGACTACTGCAGGACAAAAGATCTGTGCTATATTTATCTAACCGCGAACAAGACATTGAATCAAAAATCCCTAGACATGTTATCACGACAATCAACTCGAAGGATTGGAAATCTTGAATCAGGGCAACTAAAATTAGTAAACGCCGTTTAGTCTCAATCCTGCAGGAGCCGGCCGTTAAGAAGTGTGAGCGAGATGGCTGGTCGACAAAGTATAAAGCCCAGGGCATCTCTCACCTTCTCAAGTGACAGAATTCAGCACCGCTCACACCAGCCTAAGTCTTTCCCTCACTAGTTATCTACCCCGTTAATTACCCTCTCTCCTCTTATCAGTCGAGTCCCCTCTTCACCATGCCTACCCTCAAGCACGTCCTCATCGCCGTAGCCGCCGCTGCAGTCAGCGTCCTCGCTAGTCCCCTATCCACCGACGCCACCGCAACGACTACAATCAGTGCTCCAAAGTCTACCGCGACCGAGATTTCAACGCCACTCTCAGGAAAGGAGCTCGAGGACTTTCTAGCCGGTTACCCTCACACCCCCGAGGGCTCCATCGACATCACCAACACAACACTGGCTACCGAACTAACCACCGCCTTAACCAAGCGGAGCGGCGGCTGCGACCAAGGCGAATGCCCCGACTTCCACGCCGCCTTCGACTTCTACAGACAGCACTACGTAACCCCCTCCAACGGGCAGCCGCTAAACTACTGGTTCTACTGGGGCCGCTGGAACGACTGCGGGCAGTGCGGCGAGGTGGCCACGAGTAATGATGGGTGCTTTGACTTTACGTCGTGCGGGCGCAAGCAGAACATCTGTGTTGATGCCAAGAATAGTAGGGCGCACCGCATCTGGAAGGATAAGGGCGAGAAGGAATGCTACAAGATGAAGCGGGATTATCTGCTCCCTGCCTGTCCGCCTGTTGTGGCGTCTGATATTACGCACCCGATCGAGAAGGTCGCATGCAATTGGTAGTTGGGTAATGGATTTCTGGATTGCGATGATAATGGGCTTTTTTCTTGGTGTAGGACGGTGATTATGAGAGGAGGGGGAGGAGGATGCAGTTATAGGAGCGATAACAACACTGTTGTTACAACAGCTAGGGCTCTTCTAAGTTAAATATAAAGCTCCTATTTAAGAACTAACTATCTACTTATATAGTAGTGTTATACTAAAGGGATATAAGAATAGTAATAGATATAATACTATATTTATATATCTAATATATCTAGTTATATAAATTCTCTTCTATAAGTACTCTTCTAAGAGCCTATTACTTTTAGAAGCACATCTTTGAAGTAAACCTATATCCTATATTCTACACTAGAGATCGTGGTGTTCGAGCTTCGGGTTTAGCGTCCGCCCTGATCGGGCAACGCGCGTGCACGGGCCTGCCGCCGCTTTCAACTTCTATAAAAGAGCCACTCCCCCCCTCCGACTCTGTCCCTCTCCACCATCGCTCCTTCCCTCCCAACATTCTCGCTCCTGCTGCGCTCATCGTGCGACGCTTGGCCCCCTCCGTCCCTCCCCTTCACGCTGCATGGCCCCGCCCAACGGACCCCCCTGCTCGGCCTCGCCGCAGCTGAAACCCACACTGGCACATGAACGCATTCGCAGAGCCACATCCTCGATTCACGCTCTTCGATGACTGCGCCTTCCATGCCACCGAGCTCTTCGCGATAGCAACGAGCCCTGTGCATCGACGTCTGGTCGTCGGATCGGTCAAGATGCGAGATTGAACGCTTACATCGCACCTTTTGCGCCCTTCCTCGTCGCCATTAAGTTTTCCCCAGCTAATATAGTATCTGGATGTTTACCCCCAAGAATTTCCCGTCGGAGATTTAAAACATCGACTTCAAGCTTTTCAGCTTCATCATAACGTTGTTGGTTATAGTAGGTTACTGCGAGGTTTGCCATGGCTCGAATAGTATCAGGGTGGTTCTCTCCGAGCACGCTCTTGTATAGATCCTGTACCTGTAATTGGAGCCGTTCTGCATCGCTAGACCGGCGTTGCTGGTGGCCCGTCGATGCGAGGTTTGCCATGGCTACGATAGTATCGGGGTGCTTCTCTCCGAGCACGCCCTTCCGTAGATCCCGCACCTGTAATTGGAGCTGTTCTGCCTCGTTGGATCGGCCTTGCTGTTGCCACGTCGATGCGAGGTTTGCCATGGCTAGGATAGTATCAGGGTGCTTCTCTCCGAGCACGCCCTTCCGTAGCACCTGTAAGTCGAGTTCTTCTGCATCGTTAGACCGGCCTTGCTGGTGCCACGTCGATGCGAGATTTGCCATAGCTCCAATAGTATCAGGGTGCTTCTCTCCGAGCACGCTCTTGTATAGATCTAGCACCTGTAATTGGAGCTGTTCTGCATCGTTAGACCGGCCTTGCTGCCACCACGTCCGAGCGGTGAAAGCGGCGTTGGAGATTTATTGGGCTAATAAGGCCGCTTTGGCAAGCTTTGCATTTATGACAGCCTCGTATATCAAATGGTATTCCTTAGATCAGGGCGACATCATATCGGAAATTCTCATGGCCGAAATTTACTTGAATGCAAGCGCCACGACTTCGCATACCTATTACAGGGTACAGTTTTCCTGCTGTGACCTTCGTCGCATTCCCTATATTGTGGTCTTAGCTTGTCTATGGCTAACAAATAATATCGACCGACTCACCAAGAAAAATCCCATTTTTGGTGAAAGCAATTTCGTTATCACAGGTGAGGGAACACCCAACAACATCCCCGGTCCCGAATGTATCTCCGTAAGGTTTCCCTGTACCTGATGAATCATAGATGTGGCCGTCATCTCCGTGATATCCCCACGATGAAAGGTTCCATCCGGGCATAGCGTCAATGGGGGTATACCCGCTACAGAGACCTAAGCCAACCCATCTAGGAAAAAAAGCAAGTTAGCACACGTCGCAGACGAATGAGAGAGGGTTTACCCTGTTTCACCACTATCTAGTATTGTAATCTCAAAATAGAAAGGAGTATTCTGGATAGAAATTGGGTGGTTTGCTCGAGCTGCCGCCGCTTTCACCTTTTTGTCCCCATCTGAACCTTGGAAAATACTTTGGTGAGTAACGTGATCTTCTTAGGGGTAGGGAATGCTTACTAGCATATGTAATGGTCGCGGTATTCTCATTAATTACTAAATGAGCAGACTTGTCTATTAAACTCCACGATGTTGGTGGGAGTGTCAAATTTCGCGCAGCCAAAGATGGGTCTCCTCCAGATGCTACGAGCCGCTTCATAACAACATCGTGCTGAAATCGTGAAGCACACCATAGCGAAGTCCATCCGTGCTCATCTACCCTATTCGGGTCTGCTCCAGCACATAATAGGGCGTCAACAACAGCTACATTACCTTTGATGCATCCAAGTTGTAAGGCTTGTTGATAATCGTCACTGTCAACATGTCTGTCTGTATCAACTTCAAGCAGAAGCTGTAACAGTGATGCTTCGACGTTGTGTGCGGCAGCTTCTATCATCTTTCTATATTCCTGATTTGGCAGATGCGCACTGGCTCTATACTGAAGAAGCACCCTGATTACGTCAATGTGCCCCTTGATTGATGCTCCATATACCGCTGTCCATCCATCATTATCTGTAACTGTGACATCACCTCTATGCTCAAGAAGCACTTCGACCACTTTGACGTGTCCATTGCTTGATGCTACATGTAGCGGTGTCATTCCATCGTTGTTTACAATCGTAGCATCACCTCCATGCCCAAGAAGCACTTCGACTACTTCGATGTGTCCATTGCTTGATGCTGCATTTAGTGGTGTCCATCCATCCTTGTTTGCAACTGTGACGTCTGCTCCATGCTCAAGAAGCACTTTGACCACATCAACGTGTCCATTAAGTGATGCCGTATACACTGGTGTCATTCGATCGTTGTTTGCAACTGCAACATCAGCTCCATGCTCAAGAAGCACTTTGACCACATCAACGTGTCCATTAAGTGATGCCGCATACACCGGTGTCATTCGATCGTTGTTTGCAACTGCAACATCAGCCCCATGCTCAAGAAGCACCCTGACCACGTCGATGCTGCCTTTCGAGGAAGCTGCATACAATGGTGTCCATCCATCCTTGTTTGCAATTGTGACATCAGCTCCATGCTCAAGAAGCACCCTGACTACGTTAGCGTGTCCATTCATTGATGCTCCATTTAGCGGTGTCCATCCATATTCTTTGGGAACTGTGATATCAGCTCCATGCTGAAGCAGCACTTTGACCACATCAACGTGTCCATTAAGTGATGCTGCATATACCGGTGTCATTCGATCGTTGTTTGCAACTGTAACATCAGCTCCATGCTCAAGAAGCACACTGACCACGTCGATGCTGCCTTTCGAGGAAGCTGCATACAATGGTGTCCATCCATCCTTGTTTGCAACTATAGCGTCTGCTCCATGCTGAAGAAGCACCTTTACAACGTTGACGTGTCCATTGCTTGATGCTGCACATAATGATGTCCATCCATCATTATCTGTAACTGTGACACCAGCTCCATGCTCAAGAAGCACCCTGACCACATCGATGCTGCCGTTCGAGGAAGCTGCATACAATGGGGTCGATCCATGCTTGTTTGCAACTGTGGCGTCTGCTCTATGCTGAAGAAGAATCTTTACAACGTCGATATGTCCATTGCTTGATGCTGCACATAATGGTGTCCATCCGTCATTATCTGTAACTATGACACCAGCTCCATGCTCAAGAAGCACTTTGACCACATCAACGTGTCCATTAAGTGATGCTGCACATAATGGTGCCCATCCATCATTATCTGTAACTGCGACACCAGCTCCATGCTCAAGAAGCACTTTGACTACATCAACGTGTCCATTAAGTGATGCCGCATACACTGGTGTCATTCGATCGTTGTTTGCAACTGTAACATCAGCTCCATGCTCAAGAAGCACCCTGATCACGTCGATGCTGCCTTTCGAGGAAGCTGCATACAATGGTGTCCATCCATACTTGTTTGCAATTGTGACATCAGCTCCATGCTCAAGAAGCACCCTGACTACGTCAGCGTGTCCATTCATTGATGCTCCATTTAGCGGTGTCCATCCATATTCTTTGGGAACTGTGATATCAGCTCCATGCTGAAGCAGCACTTTGACCACATCAACGTGTCCATTAAGTGATGCTGTATATACTGGTGTCATTCGATCGTTGTTTGCAACTGTAACATCAGCTCCATGCTCAAGAAGCACACTAACCACGTCGATGCTGCCGTTCGAGGAAGCTGCGTACAATGGTGTCGATCCATGCTTGTTTGCAACTGTGGCGTCTGCTCCATGCTGAAGAAGCACCTTTACAACGTCGACGTGTCCATAGCTTGATGCTGCACATAATGGTGTCCATCCGTCATTATCTGTAACTGTGACACCAGCTCCGTGCTCAAGAAGCACTTTGACCACATCAACGTGTCCATTAAGTGATGCTGCACATAATGGTGCCCATCCATCATTATCTGTAACTGCGACACCAGCTCCATGCTCAAGAAGCACTTTGACAACATCAACGTGTCCATTAAGTGATGCTGCATACACTGGTGTCATTCGATCGTTGTTTGCAACTGTAACATCAGCTCCATGCTCAAGAAGCAGCCTGACCACGTCGATGCTGCCTTTCGAAGAAGCTGCATACAATGGTGTCCATCCATCCTTGTTTGCAATTGTGACATCAGCTCCATGCTCAAGAAGCACCCTGACTACGTTAGCGTGTCCATTCATTGATGCTCCATTTAGCGGTGTCCATCCACATCCGTTAGGAACTGTGATATCAGCTCCATGCTGAAGCAGCACTTTGACCACATCAACGTGTCCATTAAGTGATGCCGCATACACCGGTGTCATTCGATCGTTGTTTGCAACTGTAACATCACCTCTATGCTTAAGAAGCACTTCGACCACTTTGACGTGTCCATTGCTTGATGCTACATGTAGCGGTGTCATTCCATCGTTGTTTACAATCGTAGCATCACCTCCATGCCCAAGAAGCACTTCGACTACTTCGATGTGTCCATTGCTTGATGCTGCATTTAGTGGTGTCCATCCATCCTTGTTTGCAACTGTGACGTCTGCCCCATGCTCAAGAAGCACTTTGACCACATCAACGTGTCCATTAAGTGATGCCGTATACACCGGTGTCATTCGATCGTTGTTTGCAACTGCAACATCAGCTCCATGCTCAAGAAGCACCCTGACCACATCGATGTTGCCGTTCGAGGAAGCTGCATACAATGGTGTCGATCCATACTTGTTTGCAATCGTCACATCAGATCCATGCTCAAGAAGCACTTTTACCACATCGATGTTGTCTTTCCAGGAAGCCCCATATAATGGTGTCCTATTTCCTACACCAACGGAATTCAGATCAAGTTTCAATTCCTGAGTCAAGTACAACACTGTATCATAGATTCCGAGAAGTGACACGTAGTATAGTGGACTCTTCGGCTTTGTTTCATTCAATTCCATAGCGGCACCTGACGGTAGAACCGAATCAAACCATGCCGCCCATGATTGCCAATTGATATTTTCGGGATAAAACAGTCGATTTATCAATCGAACTACATCTATGTAGTTTTCTCCCCCGGGAAAAAGACTTCGGTGCCATGAATTCGCTGCATAGTCTCGGAAGGACCGGCCAGTAACGGCGTCCTTAGAAGAGGCACGCTCCTCCCAAACATTTTTGTAATTGATATAGCGCACGCAAATTTTGGCCAGCTCGTTGCACTGAAATGCCTCGTTACTCTGTAATGATATACTATTGCCCACTGGACGAGACGTTGGCATGTTGTACAGGAGATATTGTTTGACTGAGAAGTGTGTCAAGTGAACGGTCATTGATGCGAAACTCTCCTCGGTTGATCCCCCTCGAATTTCCACAAGCGACTCACAGAGGCCCTTTATCTCACTATTAACGTACTCTTCATCAATCTCGTCCGGAAGACCATTTATCTGGATATTTTCATAACTGTCGTCATCGATAACAAGGAGGGCTTCTGTGATTTCCAGGACAGAGAGGGGCCGTAATGCAAACGCTGCCCAACGTAAAATTGACAGCGCCCGTGTTCTATCATTCTGTTGAAGTCCCATGACTTTCTTCCAGTTTCGATCATAGAGATGTCCTAGACCTGTCGGGGTTTCATCGATTGTTTCTTGCAGTTGTAATATGCTTTTCCCCCCTCGCAAGTTATCCTCTTGCATTTTCACCCATAAGAACATCCCGTTGCTGCGATCGACTATTCTTTTTGATAAATTATCTCTAACAATTTCATCTTTGTTCTTTAACTTCTTGTTGACAATGCTTTTCGAAAACAGTGAGACGTCAGATTGGACATCTGCAGGAGAAATTTTGTGTTCGTACACGCTCTGATTAGGGGGTATGTCATAGATCCCAGAGCGAATATCCGCTTCATCACGGCTGATAACCATGATTCGGGTGGTGGTTTTTGCAATGGTATCGTTCAGAGTTTTAAGGAACCCATAGCGACCATCTTCGTCTGAAGCCTTCGGGCTACCCTCTAGCCTAGCGCATTCATCGAGCCCGTCAAGAACAAATGTGCAGCTTGGTATACTACCAATAATGCACTTAAAGAGGTTCATAATGTCTGTCCGCGACGCGACACGGCCATCTTTCGCTTGCCACCTTTCATGGGCGATTTCATAGGCGGTTCGATTACACGCCACCAATTGCGCTATCCAAGATCTAATAATGACAAAGGGGTCGCCATGGCTTTCGAAATCGGCCGAAAAGAAATAATATGCGAAGGGGGACTTTAGCATCGTTGACAGATGTTCAACAACCTTTGTACAGATAGTCGTCTTTCCATATCCGGCTGGCCCATTGACCCAGAGCACCTTTGCAGAGCCTGACGGGAATTCGGAGGAGACCCATTCCAAAAATGAAGGGCTATTCAAAATCCAGTCACAAGTTCCGTCCAGCCTACTTCGAGTAAACCTGTCATAAAGACCATTGGTCCAGGTGGCACCGAGCCAGTTTTCGATTTCATTTCTGATCTCAGCCGCAATCTGATCTTCGATCAACTTTAGCGCTTCACACAAAATGCTTTGCGATTTAGAAATCTCTCCATGGTTGTCAAGGTCACTTTCTACAATCAGTGAGCGACTTAAGACTCAATGGCCAAGATGAGAAGAAATACCGTTTGAGTGATCTGTTGAAATTAAGCAATTCAATCTCTGAACTAGAGCCCCAAACTGAAGGACTTGCTGGATGAATTTCGCTTTCCCCATCAAGGCCCATCCGATCTTGTGGCGCTTCGACGTAGATGCCTTGGACTCCACATTCTGACCCAAGCCTTGCGTATAGTCAATGATGCCCTTGGAGCTAGGATCGGCTGTCGAGACATGCTGCATGTTTAATAGGGCACTCTCGGTCTTGTTGAAGGTTTCTTGGATGCTCGACAAAATTTTCAATACCACCAAAGCAGTCGCGGGATTGTCCAGAGCACTATGATGATTGTTCTTGGGATTGCCTTCTTCTATCCCAACACTTTGAGCCCACCTTCTAAACAGAAGCTTGTCAGCTTCAAACTGTGCGACAACAGAGCGTGACTCAGGGCCGTAGTCTCTGTAAGAGTTGGCCTTGTCAACAAGATCAAGGCAGGTACTGAAAAGGCCCGCCAATCCTGCGATTCCGACCGCCAGTCCTATGGCCTCCATGGTTACAATAGTTGTGGAGCGATACAATATGTCAAAATTATCAGCACCCGGAATGGAAGTGGAAAATGGTTGTGGGGAATGACTTTTCTTCGGAATATGAAGCAGGATTTCAACAAATAAAGCACTCCGAAGTCTAGATGGCGAAAAATTTGACATTACGGATCAATGAATGTGAACTGCGCGATGCCAACAGAATGAGGCTGAGCTCATGCAAGTGTCCAGGAAGGGCTACGGTCGTAGTGTCCCCTTCAGATGTAAGCGGCTACTTTAGCGGTAACAACACACCGGTGGACGAGCGAGCCCATGATCCTGACACCTGACTAGATGGACGATGAGTACTCCAGCCCTCACCACACAAATTCGTTGTAGTCTACCGTACCATACGTTCAATTCCCAATATTGACTACATTTGTGAAGTTCACGTGATTTGAGACTTTACATGATACTCACGTGATTTAGGAAAGAGCCAACTGTGATTCTGGTCCCAAGAATCAGGCAGGATCAGGCAGGAAGATCCTGAAACCTAAATATTACATAGTTAGTTTCGTACGGAGAATAGCCCCTGGGACTCGGCATAAGTATAGGCCGTAACCCCATTGAATTCTACACGTTTGGTTCGCGCTCGGAAATCACACAACTCTTTGGAAACCAAGCGATCTTTGAAATTCACACGGACATGTGCACAATGCAATGTAACCGGGATTCTATATTTGGCCAATGCTTGACATGCGAAGAAACTACAATACCAACCACGGCAGCTCCTTGTCGACGGAAAAGTAATGTAGAGTACGATGGGGATGAGGGGATATGGGGTCGTTGCATGAGATCTGAAGGATGACGCGTTTGAGTCAAGAGGCTGTTTAAATGAATGATGGCGGTAGAAGCGACGTCAGCCTTTCAGCAGATTTTATAATTCGTCTACACTTTGATCAATCTACCTAGTCCCTCAGAGAATACGGATTCTTCACGTCCTGCCACGCCACTGGTCCTGCCGGTGGTGCGGAGCATCGGGTTTTCTAGTCGCTCCGTAGCAATGTGTCCACATTAGAGGTCCGCGTCGTCCTCGCTCTCGTCCTCGCTCTCGTCCTTGCTCTTGTCCTCGCTCTCGTCCTTGCTCTCGTCATGGCTCTCGTCCTCGCTGCTCCCGTCAAATAAGTTCCCCCACCTATCAATGAACATACGTCGAACCCTTCTGTGTCGTTCTTTAGCAATGTGTTTATAGCACGGTGGCATATGCTCGAATTCACTTGTTGCTATATAAGCTTCGTCACTGTCACCCTCTAGACCCCTTATAAGATTGATGCAGATCTCTTCAAGTGTACCGTATAAATCGTTGGCATATGCGGTATGGCGACATGTCGAGGGATCGCATATGCACTGCACCCCACCATGAAAATCGGCATGGCGGCCTCCTTCGTCCTCGAGGCGCAACAACCCTACCACTGTTCTGCAGCCCATGACCCACTGAGATTCCTGGATCTGCAAGCTAATTTTAAAAAGATATAAACCAGACTTGCTATTAGAACTCTATGAGGTGGATCCACAGGCGACATTATGCAGCTTTTCAGGAACCCGCGAATTGCCACGATTCTACGGCACTAGCACGCTGGCTGTTGTACTTCTTTTCCTCGAATATATGGATATAATCCGTCTATAGGAATATTATGCTTCTATCAGTTCTTGGCCGAACGATGTCTTATCTTTGGAAATATGTTTAATAATCTGTTTGTAGGAGGATTATGCTAGAATTATTTCTTAGACTAATTCAGAAATGATGTCTCATTTTTGAAAATATGTTTCAATATTCCCTCTATAGTAAGATCGTACCTGAAACATTTCTAGCCGAAGAGGAAGGATGTCTTTCCTGAAAACATATGTTTCATGAGATTGTTCCCCAAGCAGCTTTTTGTATAAAACGGTCTTCGCACACTGCATTCTTGGTCGTGATAGTGTCGTGGTATCCCAACCTCCTTCGCCTAAACTGGATTGATCGCCTTAAGTTTGTGAGTGGATTTGACAGACCGAAGACCTGCAAGGCCAGGTCTGCCTATTGTATCTGGACATCATATGTGAGTACTTCGTGAGACATCGCTATCTGCAGCTTTGCCTAGTCTTTTGGACCAAACTAACTCTACAGTTTTGCATATATAAAGTTGACAGAAGGGCCACCACTGACCGCTCTGGACAAAGACTGCCATCTCCATCGCAAGGATTCTTCATTACTTCTCTTCCACCAATGGCGGTCCACCTAGTGCAAGAATCTGAGCCGGATGCAATAGGCACACCTAGCCTCGCAGGTCTTCGATCTGTCAAATCCACTCACAAACTTAATCAGATCAATTCCGTTCGGGCGACTGGGGTTGGTGATCACATTTCGCTCCCACAGCTCGTCGTCTGTGGAGACCAATCAGCTGGGAAAAGCTCGGTTTTAGAAGGCATTACTGGTATACCATTCCCGCGCCAAGATGGTGTATGTACCAGGTTTGCGACTGAGATCATCCTTCGTCACGATCCCCATGAGAGTCTTATAACCGCAACGGTTATTCCGCATGGTTTACGAAGCGAACCAGACAAGGAGCGATTCCATTCATACCGTCGAGTCTTGGCAGATTTCTCCGAGCTACCAAGCGCCATATCAGATGCGGCTTCTCTAATGCGCATTCGAGGACATGATGGCTTCCAAGACGGACCAGCATTCGGTGCTGATGTCCTCCGAATTGAGGTTGTTGGCAACACTGGACTCCATCTTACTGTCGTTGATTTGCCCGGTCTTATCGCCGTCAATAGTGATGAGCAAAGCCATGAAGACGTAGAGCTGGTAGCTAGCCTCGTTGATAGTTATCTCGAAAGCTCCCGCACCATCATTCTTGCAGTGATTCAAGCAACGAATGATATTGCCAACCAGAAAATCATCCAACGGGCTCGGAACTTCGACAAAGCTGGGCAACGCACCGTAGGAATAATCACCAAAGCCGATTTGATCAACAAAAATACAGAGCCGCGTATCGCACTCTTAGCCAAAAACATGGACACCACGAAATTGAAGCTAGGCTACTTTTTGCTCAAGAACCCAACTCCGTCTCAGTTAGATGCTGGTATATCCTTGGATGAACGCAGACGAGATGAGCACCAATTCTTCTGCTCAGCAGCATGGAAAGACCAACAACTAGACATGGATCGAGTCGGCATTGAATCATTGCGGACGTTTCTGCAGGACCTTCTTGAACAACATATCGAACGAGAGCTTCCTAAGGTCAGAACCGAAATAAAAGCTCTACTGCTTCGAAAAGAAAGTGAAATTGCTAGCCTAGGCGACGAAAGGCCAACTATAGGACATATGCGTATGTTTCTGACTCGGCTCAGCATGAGATTCCATACTTTGGCTCAAGCTGCACTTGATGGAAACTATCACGTGCCCGACTTCTCCTCCTTTAATGGCTTCGACGAGCTCGAAAGCTCGACACGTCTGAGGGCCGAAGTTCACCGCCTGAATGGAGAGTTTGCAGCCAACATGCGTGAGAATGCGCAGAAGAGGAAAATTGTAGACTGTTTAGCGCCAGACGATATTGACGATCCCGAATATACACCCCCATCTCCGTCAATTTCGGAGTCATATGACGGCCAAGTACTTGTTAACAAGAGTAACTTTGATGCTTGGGTTAAACAAGTATGCGTTCTTGCCCTTCAATCCGAGCTATGCTAATGCCAGTAGGTTTATGTCCGAACCAGAGGCAAAGAGCTTCCAGGGAACTATAACCACGTTCTCCTCTCAGAGCTCTTCCACGAGCAGTCTAGTTTATGGGGTCAGTTCGCATCCGATCATGTAGCGCATCTCTTTGAGAAGACCAAGGTCTTTGTTGAAAGGACATTGCTTCATGTGATTACGGAGGATAAGGTCCGGGGCGAAATACTACAGCTCGCTACCACCAGACTCGAGATTAGCAGGCAGAACGCTCAGGTCGAGCTTCAAAAGATCATTGACGACGAAAAACGTCAACCAATCACGTATAATCATTACTACACCGATAATATTCAAAACGCTCGCCACGAATCCCTTAAAAAGGCAATTCAGAAGGCCATGAAGGTTGTTGTCGACGAGGATTGGCACGGAAAATTCCACATTAGCAATAACCAACTGGACTCTGAGAAGTTGCTTGCATCTCTCCAAAAACGGGTAGTTGTCAATATGGATGATCAGGCGTGCTCGGAAGCACTGGCTGGATTGGCAGCCTACTACAAGGTATGTAGCATGTACAAGGACCAGCTACCCCCATCCCTAGATCCCAGAGCGCTAATACTAGCACAGGTTGCCTTGAAGACTTTTGTCGATAACGTTTGTCGCCAAGTGATCGAGCGGCATATATTGAGCAATCTCCCTGATGTCTTCTCGCCCACAACTGTCATGGGCTTCTCGGATGAAGAGCTTCTTCGGATTGCCTCGGAACCAGAAACCCAACGACGACAACGACAAACGCTTATTGCATTGGTACAGGGGCTTGGGGACAGTCTCGTCTATCTACAACGATGATGTTGAAGTTAAATATCGTCTTTCCTTGGCGTTTTGCATTTGACCTAGGCTCTGCATACGTTTTTCCCATTGGGTTTTTCCGTCATGCCTTTACAGGAATTTGGGAGCCTAATAGCATAGTAAAATATCAGAAACTTGAAAATATGCCTCAACTATAACTCTGATTGTAATGAGAGATTTAGAACATCGGTCAAGGCCAACATCTGATACTACACTTTATATTGACGCCGCTCTTCCTATATACCCATTTTTAACCGTTTCCAAAGCTTCAAAATCCGCAATCCTGGCTCCATCGACCACTGAGCTTAACAAGTCTGACGAAAACTACCAAGCGATGCTTACGGCGGAGCCACTCGACACCACCAACATCGTCGATGCCCCTGCTGACCTATCTACTCCCTTCGACTAACTTACTATAATAGCTGACAAAAGCGGGGCATAACAGTACAAGGTCAACCAATCTAGAAAGCCGAGAAAGATTTCAGCTCATTATTGCCGTCATCCTAGATTTTGCCCCAAGGATGAATATCATAAGCCAGGGGACAAGCGGAGACAAATTCTCCACCACTTCGACATCCCTGATTTTGTAAGCAATGATGTGTGCACGGAACTCAATGGCAATTTTGGTTGCAAGATCTCCTACAAAAAGAAAGATAAGCGGCGGGCAACCTTCAAGCCGAATATGTAATACTATATTCGGCAAAATATAAGATTATATCGCCAAATCTAACCTAGCTCGCGACATGCTTGAGTGCACGCACATTTGATACCAAGGAAGAATGGACAGCAGGGGGATTGTCCTCTAACCACCGAAATGAATATATGGCACCCATTCGAATCCTCGCTTGTGCCTTGCATTCTGTTGGCCGTAGTCCCGTCCGCTTGTAATAGCAGGGTCAGTCTCACGAAGCACGCCATCCCTCCACTGATCTCGGCACCACTTGATAGCCGTGTGAAGTCCCAGGCACACTGACTCATGGGTTATCTCGGCCCCTAGTACATGCTTATACACGATCCTTGCGACATGTCCGCAAAGCTTGTCGTCGACGTCCCATAGAGTCCCAATCACATGTTGGAACCCAGCCAGCTGAAATGCATTGACCAGATGGAGACCCTCGTCTATCATACGTTCATTTTCGACCTGGCTGGTGTTGCAAGCAGAAAGATACGCAAGAAAAGGTGGCTCCACAAGAGTGCTAGTTCCTAGAAAGGTAGCTAAGGTCAGCCGATCCTCCTTCCCGTCTCCTAGGAATAAACAGCTTTGCAGAGGATCGATTGGATCAGAACAACCATGGCCTGCAAAATGGAATATCTTGCAAGACGCTAGAGCATCGAGCACGGATTTCTTACGATGCTGTTCGATGACTGCTAAGTTGGCGCTTTGACAAATTCTTTTTACTTCTTCAGCCTCATTTCTGGCGAATGGTAGCGGCATAAATCCGGGAGTGGTATCCATCGCTACCAGAACCAGACGGTCCGGCTTTGACAAACTTTTCGCAGGGTTTGAGCGACTGCGCGAGATCGATCTCAGGGAGGAGGCGAAGGAAGATACAACAGTATCAAGTACCGATCTCGGAGGTTGCTCCAGATGGTACCCGGCCGCTTGGATAGGAAAGCGACTGAGCAGACCTGTTGGTATCCACCAAACACGCTGCTTTAAACCCTTGACTTGACTCTTCTGCATTTCCAGCGCTTCGAGGACTGGCCATGTAACTCTATCCCAAAGCCCTTGGAGCAAGGTTTGATCAAGGAATTTAGACATGTAGAGTTTTGCTCTCTCACTAACGAGGAAGTCAATATTGAGCCGGGGTAAATGGAGTGACCGGATGGAGTCGCTCTCGATGATTAAGGCATCAGAACGGTAACGACTAACGTTGATATAGATGACAGGGCCTTCCAACGCTGCTTTTTGGATCTCTTTTTGACTAGGCGGTTCCAAGAAATCTCTGAAATCAGGCTGCCTACGAATTTCTTGCAGCGGGCGTTCAAACTCCTGATTTGCCTGCCGTCTGGCCTCTCCCTGCTGTATGTACGATGGTTGAAGACCTGGAAGCAAAGACCGATCCATTGGATTTGAGAGACTCAAACGATCGCGGAGGAGTATGAACCGATCGGCGAGGTCAGGGTGCTTTAGCTGTAGCTCTATTGGTACAGAACTTATGTCTGTAAGGTTTCCTATGAGGACCCCACGGCCTTGCTCCAGTAATTGGACCGCCTCGACGAACTTTTCTAGATGCACGGCCACTGCAGCTGCGTCGGAGGCCAGGCCGACGATCGACATTAAGACGCGCTGTTTGTCAGAGTTTGGAAGTGATCGAGGAGCCAGAGTCGGGAGAAGCTTGATAGCGCCAGATCCAGCTTTGAAAGCCTTTTCCCATTTCTCACTTTTTATGAACAGCCGTAGTAAAGACTTGTATGCTCGCAGTCGCTCTGTAACGATTGCCACAAGCGAGTCTGACGCTTGGCTGTAGGCCCAAATAGCTCTATCGAGGTCGGCTTTCTCACTTGTAAGGGAGTACTTTGCAGAGAGATGGAGTCCAAGGTTGTTCAGCCGTGCAGGTCGGCCGCTATGGCCTTGAGGAGTAAGTTCAACGGCCTCTTGAGTGACCTCAATAGCTCTATCGAGGTCGGCTTTCTCACTTGTAAGGGAGTACTTTGCAGAGAGATGGAGTCCAAGGTTGTTTAGCAATGCAGGTCGGTCGCTATGGCCTTGAGGAGTAAGATCAACGGCTGCTTGAGTGACCTCAATAGCTCTATCGAGGTCGGCTTTCTCACTTGTAAGGGAGTACTTTGCAGAGAGACGGCCTCCGAGGTTGTTCAGCAATGTAGGTCGTTCGCTATGGCCTTGAGGAGTAAGATCAGCGGCCTCCTGAGTGACCTCAATAGCTCTATCAAGGTCGGCTTTCTCTCTTGTAAGGGAGTACTTTGTAGAGAGATGGAGTCCAAGGTTGCCCAGCAACGTAGGTCGTTCGCTATGGCCTTGAGGAGTAAAATCAACAGCCTCTTGAGTGACCTCAACAGCTCTATCGAGGTCGGCTTTCTCACTTGTAAGGGAGTACTTTGTAGAGAGATGGCGTCCGAGGCTGTGCAGCCATGCAGGTCGGTCGCTATGGCCTTGAGGAGTAAGATTAACGGCCTCTTGAGTGACCTCAATAGCTCTATCGAGATCGGCTTTCTCACTTGTAAGGGAGTATTTTGCAGAGAGACAGAGTCCGAGGTTGTTTAGCAATGCAGGTCGGTTGCTATAGCCTTGAGGAGTAAGATCGACGGCCCCTTGAGTGACCTCAAAAGCTCTATTGAGGTCGACTTCCTTACTTGTAAGGAAGTACTTTGCAGAGAGATGGCGTCCGAGGTTGCCTAGCAACGTAGGTCGTTCGCTATGGCCTTGAGGAGTAAGATCAACGGCCTCTTCAGTGACCTCAATAGCTCTATCGAGGTCGGCTTTCTTACCTGTAAGGGAGTACTTTGTATAGAGGCAGTTTCCGAGGTTGTTCAGCCGTGCAGGTCGGTCGCTATGGCCTTGAGGAGTAAGATCAATGGCCTCTTGAGTGACCTCAACAGCTCTATCGAGGTCGGCTTTCTCACTTGTAAGGGAGTACTTTGTAGCGAGATGGAGTCCGAGGTTGTTCAGCCATGTAGGTCGGTTGCTATGGTCTTGAGGAGTAAGATCAACAGCCTCTTGAGTGACCTTAATAGCTCTATCGAGGTCGGCTTTCTCACTTGTAAGGGAGTACTTTGCAGATAGACGGCCTCCGAGGTTGTTCAGCCATGTAGGTCGGTCGCTATGGCCTTGAGGAGTAAGATCAATGGCCTCTAGAGTGACCTCAATAGCTCTATCGAGATCGGCTTTCTCACTTGTAAGGGAGTACTTTGCAGAGAGACGGCCTCCAAGGTTGTTCAGCAATGTAGGTCGGTCGCTATGGCCTTGAGGAGTAAGATCAACGGCTGCTTGAGTGACCTCAATAGCTCTATCGAGGTCGGCTTTCTCACTTGTAAGGGAGTACTTTGTATAGAGACAGTTTCCGAGGTTGTTCAGCCGTGCAGGTCGGTCGCTATGGCCTTGAGGAGTAAGATTAACGGCCTCTTGAGTGACCTCAATAGCTCTATCGAGGCCGGCTTTCTCACTTGTAAGGGAGTACTTTGTAGAGAGATGGAGTCCAAGGTTGCCCAGCAACGTAGGTCGTTCGCTATGGCATTGAGGAGTAATATCAACAGCCTCTTGAGTGACCTCAATAGCTCTATCGAGGTCGGCTTTCTCACTTGTAAGGGAGTACTTTGCAGAGAGATGGAGTCCAAGGCTGTTCAGCCGTGCAGGTCGGTCGCTATGGCCTTGAGGAGTAAGATCAACAGCCTCTTGAGTGACCTCAATAGCTCTATTGAGGTCGGCTTTCTCACTTGTAAGGGAGTACTTTGTAGAGAGACAGTTTCCAAGGTTGTTCAGCCGTGCAGGTCGGCTGCTATGGCCTTGAGGAGTAAGATCAATGGCCTCCTGAGTGACCTCAATAGCTCTATCGAGGTCGGCTTTCTCACTTGTAAGGGAGTACTTTGTAGAGAGACAGTTTCCAAGGTTGTTCAGCAATGCAGGTCGGTTGCTATGGCCTTGAGGAGTAAGATCAATGGCCTCTAGAGTGACCTTAATAGCTCTATCGAGATCGGCTTTCTCACTTGTAAGGGAGTACTTTGCAGAGAGACGGCCTCCGACGTTGTTCAGCAATGCAGGTCGGTCGCTATGGCCTTGAGGAGTAAGATCAATGGCCTCTTGAGTGACCTCAATAGCTCTATCGAGGTCGGCTTTCTCACTTGTAAGGGAGTACTTTGTAGAAAGACAGTTTCCGAGGTTGTTCAGCAATGCAGGCCGGTCGCTATGACCTTGAGGAGTAAGATCAACAGCCTCTTGAGTGACCTCAATAGCTCTATCGAGGTCGGCTTTGTCACTTGTAAGGGAGTACTTTGCAGAGAGACAGAGTCCGACGTTGTTTAGCAATGCAGGTCGGTCGCTGTGGCCTTGAGGAATAAGATCAACGGCCTCTTGAATGAATTCCATAGCTCTGTCGGAGTTTGATTCCTCCCGCCTCAGGACTAGGTATAGGTCTTGTGCTACTGCTTGGACAAAATTTATCACTATGAATCTTTGCATAAGGGCAAAGTCTTGGGTAATGTCTCACCGTCGCCGCCCGTTGCCATGTCCAGTCTTTAATCGAAATTACCGGAACTGCTCTACGTGGTCGTGCTCGTGTATAAGTTCCAGTGGCATTGGATCGAGACGCGTGGTCTGCGACCTATTTGTGTTGGATAATTTCGGTCGTAGCCTTCCGAGCCCTTGGTCTTGCTAATGAGTTTGAAGAGCTTGAATTCCACATGCGCGGTCGGGCTTGAATAGAAATCGATGCTAGTGTTAATCACAGCTGGCTGAGCTGCGATTTTCTATATGTAGATTTTGAGATCACATCGGAGCATAACATCGCGGCGAGAACGGGAGAAAGCTAGCTGAAGAGGCGCACTATTCTCAAGGTCTACAAAGCTTTGCCGTCACGAGCTGTGAGTGCATCTGTCCCCCCCCCCCTTCCTACGTATATGGCATCGCCTAAACATGTAACTCGCTTCGATGCGCTGTTTTTGCACGAAATCCCTGTGATCTTTTCTTGAGCTATGCAAACTTAGCGGACCTATTGCAGAAGTGTGTAAGAATGGCTACCTGTCATATGGTTGAACGACCGTGCTCTAGTTGGCATTACAGGCTGACATTGTCTGAAGCCTTCCTACCCTACATGCGCAGCTGGAAGCAGTCATGATGCACGAATGGCAGGTTACCTACGCAACACCATGGATCGCATCCATCTGATGGGCGTATCTTCGGTTTGGCGGGGTGGGCGTACCTCAGCTACCGGTAAGAGCTTCGGATTATCCTCTGGTGCTTACGGCCGTTGACATTCGGACAATATAGCCGAGAGAAGGTTGGTCCCGAGCTTAGCCCACACCTACTGAGTTGGGCTCTTGTTGTCGCCCTCTTCATCTTTCACCTGCGACCAGGAGCGATAGGTAGTGAGTAATATACATGCATATCGGTCTTTCCGGCTGTAGACGCACCTCCGCTTTGTCTCTAGGCTTGGAGCATTGGATCTTGCATCTTTCATTGACGGCAGGACGTCTGTGGTTTTCATACGTGTCGAACAGGGCAGTGATAGACTGCCACGACTTTCAGCCGTTCTCGAAGGCTTGCCTTATCTGACTACGCGCCTCCATGCTACGCTGGTTATGCGACGTTCTTCACCTGTCCTGAGATGCACTCCGTCGCGCACGGCCGAAAGCGATACAACCAGACTCTGCAGATCTTAGCTCCACTTCCAACCTAGACGCACAGTATTGTAACGATTGGGTACACATCTAAAACATCCACGTACGTGGAAAAACAATGTCCAAAGCAGCTTCCCCACCGGTGTCGATTAGCTGGCGCGCTGTGCTTGTCATCTTGCACTAGTCGATTGAAGGACCTCCTGTTGTAAAATTGCTGTCTATTATTTTGCCTTTGTTGTTTGACAGATCCATCCTACTGTCCAGTCAACACTCCCGCAGACTTCAATCCCTACTTTCTCTACCAGTCTTTCGCATGCCTCCAACAAAGCGAGCCTTGCTCGTTGCGAGCCCGTTTGGCGGCCTTCAAGGACCGGAGCATGATGTCGAAACCATGACAAAGGCCCTACAAAGCAATGGTTTCAGTGATATAACAAAGTGTGTCGCAGCTGAAGCGACTCGGGATAAGATTTTGGAGAAGTGGAGGGAATTGATCGATCACACGATGCCAGATGACGCTATCGTGTTCTATTACTCGGGACACGGTGCTTTGGTCAAGCCACACAGCCCTGTGAGTGACAACCGCATCCAGTCGAAATCGTTGCAGTTCATCGTCCCAATGGACTATGACAAAAGCAATGCCAACGACTTCAGAGGCATCTTTGATGTCGAGATTTCGCACTTGCTTTGGCAGATTACGAAGAAGACACCCAATGTCACGGTAATTCTCGACTGCTGTCATTCCGGCCGGATGGCTCGAAATCCAAAGCTTGGTTCTCACTCATCGCCAAAGTTTCTTACGGAAATCCAGTATCGCGACGACGTCGATGAGATAGAGCGCAAATTGCAACACGATTTTCGACTTGATGGCGACGGCCACCCTGAAGGCAACCCTTTCACGGTCCGGATCGTCGCAGGCACGCAGGGCGAAACGGCTTGGGAACATAAGGATCAAGAAGGTAGGTGGCAGGGGGCGTTGACGAGAGCTCTCGGGATAGCACTAGAGGAAGCGGCCGGGAAAGGCATATCCTGGCACACGACTATGATCCGCATTCGCGACGCCCTTGCAGCAAGTAACAGTCCGCAACATCCAGATGCTGAGGGACCGAGCAAGCGCATTCATTTCACCCTCGAAGAAACCGACCCAAGAGTCTTCAGTTTCGACGTAAAAGACAAAATAGCCACGATCAAGGGTGGTAGGGTCGCTGGATTTGCTAAGAATGATGTCTTCGCCCTCGTTCCGCACGGCCGCGAATCGAAAGCTCCGTGGGTTGCAAAAGCAAAGCTTTCGAGTGTAGACGTCTTCGATTCAATAGGCGATATCACCGAGAAGGGAAGTGGCGAAACATTACCAGAGCGTGGGGTTGCGATCCTGATCGAAAGAGCATTACGGCCATCACCAATGAAAATACCGCCAGAGATGATCGAGTTGCAGAAAGCTGTTGAGAGTTCCAAGTTTCTACGGGTCAGAACGCGAGATGAGACGGAAAGGATGCCCTCCGTGCGACTCGAAAAGGATGGTGCCTCTTTGTACGACGAAGGTGGCATTGGCATTGAGGTATTCTGTTCGCCCTTCGACCAAACTGGTAAGATTGTATGTGCTGCCGAAAAACTGACACGAGCAAAGCTGTTTCGGGCCCTAAGACCAAATGATTGGGAGAGGCTCTCGCACGATCTTCAAGTGAATTTTGACGTTGTGGTGCCAGGTAGCCGACGAGCTATTTCCTCAAGTGGAGAGACGCATGTCTCCGAGGACGAGAAGGCTTGTATCTGGCTGCATAACAAGGGAAAACGCACCTTGTACGTTAACATCTTCGATGTCAATGTCGCTGGTGAGATCATTCTAGTCAATGTGGACGATCCAGGCGGCATCGAGATTGAAGGGCAGTCAACCTATGTCTATGGGCGAAACAGACAAGGTGAGCCTGAAGGCCAGACTTTTTCCTGGCCAGATAGTGTTCCTGTTTGCGAAGCTATTTATGAATCTCTCGTTTTCATTGTGACAGAAAATATCATAAATCTCCGACACGTGGAAAGCCCTGGACTGATTGGACGTGGCGAAACACCAAGATCGACTCTGGAGGATCTGACATTCCAGATTGCGTGCGGAGGAGCGCGGAATTATGGGCCGCCTCGTCGGCAGGTTACTCCTATTCGCTTCGACGTTATAGAGATACCCTTCACTCTTCACCCGCGAACCTGTGCCGGAGAGACGGTGCCTGATCCGCAGAAGTGCGAGGAGTGGCCAAAAGCGCTCCAGAGTTGGCCGAAGATCGACGAGTCTGCTGCAAAGGTATGTTGTCCAGCCCGAATAAAATTGTTATAGTCGACTTGATGCCGACGTGTTGTCCAGGGATTCTTCGGGGCGGTGTTACGAGCAGGCCACGGAATCCCACCCTGCATTTGGGTTACGAATGAGTATACCGAACAGATCACCGTCGTCGTGTCTAAACTCCGACCAAGTCGACTTTGGATAGGCTCTGAACTGAACGCATCTGCTACTGGCGGAGGAGTCGCGTTATCTATGGAGGTACGTCGCGTGTGGTCTCTCTGCAAGCAATGCGTTTACTCAATGCTAACGACGCTCTGGAACAGACGTATGCACTTCCTACAACCAAAAAAACCTTGGGGCCATACACAAACGGTCAAAGTCCTGTGACAGGCACTTTTCCTCTATGGAACAGGAGGGAGGGCTGTGGCGTAGTCTGTATCTACCTTGGCTATGAGGAGCGATGTTTCATCATGAATGATCAAGTGCCGATAGGAGCAACTGCTGTCTTCAAGGGTCAGCCCGATATGGAGATTATTGAATACGGAGGGTTCGAGCGCGAGGCAGTGCAAGAGTCTGGGCGGGGTGCAATAGGCACACCTAGCCTCGCAGGTCTTCGATCTGTCAAATCCACTCACAAACTTAATCAGATCAATTCCGTTCGGGCGACTGGGGTTGGTGATCACATTTCGCTCCCACAGCTCGTCGTCTGTGGAGACCAATCAGCTGGGAAAAGCTCGGTTTTAGAAGGCATCACCGGTATACCATTCCCGCACCAAGACGGTGTATGTACCAAGATTGCGACCGAACAGCTCCAATCACAGGTGCTTGGAGAGGAGCACCCTGATACTGTCCTAGCCATGGCAAACCTCCCATCGACGTGGCAGCACGTCGATGGGAGGTTTAGCGAGGCAGAAGATCTCAAACTACAAGGTACGCAGGGCCCCGAGAAGCAGAAAAATCGGTACAACATCTAATCTCTAAGTGGGAAAACCCAAACTTGTCAACAAAACCGATGACGAGGCAGAACTTGAAGAGCAAGAACTATGCATGCGGGACCCTCGTACTAACCTAGAAAAAGTGTGCATTGCTAGTCCTGCTTTGGAACTCGAGCCTGACGTGATGAAGTGTCGAGATCTGCCCAATACCAGGACAACCCCAGATAAGAATCTATCGATGCTTAATAATTGCAGGCCTGTAAACGAACGATCTTCTAGTTGGCACATACCTAAATTTGTGACACGATTTCGAGAACTCTGGGAACCAGGAGTATACGAGGGCAAGATTCGTGTGAGATGGAAATGCGTGAGTACTTATGAAGTACCTGGGAGACATAATACTAATCTTAGTACAGAAATGTGGCCAGTATTTGTATGATGACTACGTTGAACTACACCGTGGCGCGGCAAAGCGCCTAGAAGAATCGCTAAATCAAAAGCCTACGGGCAGAGACACCGTTCCTTCTAGAAGTATCCCTACATATTTGACCACCGTGTGTGGCCTAATCCCCAATATATTCACGAAGATGCGTCGCACTTTTACTATAGAAGAGCAGGGGCTTCCAACGCAACACCTACCACCGACTGTCAGTGTACAGCATGTAGCAACTCCATCGTCGCCGCTGGCCGAAGCATTGTTCCTGCTGATCTGTCACAACGTAGGCATCTACGACAAAAAACTCCTCCAGCTTTCTGTTTGTGATATTAAATCAGACGAAAAGTTTTTTCGGGCTCTCAACGAACACTACCAATCAAAGTGCAACAAATGGTTGTCATTCATTTCCCTTCGAACCATAACAGGCATCAAATTTGTCAAGTTTGAAATGTATAGAAAGAGCCAATCGGTTGATGTGCGTCTCAAGAATGATATACCACCACCTGAAAATCCAAACTATCGTTACGCTCCTGTTCCGGTTGACCTGATACCACCAGTTGGCGAGAATAGGTTGATACACCTTTTCAACAACCCAGACTGCGCTGAAGATGTGTTAGCATGTCTGGACCGCTTTCCGAAGAAACGTAAGGAAAAGCTGGCATGTGGTGATAAAGTCGTAGTACCTGGCTGGGGCATAGATCTGGAAGAAGGGGTGTGTAGCAAAAAGACAGCCTTCGTGTACATGGTGTGTGTGCTTGTGAGCTCCATTTGGGGAATACTGTGGACTGTTTTAGGGCATGATATCCAAGGTGCTTTCACTGTCAGCGCGTACATGATTGGGATCACGGTGCCACTCGTCACGCTGATGCAACATTTGGCTTGAGGATGGTGAGTTATCAACAATGAATGG
Source organism: Pseudogymnoascus sp. SDFLT0511 (assembly GCA_030180035.1). NCBI lineage: Eukaryota > Fungi > Ascomycota > Leotiomycetes > Thelebolales > Thelebolaceae > Pseudogymnoascus > Pseudogymnoascus sp. SDFLT0511. Next base: position 673,271 of record JASCQD010000014.1, read on the forward strand.
ACAACTTTCATAACCTAAACACTTTCTTATACAGAGCTGTCTAGAACAAGCGTATAGTCTAGAAATAAAAGAAGTCAAGTGTATCATCAAACTCCGATGCTGTGATCTCAAGTACACGTGGAGACATCGGGAAGTCTGAATGATGGGGGCACAGTTTGTGGCGGTGGAGGGGCGGATTGAGATATTCGGGAAGAATTAACGGGGCTTCTCAGGATAAAAATGGAGCAGTGCGAAAATTATCACGAGGCTCGAAACTATCTGAGCTAGAAATCAAGCACTATTTTATAATTCGTCTACATCATATAATAATATTGAGCGTTAAAAGACAGTGTTTCCATAAGTCCATTCTTCTCCTTTGGAATCATACCACATAATTCGAAGCCTTTCCAGTGATTCCTTGGCAACGTTTGCATAGTCTGGTATGAACCTGAACACACGCACTGTTTCGTAAGCAACCTCATACCGACCCTCTGAAATGGCACTACTACAGACATTTTCAAGTATACGTACTAAATCGTGGACGTCTGCATTGACGCAACACGTCGAAGGAACGCACACATGCAGCGGCCCATCGTGGATAACTTTGTTGGCGCCGTCTGTATTGAGCTCCAAGAGTTCAAATACTTGATTGGAGGCATCGACCCATTGATGTTCCTGGACAGCAAGACGGAGCGTTACCTGAAGCACTTCAGCCAGGTCGTCGTTAAGCTTTTTCGTTCTTTCAAAATGCTTCGCTTCAAGATGGTGGAAATCCCTCCTCTTCTTCCTTTCACGATGTTTCTCCAGTTCATAATACCTTTGTAACTGATTTAACACAAGGTAGGCGTTGCTCTACTGACCATTTGAGCCGCTCTGGCCCATTATTTGTTGCCGTTTAGAAACGGCTTCATACCGTATCCTTCGCATCGTCTTTAAAGTGTCACCATTTCGATATTCCTCCTGTAAGAAATCTGCTGCTGTAAACGCAGCTGCCCAGGCCTCCCATGAAGTTTCTCGAACAATGTCATCATACATAGTTCGCAGTGACAGTAGCACCGTGTCGAAATACTCTTCATCTAATCCGCCACTAAGGCGGTTTAGGAAAGAAGTAGCACCTTCCAACTGCCCTTCACGGATCATGCCCTTCCAAGTGGCTTCAAAAATCATCAGAGCCGCCTCTTGATGTTCTTTTATGTGTTTGGTAATGGTGTCGATCGCATTATCGGATGTATACTCTCCCCGTCTAAGTTCTTCAGTGTAGGCAGAACAGTAAGAATCCATGTTGAGGAAGCCCTTGAAAGCCTCCACTTGGCCAACCCTCAGAGGGGTTCTTCGGTCAATAATTTCGGATATAATTTGCGAAATTATTTCGGGAGGTAATCGGGACGAAGGGCTGCCGATGTGTGAGGAAAGGCGTTGCTTCTTTCGCGGCAGTTTGTCATCTATGCACTGTTAGCACGGCTTAGTATACAATTGTTAATATTCTTACCTCGAGAAACTACAGTATGGCCTCTTGCGTTGTGCAACTTCTTCAAGATCGTCGCCTTTAGTACCCGATACCAAGATACATGGCATGTGTTGCCAAGATAGTCCAACGAATTTTGTCAGAAGTGTAGAATCTCAGCTACCTGTTCAGGATTTGGAAGGGCAGTGTAGATTGTTGCATAACTGCAGTAAACCTGACGAAGTTGTTCAGGGAACTTGGGCGAGACTATGCTGAGTCAATGGATGGCACGACAGTATTTATGGAACCAGTCAACTGTTTTCGCGCGTCTTAGGTTGCTGTTGGTTGCGAGGTTCCAGTATCAGGCCAGAGGATACGTGACCTCTGGGCCTCGAGGCAAAATTCCGAACGAGAAGAGGCCAGTACAGGTAAAAGCACTGAAGCCAGCCAACCATCCCACGTTTCCAGGAAGCCGCTGTCGTGATCGAAGACACAGGAGGATCAGGATGCGGCCGTTCGAGAGGCCCGAGGCAGACATCACAATCGACCAGCCATCCCCCGTTTCCAGGGACCTGCTGTCGTGATCGAAGACTCAGGATGCGGCCTTTGGAAAGGCCCCAAGATTCGGGAAATCGACCAACCGTCCCCTGTTTCCAGGAAGCCGCTGTCGTAATCGAAAACAGAGGATGCAGCCGTTCGAGAGGGCCAAGGCAGACATCACAGTCGACCAACCGTCTCCCGTTTCCATGAAGCTGTCACCGTGATCAAAAACACAGGATGCGGCCTTTGGAAAAGCCCGAGGCAGTTTTGGGAAATCGACCAACAATTCCCCGTTCTCATGAAGCTGCCGCCAGGATGCGGCCTTTGGAAAAGCCCCGAGACAGCTTTGGGAAATCAACCAACCATCCCCCGTTTCCACGAAGCTGCTGTCGTGATCCCAGACAAAAGATGCGACCTTTCGAGAGGCCCCAGGCAGAATTGAGGATCGACCAACCGTTACGCGCTATTTTATGGGCTCTTAGGCCGCAACAGGTGGAGAAGTGCAAAGGCAGCCTCAGCTAGCCAATTGTGTATGCTCTGTAAGCGCTCATAAATCTATCATTTCCAAGCGCAGGGGCTACGGCCACACAGAGGACAGGAAGCAAGAAACTGCGTTCAGGGGCTTGCAGGCCCCACCCCACCGAGGACGGGAAGCAAGAAGCCGTAGTGTGCACAATTCTAAAAAACAGTCTTTTGTGCGAACGAGAAACTGGACTCAGGAATCGGAGAATGACAAAACCCGATTCCGAAGCCAGGCATCAACTTTTCGTTTACTAGCTCCGGAAAAACTCACGAAAAGCAGCACCAGTTCTTGTTTCCCGTTATCCCCTTTCCGTACAAAGTCTTTGATGGTCTAACGGTCATGATTTCCGCTTGTCATTCGACAAAGCGCGGGAGACCGGGGTTCGACTCCCCGTCAGAGAGTTTATTCCTCTCTGAGTGAGCTCATGGCTCAGAATATATTTTTTGCATTTTTGGCAATGTTTTTAGGCAATTTATTTTTTACATCACACTTAGAGTAGTATGACGAGGTGGTACTTCTTGTGCATTGAGTGTAATCTGCATCAAAACTGCCCATTACAGGATTCAGTGATATTTTTTGTCCGTGTGAAGGAAGGGAGCGGGACATGGGTTGCTTTGCTCGGGGTATTTCAGTTGAAGATCTGACAGGTCTGTGTGGCTATTAGAGTCCCTGAAGGTAAGCTGTGTGTTGTAAGGGTGAATGCCCATGTTCTGGCGCTATAGCAACTAATCGACATTGAGGAAAGCCTGAGGTCTGTCCTTTGACTTCTAAGCTATAGATACGGAAAGAACAATTACCAAGCAAGCTCAATCGTAGCTTCCTTACAGTCTTGAAGCTATAGATACGGAAAGAACGATTACCAAGCAAGCTCAATCGTAGCTTCCTTACACCCCGCAGTCTGTCTGCAATATGTTAAGGTTTTGAGAAGGTACGTGGCACGTCGGGGTGTGAAAACGACAGTTCACTAAACCACAATTTTATTTAACGGCTCTCGAAACATGTCTTCCGCACACTGTTATGAAAGCTTGTCCAGCCTTTCTGTCCAAAGCGCGCTAGCAGTTCAATTTCCCTCTTAGTATCAACTCTGCTCAAATCATGCCTCTGGGAAGGGTCATCGGCAGGCCAAGGCTTGTTCGGGCCCAACTGACGGAAAACATCCACCCAGCTATTAAAGTTAAATGTATCCGCAAACCCTAACAGACGCTCATTCTTCACATCTTCCTGCGTTAAAGCCGCAATATGCAGCAGCGCCACATCTTCGACATCAACAAACCAGGAGGCGCCGAAATTTGTCAAAGGCTCATAGTGATCCGGGTCATTCCAAAAGTCAGTCACCCATTTTCCGGTGCTGCCCTGCTGCTTCGTATGGAGGATTTGTCCCACGGCGAAGCAGGGCAGTACGGAATTGATGACAAAGTCGTGCTTTTCATTCGTGCTAAACGTCCTGACTTCTTGTTCGCATTGCGTTTTGAGTGCCGAGTAGACATCCCATATGCGTTCCGCTTTGTAGGGAGGTGGCTGCCATGCAGCTTCGACAGCCGATGTATTCCACCAGCTTGCGTCGAGGGTAAACTCCTTGTCGAAAATAGGGGTCAACGCTGCTCGGTTGCTGCTCGTAAGCACAAAGCGCTTGACTGAACCGTCTTTGGAGTTAGCAGCAGCCCGGAGAATGTTCCTAATGCCCGTGACCATTGGTGTGATGACCTTGTTAGGGTCAGCACCGAATGACATATCTGCTGCGACATGGACTATGCCCTCGACGCCTTTCACTGCTTCATCCCAGACTCCACCAGCAGTCACATCTGGGACGAGGATGGTCTCAAATGAAGCGGATGGATGGCTTTCTGTCATGGCTTCTTTGATCCAGGCTGCCTTGTCTGCTGATCGAACCGTGCCGCGGACGCGATAGCCCAGTTTCAGTAAATTTTTTGCGATGTGTGAGCCGATGAAGCCGTTAACCCCGGTAATTAGCACTAATCCTCCAGGAGGAACAGTGCTGCTATAGGAGCTCATACTAAAACGTCTCGTGGTAATGGTATGGCAGTGGTCTTTTGAGTGTTATTCTGCGCTGGTGTATTGCGTTGTAGGTTTAAGATCGCTAATTTTAATAGCACACAGCAGCATGCCAAGGTTAGTCTTATATCTTGTCGTGTTAGGGGTGGTATTCGGAATTTCCGACTCAATAGGTCCATCCATCTCCGGCCATCCATCCATCTCCGGCCATCCATTTATCTCCGGTGGCCAACCTTTCTCCGGCACGGTATTGAACTCAAGTGGGTGTTTGGCATTTCCGGCTGTGTATCTTTATCCCTCTCCGACAACCCTAGAGACATCCGTATCCTCAAAGGCCTACTATATCTGCAACAACTCCTACCTACTCAAACTAAAGACTACACTATACCTCTAATCACCTCAACCTCCGACCCTCACGCCCTCACTCAAACTCTAACTAAGGGATAATGGGACTCACCGGTATCACCGAGTCCTACAGTGTCTATATGACTGAATTAAAAAGGGGGACGACGGGCCTCTCATTTTACCCATACCAATGAGAGACCCCCAACCCCGAATCACCCACAAAAAGAGGAGAGTGATGGCATGACGGTTCAACTCCGTTACGAAGCCCCTGGTGGCAACTTAACTCTCCTATTAGATCTATATTTGCTGGAGCAACTATGTAGGAACGGCAACTGTCTATAATTAAGTAAGAAAGTCTATCTATAAATGTATGCTGCGGAGCTAACTCTATTATATAATAGTAAACTGGTCTTTCCCCCAGTCTTTTATTTCTTCTTCCAGTAGTCTCTAGCCACAAAGACGAGACTCAAGACAACGCCAAAGCCAGCTAAACCAACTGAAAACCACAGAGCGCTCTGGTAGCCGCGAAGCTTATCTGATTCCGTCGATCCACCGCTGTTAACATTAGTTTCAATAGTACCAGCAAAACCAAGACCAAGTGATATGCTGTAATTGACGACGGTCAAGACTATACTTGCGGCCATACCCTGGTATTGTTGGGGCACTGCGTTGGAAAAAATGATCGTGGCAGCGGGGAACGAAGTGTCCATGCCGACGGTGATGACAAGGACACTGAAAAAGAAGTATGTCCAGTAAATCGAATCTGCAGGCCTAGCAGCAGCGAGGATGGACCCGACGAGATATGCTACCTGTCCAATAACCATAATCCACGAAGCTGGGATCTTGCCGAGTAACTTGCCTACGGCAAGAGCTGAGACTAAACCGGAGAAAATAACAGGAACAAACCATGCCGCCATTTGAAGAGGCGTATTGCCACCGATCTCGACGGCAACTTGGGTAACGTAGAAGACCTGTTCAAAGTGTTAGTTTATGAAGAAATCGAGGTGAAGAGAGAAGCTCACCCATATACCAAAGCAAGCCCAGCCCGTCGCCGTACAAGCAAAAACGAAAGCGATATCCGAGTTGAAAGCAGCAAGGGGAAGAATCGGCGACTTGGCCCAATAAACTTCAATGGCAAAGAACGCTATACCGACGAGTACACCGAGGATCAAGCAAACATATACATAAGGTTGCTTCCAGCCGACAACAACAGCCTGGTTCCATGCAAAATTAAATATCACCAAGGCCGCGACACCGGTCAATCCACCAGGAATGTCTAAATCCTCGAGCTTCTCACGAATAGATCGATTCTTCCTTGGCTGCACAGGTAGAGGAGGTATCGCCCAGGCTGAGAAAGGGGCGATAAGAGCAAGGGCAATAGCCTGGCTCCAGTAAATCCACGGCCACCAAGAAAGCGCAAAGATTCCCCCAAATAAGAAACCCGCAATGGCACCAAATGGGGCTGATCCACCGAACCAAGCGAAAGACATATTTTTGCGTGGTCCAGGCGAGTAGGATTGACCGAGGATGGCAAGGGCGTTGGGCAAGGTGAGCGCGGGACCTATGCCTTGAAATACGCGGGCAAAGATAAATAGAACGTGAGAAGAGAAGACCGAGAGACCAGCAACGAGGGACCAGAGCGAATACCAGCCCATTCCGATGACGAAAAGTTTCTTGTTGCCAAACTCATCCCCTAGTCGTCCGCCGATAAGTATGAACGTGCCAATGGTTAAGCTATAGCCAGCTATCAGCCAGGAAAGCTGCCCGGGGTTGGTAATGTCAAAAGATTCCCCGATGATACCAACAGTGGCCAGGGTGTTCCCAAGACCAATTTGGTTGGTGAACATAGCTGTGCAGAGGGTGCCGACAAAGAGAATTTGCCGCGGCGTCGAGAGCACATCGGCCGCGTAGACAATGTCATCTTTAGGGGGTTGCTCGTCGACCTCGTCGGCCTCGGATTTCATGGGAAGAGCCGCCTCAAGTAAGGATGTCATTGTGGGTAGGAGGAATATAGATGTGAAGGGCAGGTATTCATGTGTGAGAGAAGTGAAGTCGACGCGTTATTATAGCTTCGGGGAAACCTCCCATTGCAATTAAAGTTGTAAGGGTTACTTTATTCATAGAGCTTCCGACCAATTTCATGCCGTGAACCACTTGTCTCCGGCAACAGGAGACCATGGACAGTTGGCCCTAGTGCTCCGCCCCGGAGTTGGTTGGTCTTTCAAACGGTTTGAGGGAAACCTTATTTTATTATAGAAGGCCAAGAACCGATCCGAGCGGAGTAATAGTGTATTCCTACCTCCGGAGTATATGTGCTAGCTTCAAGATTTCGGAGTTACATGGACGTCACGGGCGTTGATTTGTCATACGTGGTACTGGGCGGAAAGTGTCAGGGCGTGGCAGGCATTAGATCCTACAGGAGTAATCTACAAACCTGATTATTAATAATATCAATATCAAGCCCTCTGCATTTCTCAACCACCACCGACGAAATAATCTCTAAACGTACCAACTGTCTGCCCTATATTACTAGTACAGGCAATCGTGAATATGGCGAACCTCTCTGAATCAGACAACACCACCACCGACGCCAGTCTAGCATGTGAAATGTGTTATAAATCCTATCAACGACGTACGTGTTTTCTACTTGTGCTTGCTTCTTTGCTGATATGTCTAATGAAGGTGACCTACTCATACGCCATCGCAGGCGCTGCCAAGGGCCCAAAAGATATATCAACCGCCGTAAAGCCTGCAATGCCTGCGTTAAGGCAAGGGCCAAGTGCTGCTACACCCGACCCGCGTGTTTGCGTTGTGTCAGCCGGGGAACGGAATGTATATACTCTGCACCGTTACCGGCGTCGGCCCCGAGTCTCTCGCAGCTACAGCGTAAATCTTTTGATGTGCCCCAATCAAATCCGCAACTCTCTTCTTCGCAGATGGGTCACTTTGCGAATTCGACTCTGCCATTTGAACTAGATCTCCCCGCTTGGGATTTTTCAGCATCTCCATATTCTTTTGAAAGTTTCGACATGACTATGCAAGCTTTAGCAAATTCACCTCCAGTTACGCTCCCTGGCTTCACTACCACACAGCCATCTTTGGCTCCTAAAAGTCCAGAGTTTACGCCATCCACCACAGAACGCTCGCATCTAGTAGCATCTAAAGCCAAACCAGCGCTTCCCCTATCCACACAGTCTTTAGGTGACACGAGCTCTGCATCGACCCTCCAAACGTCTTCATCTTCCATTACGCTAGCCCGCATAATCAGCGAATATCCTTCATTGTTACTGAAAGGTTCATTTGTCTCTCCATTCCTCCACCTGTCGCTATATTCACTCTATAGCAATGTTGTTCCCGACATGACGTATCTACCTCAGACCTCCATGGCAATTTGCTGCGGCGGCGGTTTAAATATCTCAGAAAATAAACGGTTTTTCAGGCGGGCCCTAGACGCCGCACGACAGAGATTGATTGGAAGTTATGTAGGTACCGTTAATCCCAAATATGCCGACCTAATCCTGGCTGATCAATTAGGATACTTATGCATGTATGGAAAAATGGGATGCCTTGCATGCCATGCTAATATATGAGGCCTTAGACCTGAAGGAAAGTATTGGGGGTGATTCGACTATGAATTGGAGCCATACTCCGCGAGTGACAGGACTAGGCTCCCCGTTTCTTGTAAAGGTATACTATTTATTTTCCCCTTCTTGCTCTAATTGCCTTTCTGTCTCCAATGGATACCACGTAGAACTATTAGCTCACGCTACACTGCAGATGACAGAGTGCTACTCTGAATCATATCCCGAACTTCGCAATCCCAACATCAGTGTCTTCTCGGATCCTAGTTCATTACCAGATTCAGAACATACATCAACATGGTCCCGGTGGAGAACCACTGAGACAGCAAGGAGAACAATATTCTTTGCTAACATACTCAATTTCTACACCAACCGTGATCACAGTACAAGGAAGCAATCACCATACTATAAACCACTAAATGATGAGCTTATTCTCAACATGCCATTACCCTGCACAGAAGCTGCATGGTTGGCAAGTACTGAGGAAGATTGGAGTACTGCAATCAACGAGCATCAACTCGTACTAAATCACGTTTCGGCTGCCACTGATTCACCCGGATACGAAGCATTATCTGCTGAAACCTTTTTAAATACCATTCTGTCAAAGTACACCAAGGAATCTCTTCAAGCTGAAGCTGGTACAAACGTTGGTTTTAACGATTCTGATCAACTAAGGCAACTGATAATTTTCAGTGCTGCTGAGCAATTTCCCTGATCCTACCGGAAAACTAGGGTGAAGAAATCCCTCATACGCTCACAGAGCTGGCACCTAGAGTCGACATCTATAATATAAGAAGTGTCAAGATACAATGGTACAGTACACAGCGCTACCATATGTATAAATCGAGTCTCCCTTTGGCCGAAATTTCAAACGACCCAGTCCCTCTCATGGTCCTTAGATTTGAAGTCTGCAATCCATAAATCAGTCCATTAAACCCCTGGCCATGACACAACACAGCAGTGATTATCCCGCAACATCCGCTCAGCTTTCACACGTGATCTGAATGTCTGGATGTTGGCCGTTTCATTGGCGGGTCGTATTCAAAAGTAAGCCGACTACACTTTGGGGGCCGTATTCACAGTAGCATGCCTGTCATATAAGCGAATGGCGCACCAGCCTTTCTATATAGCCGGATGACCTTCCTACTCCTGCTCCCCGAGAACCTCTTTGCTCAACCGTCTAGCGAACGACATCACTTACGATGGCCCGAACAAAGCAAACTGCCCGCAAGTCAACTGGTGGCAAAGCCCCTCGGACACAACTCGGTGGCAGTTCCCGGTCAGGACGGTATTGCTTTGATTACGGAAACCTTCCATTACAACGTGTTGCTTCGAACGAACCTATAGTTCCCGATATAGAAAAGGATTCAAATGCAACAACGGGTTCAAAAGCTCAAATGAATGTGTTCTCCACTCCGGACATTCTTGTTATCATTCTGTCTCAGCTTCCTCACTCCTCCTTGCTCACAGCCAAACTGGTCAACAAAACGTGGGCAAATGTTTTCGAAAACGCGGAAATCCAAGCTTCCTTATTTGGGCGTCCCAGGCCTAAAGAATCGGCTCGATATACTGAAGTATATTCAGATCTGTTGATGAATAGGTTCTTAGCCCCTTGGCCAACCAACCGGGAAGAATATGCAAACAAGTCCTACAGTTGGCAATGGCGACAACTTCTTGTCTGCCAACCACCAGTCGAAGTCCTAGAGATTGTTCAAAAGGTCGACCAACGAGGCGGCGGTCTTTTCGAATTTCGAACTATTATTCCTCGTCCTAATGGTTTGCGGATGGGGTTTCTTTATGATGCTATTAAATATTGGCATGAAATGGAAAGCCACCGTGTTAAGCTACTCTGGAATAGGAGAACCGGGGACCTTACCGATAGTAATAATTATTATCCAGATGGTCCTAGTTACAAGACGTGTGAGGACAAGCCTTGCGTAACTATCTCGGGGGAGACAAGTGCAGGATGTGGATCAACTGGCGGGCTTACGTTCCAGCACTATCAATCTACGCGTCATAATACGCATACACAAAGGCCAATAAATCGGATTATAAAAAGCGGTGATGAGAGGGTGGAGTTTTCTATGTCGGAACCTAAAAAAATAAGCATCGATTTGACGTTTCTCTATGAAGCTATGAAAAAAGAAGAAGAAGAAGAAGAAGAATATGCTGCTATGCAAAAGGATGGAGAAGATGAAGGCAGCCAGACAAAACCGGCTTAATTATCCACAATTAAACAAATGAATTATCAAAGCTTAAGACCGTGGTATTTATATCACCTTTAGAGTTCCGAGGAAGCTACGACTGGGCTTGCTTGGTAATCGTTCTTGCCATATATATAGCTTCAAGACTGCAAGGAAGCTACGATTGAACTTGCTTAATAATCGTTCTTTCCGTATCTATAGCTTAGATATCCAAGGACAGACATTCACCCTTACAACACACAGCTTACCTTCGGAGACTCTAATAGCCACACAGACCTGTCGGATCCTCAACTGAAATACCCCGAGCAAAGCAACCCATGTCCCGCTCCCTTCCTTCACCTTCTCAAAACCTTAACATATTGCAGACAGACTGCGGGGTAAGTGATTTCTCCACACAGTCTGGCCACACCCGTCCCAACCAAAAACTGCCGATTCATAAGTACATCCCCTGCCATCCAAAGCCTCGACAAATCGGCGGTTTTGGGTTGCCCTTGAACGGGCATACTGCGCATCACCACCTTCCCACTCCATCTCCTCACGTAAATCAAAGCTTGACCATGGTGGCTATGGGCGTAAAGGGCCGTATAAGTTTTCATTCCCGCCCTCTCTCAGCTTATGTCAGTCCAGCACATATAGTCCTATCTACACACCCGCAGTATCACATAGTCCATCTAACGCGCACCCGCGCGCGCGCGATTAGTAGAAGATCACTCACTCGGCACGATGCGAGAAGTGATCAGCGAGCTGAGCTGTACATCATTGACATCAACGTGTACAGTAAGGTAAGTCGCATTGGCGCCCAGCGGAGTCGCGGACGAGGAACGTCGATCCATGTCTTGGCGTCGGGGAATGGGGATGCCGAAGGCCCTGTTATCTGCCGCGTTGCCCGAGATGCAGGTGAGAGACGCGCATGAGGTGGGATGATTAAGCTTACGTAGAAAGGTGCTGAGTTGGGGAAAAATAGGAATAGAGTATAGAGTATTGATGGTGTGGATTTGAGGTGCCGTTTAATCTCAATTGCCGCTGTCGTGAAGGTATCCACGCGGGTGGCTTTATAAGCTTCAACGCCACGATGCGCCTGCCGCCCCAGCCACTGGCAGCGGAATAGAATATTGGAGCAAACCGCGTTCTTTCTCCACTTATCTCTCACTGTGAACGAAAAGTACGGTGTCATCTCATGAGTACGGTAAACGAGATATCACTGTGTAGTACATGTCATTTTTGGGAGTGTTTCTACAAGCGCGGGAAGTTTGACGCTGTCGGCGTTCTTATGCATTGGCCGGATCTACGAGTAGGGCCGAGTCGGCAATGTCAAAGTCTGCAGATCATCGCGGTCATCCTTATGGTGAGGGTTTGGCGCATGGCTAGATGAGAGGTTAGTTCGGAAGTGGAAGCTGGTATCGCCAGGTGACTGTTACGGCTGAATTGACTTGACGCTTGGATTCAGTATGGATGGGGAGTTGAGGAGAGGTATAAAGAGAGCTTTATCTCGGCTCTCAGGTTTAGTTGTAGTCAATTCAGATCAGCTCTTACCTCCTGTATATCAAACTCCCCAGCGTTTGCAATGGGCAAATTCACCTATGCGGCACTCGCTGCACTTCTCGTCGCTACTGGGGATGCTCAATCCAAGAACCCAGGTCTTGGAGTGAACTCTCACGCCCAAGGAGCCACAGAGGAGGTAACACCAGGAGCGGGCCCCAACGGGTGAGTTACCACATCAATCCCCTCCATCTCTTATCTCTCACTAACCTCCCCCCTCCAGCTCCGAAGACTGGCTCAACACCGGCCTAACCGGCAACGGCTGGGAACCCCCTTACCTCGCCCTCAACGACGTAATCCACATCTCCCGCCCCGACTTCTACGCCGGCGTCGGCTCGCGCTGCCAGCAATACGACAGCTACTTCCAGAAAGGCGGAGACGGGCACGGCATCGACCCCGTGATCCTAGCTATCATCGCCATGCAAGAGTCCTCGTGCAACGCCGACGCAGGCGGCCCGACGCCAGGGCTAATGCAAGTTTCCTGCGCCAACTACCCGAACGGGGTCTGCACGGACAGCATCCAGGATAACGTCGATGCTGGAGCGAATTACCTGCGCGGGCAGCTGGATGCCGCGGATGGGAATGCGGTGTCGGCGTTTGGAAAGTACAATGGCTGGTTCACGGCGGGGTTGGGGCTGAATGGGAATCGTGGGCTCACGACGGATTATCCGTGCTCGGCGGAGGGGAAGTCGAATGGGGTGCCGCAGAACTTGGATTATTTGCAACAGGTGCTGAATGGATGGTTGTTGGGGTTGGATGTGTATGGCGAGGATAACTGGATTGGGACGTACAGCTGTGACCAGTCATGTTCGAACGGATGCTAGAGAACTGTAGTGGAGACTCTTTATCTCTGTACAGCATTGTCCGGTGGTAGAATATATTTTGTTTTGTTGTACATACTATCGTATGAGATGTTTTGGTTTGACGCTTCTACTCGATGTTGATGGCCATGTGGACGGGGGGGACGTTGGATTGGACAGGGACGGGAACAGATGCCGGAGCACGGAGCCCTCGCCCGATGCTTAATTGTCGGTACCTGTTATATAAGGCAACAACCCCACCCACCAATGGCACCATCGCCCGCATGGGCCAATTGGTTGGATTGCATCTCACTGAAACAGCAGAAACTCTACTATAGCAACACTGATGGATCCATTTTATCATCTTCACTTCTTTATCTTTAGAATCGTGGTACCCTAATCGTAGCGACCTGCCCTTAAGATGCATCGAAAATCCAGGAAACCCCATTGAAATTAGCCAGTACCAGCCCATGCAGAATGACTCGTTTCCACTAACTCGCCTGGATCGTAGATCGCCGGTGTTAATTTGTGATATTCACATGTTTCCCCGTCCTGAGCCGCGGCATTTTTACAAGGTTCTTCCCCACACACATGCTCCAGTGTTCTCCAGTGCGCCCAACGCCCCCAACTCTCCACTAACTGTCCATTAACATCGCCCCAACTCCCCTTCTAAAACCTCTAAACCCCCTCTAAATCCCCCCTAATTCCCCTTTAACCTTCCTAACTAAACCGTACCTGCCGCAACCCTGGTCGGCCCTGGTCGGCCCTCCGTTACCCCTGTCCCCTCCCCCCCGCAAACGCTAAGCGCTATATGTCTTGTTTACGCCCTGTGCCCCCGGCGATCGCTGTCTTGCTTCTCCAACGTGCCACCGAAGGGAGGGCAGCAAGCTGCTGTCCCTGCTTCTAAACCTTGGATCTCCCACTTTCCGCAATTATGGGTATTGTCATGCGGCCAATCGCAAGTCCTCCTTGATATGTTCCCCCGCGATTTCGCCTTGCCCACATGCGATGATGATCAACTTCCCACTGTTGCACCCTGGCGGAACTGGGCTTACGGTCTCCGTCAACGCGGCGCGGGTGGGGAAAAAAGGGCAGAGGATCCCATGTGCAAAAGGGGATTTATAGGAGAGTATATAGCCAATTCGTCCTCCCACCCATCAATCCCTTCCTTTCGCCCCCTCTCCCGTAAGAAACCACCAAGCCAGTCCAGCCAAACAACCCACGTTCACTTCACCCCCAACCCCCAATCCAACAGCCATCACCATGCGTTTCTCCATCCTCCCTATCGCCTTCCTGGCCACCACCGTCATCGCCGACGGTGCCTCCATCCTGGCCGCGATGAGCAAGATCTCCGCCTCGACCTCCAAGCTCAACGCCACCATCGCCGACTTCCACGGCGGCCTGATCGGCATCGGCGAGACGATCCCCATCCTGATCCAGAGCACCACCCTCCTCAACGACATCAAGGAGGGCACCAAGACCGCCGAGGAGTCCGCCGAGCTCACCGTCGACGAGACCATCCAGGTCTCCGGCGCCACCTCCGAGCTCGTCACGGGCGTCCAGACCTCCCTCCAGACTATCGTCGATACCAAGCCAGAGTTCGACGAGCTCCTCGTTATCAGCCCGGTCATCCTTATCAACCTCAAGCAACAGAAGGAAGCTACCGATAAGTTCAGCAAGGCTGTTGTGGCGAAGCTGCCTGAGCAGTTCCGTAGCATTGCTGAGGGGCTTATTGCGCCTATCGATGTTGCATTCAATGAGGCTATTGCGGCGTATAAGAAGTTATTCTAGATGTGAAGAGCGGTTTGATTCTATTGGGGTGTTTCTTCAGGGAGGGTTTGGTGAATTGACTGGATGTTTTGATTAGTAGGAGGAGCGGGATAGAGGTTAAGTTGAAAATTATAATTCAATTACTTATCCTGCATATCTGATCTTTTCACTTTGATGTTGACTTTGCGAATTGAATAAGGATTATCAATCAGCTAAAGGATGTGACGGCATCGATCTCGGCGATTATGAGGGAGGGGGACAGGTAACATACTCGGCACACTATTTCATGTTGGGGAGCAATATATCCCTGTCGATGACTACATGGTGTGTGTACAGGACTGCCACCAAGCTATCAAGGAACTATGCCTCCTATGTCACCGCCACTGTTACCACCACGCGGCATTCTCACCGCATCATGCTCTCGCCGTGGCGCTTCTATCACCGCGTGAGATTCTCACCACTCATTATCTTTCTTGCCACCTAGGCTTAATCGCGCGAGCTGAACATTCAAAGGAATCCGGCGTCTGAAGTGATTGGGTGGCCCTTGATGAAATCTATGTGTCCCGACATGTCATGCCATGCGTTGTGGGCCTATGTTCCCGGTAGTATGATAGCGGCGTCATAGAACAGAGCGTGCTATTATGGAAACTCAACGGGGCATTTTGTCGAATGCAAAGAAAGGCTCGATAGCGAGATAAAAGACACGTTCGGAGACCAAGCAGTGGTTCTGGCCGCATTGGAGGGATAGGAAGAGATGATCAAATCCCGATAGAGCTGTTGGGTTCTCTAGAGCAATTTGTTGCTCTTTTCGCCACAATTCGGAGCTTGACCGAAAGAACGATTGCAGAACACCGATAGCACCCCCTAGGAACACGTAAAATCTACTTCTTTCGGAAATGCATGAACTACGAGCACTGCAAGACCGAATGCGTTGGAGCGAACAAGTTGAGATTGCACGCGGCAACCTGCAGGGCAGGGTTAGATGAGAAGCCATCTATGGATGTTTTGGTGGCCAAAACAAAAGATATACCATGGCATTCTCATCGCATCGGGCTCCCACCAAGGCGCTTCTGTCATCGCGAAGGATTCTCACAACTTCAGGCCCTCCCTCACCGTAGCTCCCCTGTCATCGCATACGAATCCAATTCCCCTCTCTCCGACTACATTGCGTGAAACTAATTAACAAAGTCTCTAGCATCATGTTTCTCAGATTCTTCATCTTTTGAGGCGAACGATTGTTTTTTATGCTGGCTAGGTCTTTGGGTGGGCGAAATGCTAGATGTTGGTCTGCAGCTTCTATGTATGGTCTTGGCAACCACCCCCTTTTTCTCTCTGTCGCCCAACCCCCTTCTCCATTTGTCGTTTGCCTCCTCTCTATCTATTGTCCCCCATTTCCCATTCCCTGACATTTCAACGTTATGTCGTTCTGGCGTTCTTACTTGTTCGTCGTTCTCCGCTTAGCCTTATTCTCTTATCACCTGGTAAATTTTACAGGCTTCGAGAATTACGACTCTGATTAGGGGATAATGCTCCCGCCCGTGCAAGTGTCGCATTCAATTAGGGGGCTTGCGGATAAAATGTTTGAGCCAGCAGTTTGCAACTGCTGGTCTGTAAAGATTGTTTCCCGAGATGTTGAAACCATGGATAAAGGGGGTTACGCATAACCTTCGCTGCTTCTATCACTGCCACCACCGCGGGGAAGATTCTCACCGTTCCAGGCTCTCACAACTTCGTAGTTATCACCGCGAGGGATTCTGCCACCTCTAATCCTCGATGCTATTGAACGTTCATCGCCACGGTACTTACATCCCCATCGTTAAATTTACCAGTAGTAACCCGTCGATACTATCATGCTTGGAGACAACTATGGATCTAAGGCGGCGTATTACTAGGATCACAGCGACGTTTATTGTGTTTCAGCAGCAGGCTATTTTTTAGTGGACATGTAATTTGATCGTGTAGCAATCTCCCCTAGGCTATCACAGTAATCCTTCCTTCCTTTGGCGTGCAAGATCCCACATTGTACGGTCTTGTTTCAGTAATGTATTTTTTCTACATAGGTGCACAAATATCCTCAACCATCAGCATGACGATCTGCATTCACTCAGGGTGGCCCTAGTTTGGCACTTGGGGGCCACTTGAGGTACATATGTGCATGTTCTAGCGCTTTCCACCCGCATAAAGCAGATGTAGCGTTGCAAGCAAATCACACTATGAGAATAGTGTATTTCCTGAACTTCTTCGATTATAACCACTTCGAACATGGCAGTCTCGTAATCCTCGAGCTGGACATGGCAGCTGCATAATGGAGTAGACATCCGAACTTTTTTTAACTATAACAAATGGATTTTCGGATCCATCGTCACAATGGAAAAGCATATAGTACTACACCTTGACAGGAATTGTATTTGGAATCGGAGCAGCGGCCCAGGCTTGTGACGACTCTTATGGATATGAACATTATTGGAAGTCTCACAGCGGCAGCAATATGGGCAAATTTAAGATTATGGCAGGCGAAATAAATATCATTGTGCCCATTTATCATAGACTCGATTTTAACCCTCCTCAACCTTCGGAAATCCCAAAACAACAACCATATCTCGACTTAAGCCGCTTCTCAGAATATGTACAAACAGCAGAAGCTCTATTCCTATATACACCACCTCGTGCTAGCCCCGAAGGCCCAAATTAAGCCACTGCAGATGGCCTTGTTCGCACCTACGTGCCCGTCACGACTTGACTTTTATGCTTACAAGCACTGGGAGTACCACTCGTTGCTGACCTTGCAGGTGCTGCCGGCAACGCAAGCAGTTGGGCCAGTCCATCCCTTGCCACCACATTGTCCCCACTTAGGAGCAGTGCCAGTAGTAGGTGGGTTGGTGGGCTGGGTAGGTGGGGCGGTGGTGGTGGTGCCAGTGCCAGGGTTGGTGGTGCCAGAGCCGAAGGTAGAGCCGATGGGGCCGATCTTGATGTTGGAGTAGGTGACGGAGGAATTGGGGACGTTGGCCTCAACGTCCGAGGGAACACCGGAGGTGATGGCGCAGGTACCACGCTTGGAGCCGAGCTTGGTAGAATCGGTGGGGAAGGTGCTGTCGAGCCAGAGCATGTTGGATGCATGGTCATCCCAGATGCTCATGACGAGAACCATACCATCCCTGAGGGCATCACCCATGTTTTTGAGGCCACCGTGCTTGGCGAAGTCGTTGGTGTCGCCAAAGACCTGCTTCTGGGCAGTGCAGAACTCTTTGGTGATCGAGTTACCGCTGGTGCCGGCGATGGAGGATACGGAGTTGGGGATGACGACGCCGTTCTGGACGTAGAAGCGCTTGATGTCGGTGAGTTCGCCGGAGGCGGTTCCGGTGTTGGTGATGAACTGGGTGACGACGGTGAACTTGGACTTGGTGTCGACGGTCTTGCCTGGGCCGTAGTAGTTGAGGCTGCCCTGGCGGTAAGGGTTGAAGTCGCATCCATCAGGATCGCAAGTTCCAGCATAACGGTCGTTGCTATAAGTGCCACCGCAAGCATCACCTGTGCACATGGTCTGGCCGGGAGTGTCGCAAGGGTGGGGAGTGTAGGCGTTGGAGATCGAGTTGGCCTCCCAGAGATCCATCTCAGCACAGCACGAACCGTGGTTACCGATACCGGAGTTCGCATCGTTGGAAGACTCGCTCCATCCCTCAACGTTACCCTGAATATCTGGTTAGCGATTGAATCAACTTTTTCTCTAGGGTTTCCCATACCTGGCCACTGATGAACTTGAGATCACGGGGGCATTGGGAGTCACAGTATCCCGTTCCGTACTTGGCACCAGCCTTGTTAGTAGGGAATTTAGCCATTCCCCCGTCAGCATCCATGGAAACAAAGTACAGAGCTCCGTTCAGGCCACACGGCAAGTTAGAGACATCGACATCGAAGGTGAACTCTTGGCCGAGAACTTTGAACATCTCGTAGGTGCTGTCATCC
The DNA here is from genome assembly GCA_030180035.1 of Pseudogymnoascus sp. SDFLT0511. Classification (NCBI taxonomy): domain Eukaryota; kingdom Fungi; phylum Ascomycota; class Leotiomycetes; order Thelebolales; family Thelebolaceae; genus Pseudogymnoascus; species Pseudogymnoascus sp. SDFLT0511. The sequence continues at coordinate 691,972 of JASCQD010000014.1, forward strand.
TTCATCAAGTACAGGCGAGAGCCGATGTTCGTCTGGGAGGCCTTGGTGACAAACTTCAGAGACAGGGCATCTCCGCTAGTCGTAGCACCATAAGTACCAGAGTAATCGGCTCCGTCCAGGGCGCAGTTGGCGGCGCAAATCTTGTCATCCGGGCAGAGGGTTTTGTCCCAAGACTGCCCAGTGTAACAGTTGGTCGCTGCACTGGTGGAGTGGACCCAACGCCAGTTGGCATCGATGACAACCTTTCCGTTCTTCGTTGTGCAGCTGCCTTGGGCAGTGCAAGTCTTCCAGGTCATGGAAGGGTGAGTTTCCGTGGTGAGAGTGCCGACCTGCTGGCCAGCCACGACGGCAGCCAGGGCAGAAACGAGAAGGGAGCGTTGGTACATCATGATTCAAGTGAATTGTTGAGCCTGAGAGTTTGATATTGTGATGAGAAGGAGCATTTGAGGTGGGATCCGCCACAGCTTTATACGCCATGATCTATCGATAGTAGACAACTTAGGCTGTGCCTGTCGGCACGAATGACTGCCCACTGGCCTGTATCTGCTGCAAAAGGCTTCGATAAGGTGCTTCAAGAAGGGATATGGAAGGTGGGCGCCGGACTGGCGGCCAGACGGGAGAAATGGGAGAAATGCAAGAAATAGCGCTGCGGGGATGCCCCTGGCGACGAGATAGAGGCTTAGATCAGACGATAATCTATAGGCGCGGCCCGTGTGGCCTGAAGCTTTGCTTGGATATGAAGGTATCCCCGGACATTCGGGTGGAAGCTGCAGCGGCATTTTCACCAAGCGTATCGCCACTCCTAGTCGTAGTGATGTGGAGTGGACGCCAAGTTACGCCTCCACTGACCCCGCGACCTCATCTCCCCGCCTTCTCTCATTCTTCCGCCCCACAGCCCCTCTCGCCGCGCTGTCACATTTTAAAATGCGCCAACCAGAGTATGCATGTTGTTGAGGCGTTGAAACGAGGGGATACAAGATTAGTGGCGTCTGCCATCCAGTCTTTGGCCCACCTCAGGTCCCCACGGACCTCGTATCCTACCGAGCGGCACTGACTATTAAGCATACACAGCAAATAGACATATAGTCGACGTTCGGTGAGATGCGAACTCGGAATAGCGATTAATTTTGTCGAGATTGTCACCTGGGCCAAGTATGCTTCGCCATATGAATATCGGAAGTGGTTCTTCGGAACGGAGCGGCGCGTTCGCCGCGTCTCTAGACCACTCCAAAGCGTCTCGGCAGCCGCATCCGACCATACAAACCGATAGCGCCAATCTGTATATTAAAAATTAATCAATGCCATAATTCCACCACTTTACGGTTGTCAGCCCTTGTCCATACCTTTTTCCGCGCCCAGTCCTCTCTGTGAGCTAACGAGCCGTGTGTGCCTTCTTAGTGAGGATAATATCTGCTCATTGTCAACAAACCCCGCATATCGAACCTTGTCAGACCCATAGCTACCGGAACCTTCTTTCCCCAGTTTCCACCGGCTGCTCCACTCAAAATCGCGGAGCTCGTCGCCGTCGCCCGATTCGGTGCTGGCCCTGCTTCTAGAGGCCTGTCCTGCGATCTCATGACAGATAATAGCTTCATGGGGGCGCCTATATTATCGGTTTGGGGACCGAATAACCGTAAAACAGGCTGTGCTTCCGGATATTGGATTGTTTTGCGGTCCCTCAATTCACGCTGCCGGCTGGCTAGAAGCTTTCCGTTATATGAGCCGTGTGTTTCTCGCACCACTGTGTCAAAACAACCCCTTTTATTCCGGAGTGTTGGACTGGGGCATGTTGATGCAGGAGTAAAGGGACGCTGGTGTCTCAACGTCCTCACCGGGGCTGATAGGCTTGAGAGTAATGATGTTTCTCGCACCCTGTGCAATAATAGCCGGAAAGTTCGCTGTTGCTGCGCTCCCAAAGGCGACGGCCCCGCCACTTATCCACTTCATCAGCGCTTTCTGGCTGATACTCCGCCTACTGGCACCGGAAAAGCGGTGCGGATCATGTAACCACGTGAAAATCGTTCGTCTCGTGCATGGACAGCATCAATAGGTCCCATGTTCTGGCTTAAGGTATTATTGGAGAGTTGTGGTATGGAGCTCAAGCGGAATTAGTAAACACCATGGCTTTGCAACATACAAATACTACCATTGCAATCCCCTTTCTTAAACTATCAACTGAAGTCATTGAAACTGAGAGTGTTTATTAGCATCAATTTGTGGAACATTAAGCTTTGAAGCCAAGAATACCCAGCCACCTTAGCAACAGATCGTCATCCCCGCAATTTGCGATATGTGGGGCATCTTCCCTTACTTTATTGGCGTCAATGAAGCAGCATACTTTTGTGGATCGGTGAATTTGAACACGCAGACAAGTTTGGAGGTATAAAAATACACATAGCAGATATTCCTCTGTCGTTGTATTTGGTATGCCCGTGTTGGTATATACTCTTGTAGGTTGCGACACGCAATTTTCGAATTATGCTGGTAAATGAGGGCTTGGTGATGACAGAGTATCAGGTTTGAATTAGATGTAAAATTTAACCTCTCGCATATTTTTTTTAATTCGTTCTATTTGTTTTCCTTACCTTTGCGCGAGTTGTTTTATAATTTGGAGGCGTTAACTCGTCTTAGTGTTTCGTTCCTACCGTTTCCACCGTTGATTTTGTGTACAGAGCGACACAGTATGGTACATATCCTCCCAACAGCAAGCGCTTAATTGAAAACAAACAAACACTGGTTTCTACAAACACAACACTTCTCCCCAAGCTTGTCCCATCAGTAGACATTACCCATTCCTGTCAGGATGGAGGGCTCTCCGCTGTCCACACCAGCACCACCGAGCTGCTTCAACTGCAACAAGCTCCAAGCCCACCTGTCACCTGTCAAGCACTTCTCCACCTACCAACCCGCCACAGAAGTTCGATCCTCTTCCCAACCCACCGCAGGAGCCCGATGACGGCCACACCCCGGGCTTTCACGCCTTTAACCACATGTTTGGGCTTTCCAACGACGATTTTCTCCACAACCGTCCCGAGAAAGAGGTCTTCAATCTTCTTATCGACTCCTTCAGAATGCGAGTGGAAGACGAGTATGTGTTCGGCGGCAACACAACCAGCATTTACAATGAAGACAAGCCACTTCCCCTGTTCAAGAAGTTCTTGAGTCTTGCGGAATCGAGACAGCAGCTTCTACCAGCATGGTGGAGTCCAGCGAAGAGACGAGAGTGCGAGAGGCTTTCGATGCACGCCAGCCAGTGGAGCGATATCAATTGTGCTGTTGAGAAAAGCGACATTCAAGATCACTACAACGATAACATGATGCCAATGAAGCTGCGAATCCTGAGCGAGAAAATTTATGGCAAGGGCTTCATGTGAAAGGGGTAACGTTGAGGCGTGCACAATCTGTGTCTTTGGCCTGGCATGATGATTGCTGATAGCTGGAAATCAACCGCTGGTGAACCAGTCATCCTAGGCTTTACTTTGATTTGATGGTCCTCGAGGAGATTGAGCAAATTGCGATGCTATTCAAATACTTTCAATCCGTTCCTATTCTTGTTGAACTGCCAATTGTGACGCAGTAATGCCAGTAGAACATTGAGGTGAAATAAAATGCCATAGATCGTTGGCTTATTCTCCTTCTTCTTCTTCCTCTTTATGATACATATCTGTTGCGGCAAATTATCGTACACCCGTAGTCCGCGTCTATCTATAATACATAACCGTAACTGTAAATGACTACAGATACAACCAGCTCTCCTCCATATTTTCTCGAACCCCTATATTACACCTTGATCGCCTGTTCTTTTGCCTCCTTCAGACTCTTCAGCTCGTCTATCTCTTCTTGCACATCCTTTCTAACCTCCGCCTCTCTCCTCTCCAGGCTTTCAAAATTCAGAAACTCCTGCTTATCATACACCTCCACTCCATGCTTCTCATCCAGTCTGTCCATTTTCTTTCTAAACTCCTTTCCCCTGCTTACATTATCCTTTATGTCCCCGCCATATTTCTGAGTCATGAACGACGAAACTCGGACTTTACCAAGCGACTCCTGCCTGCGCCTTACACTCGCTTCGTACAACGTGCGTGTTTTACCAGTCATCTCTTGAAGGCTATACTCCACCTTCCAGTTGTCGGTAGGTTTCAGCTTCTCGGGACGAAGAACTTCGTTGCCGTTGACAAAGTTGCGGATGTTCAATTTGAATGCTGCCAGACGGTCCACGGAACTCCTGTCGTCGTCCTCGATTGGGGCAGCCCGATCCGCTGAAACATCCGCCGCTGCTGCCCCCTTTCCTTTGCCCTTTTTATTGCCCGGAACATCGGCAACAGTCCCGCTGGCACCACTGGCCAAGGCCGCCATGTCGTTCTCCTCAGCACGGGCAGCCATAATATCCAGCATCTTGTTAAGAGCTGCCTCAACCGGTGTGCCTTTTTCGACTTTACCGAAGGCACTGCGGATAGTCTCCGCAGAAGCCGGTTCGTGGAGGTTGTTGAAGGCGGCCTCGAGCATTTCATTTTGGTCTTCAGCATTTACAACTGCTGCGGCGCTCTCAATTGTGTCACGGAGAGCCGCTTCTTGGCCGTCCCCATCAAGACCAATTACCCGCCTTTCATATTCTTGGATTTGCTTGATATTAGCCTCCTGGATAGCTTGAATGTCGTCCTCGGAAACGGGGCGAACGAAAATATACATGAAACAGTCATTGTCGGTAGCACTCTTTGGCCTTGTCTCAAATTGTACTTCTAAAGACTCCTCCGGGAATTTCTCGGTTGCACGATCCAGCACTTTGTTCATGAGATCCAGGCTGACTTTAAATTCAGAGTCTCCCAGTGTAGTATCAGTAGATCCATGGAGAGACTGGTCCATCTCCGGCAGGGGAAGATATTGGAAACCAAATATCCTCTCCGTGTTATGGAAGGCAACAAAGATTCCGTCCATGCGGCCCATGCGGACCTGTAGAGAGTATTTCAAGAAAGCAGAGCGGGCCATGTCGTAGTACTCACGCTCATAAGAGTCATATTCGCCGTGTCGAGACGTGATCTCGTAGCCCAATCCTTCCTCATAATCCGTGGCGTCTCTGCGAATAGAGATGACAGCTCGGGTCTTAAGATCATACATGCCCGTCCCGGGTAAACGGGGATCATGGGCATCGAGCTGCGAACGCATAAGAAAGTCGCCAAAGGTTGTATAGTGATATGACTCGGGGCTGTTCTTATCATCATCCGTAAGAGTGTGCGAATGTTCCTTTCGGTATTTTCTATACTCTTCCTTATCCGAAGTTAAGAACTTCTCCATCGATTTTCCAAGCCATTGGAGCACGTTGGATGTGTCAAATCCCTTGTTCGCATCAATAGCGTAGACGCCATCCCGGCGGCGAAGGAATATACCGGCAGGCGCTCGCTGAATGGCAGTGAACGAGGCTAAGGGGTTTGGGAAGCCTCGTGATAGTTGATCATGATTGACAGGCCGCCATTTTGATAGCAGATAGTGGAAGTGTGCCAGAGCAGAGGTCATACTAGATGTTGACCCAGTGTATTTGCTGCCCTCGGTAACTGCTGTATCAATCAATGTCTTGTCGCGCGAAGAAGTGATGTATTCCTTCAACGCGTTGTAGTCGAACTCTTTCACCGGAGTTATGGATTCCAAATAGGGGTCAAAATTGTATACGCGGGTATGGGGGTCCCGGAGTCGATATACTCCCTGGTTAAAGAGGACTCTTTCAAGGCCGCAAACAAGGCCAGGTACAGGTGGTTGAGGTTTTTCAACCGGAACCAACTTTAGTCGCTGTGCGTGGACACTTCCAGAGGTGCAGCCTTCCCCTTTCTTAAATGGTTTAAACACAGCACCTGTTGCTTTTGGCTTTGGTGTTTTCAGTGCTGATTCTATATTTTCGTATGTGTTAAGTAAAGTCGTAGATAGGGTCTTATCAGCTGTTTCAAGCTCCTTAAGCGCAGCATCTTTAAATATATCTTCGCGCCCTTGTGCCATCTTGAGGCCACGCGTATTCAGCAGATTCTTTTCCTCCAAGATCTTCATAAGCACTGTCTTCGCAACCCGAGAGGCAGAGGAGCTAGTAATCGAATAAAGATAGCTTAAGAGTTGTCCTCTTCGTTTGGTCTGTCGCTTAGGAACTTTTGTGCTAGGAGGAGGTTTTCGCACAGTGCCTGGAATCCGCCGTGGGACAACCGGTATGATCCGAGTGCCTGGAATCCGCCGTGGGACAACTGGTATGATCCGAGCGCGTCTGGCTGCTGGTAACGACTTACGCCGAGAGACCTCAGCCGGCTCTTTCGATGGAACAAGTCGTGTTATCGATATAGCCGCCTTTGTTTTCGTAGACGACACATCCGAAGACGGAGGCGGAGATTCATCATTTGAAATATTCTGCGCTTTAAGGGCTTTCAATCTCGCCCGCTGATTTTTGCCCAGTCTGCTCTTCCTGGCCCTTGGCGGGGTTTCCCCGTCCGTTCCAGGGGGTCCCTTGCCAGAGCTCGATGCCTTCAATAGTGTCGTTGTTTGACCTTCAGGGTCTACTTGGCCACCATTAGACTGTTGCTTCGTTTTGGTTCGCGCTCCTTTGCTAGAGCTAGATGGTTCTACATCATCCACTTTTTCGTCAGACTTGCCTGCAGGAACTGGTTTGGATCGCTTCTTCGTTGTCGGTTTCGCCCCGCCCTGGGCAGATCTCGATGGTTTCAGGGGTGTCGCTATTCCATCGGCTTGGTCTGCTTGAGCTGATTTGGGGCTTTTCTTCGCGGCCTGCTGCAGCCATGAAGTCAAAGAGGTTGAGCCTGTTGACTCCGCATTTTGAGGTTCATTTTCGGTTTTGTGTGTGACCTCTGATATCGTGCTGCTCTGTCGCAACAAACGAGGTGCAGCGTTTTCACCCCTCCGGATTGTGGCGTTAAGGCATGACGCACATACATATTGACACCGTGATCCCAATCGTGGCGCAATCGTGTACATCGCATGAAATTCCTAAAGAGTGTGCGTCGGTTTCAACTCGAGCAACATCGGTGAATGCGCTTGAAGGCTGTACTTGGGAATTATTTTCTTAACGTCTACAGGCGCGCTTAGGTTAGGCGCGTTAACCATGCACGAATTAACCCGCAAGGTAAAAAATACCAGCGAATAGGAACACCCCAATCACGAGTCCCTTAAAGTAAAAATAATTATTACCACCACTACGACCATAGCCATCAACCCCAACCGCCACATGGTACGCCAAAATACCGTTTAACACGATGAGCTGCAAGCTGCTGCGGCGGCCCTGCCGAACATTTTTGTTGCACCAGCGCCCGAGGGCTCCATTAAATACAAAGGCAATTAGTACGAGAGGATTTGCCTCACTCTCACCAGATCCCAAGTCAGTAAATCAGACGCCCGCGATTGATTCAGCGTTAACTTTAAGCCAGTGCGAAGCCATACGATGTAATTGTCATTGGTGGGGGCCATGCAGGATCGGAAGCATGCGCAGCGGCTGCAAGGTCTGGTGCGCGGACTGCATTGATTACCCCGAAGCTGGACAACATCGGTGTATGTTCGTGCAATCCCAGTTTCGGTGGCATTGGCAAGGGCACTATGATAAGAGAGATTGATGCTTTGGATGGTGTAGCAGGAAGAATTATTGATAAGGCTGCTGTGCAATTTAGAATCCTGAATCGAAAAAAGGGCCCAGCAGTTTGGGTAAGTGAACCTCTTTTCTTATTGTGTTCTAAGGATATGTCCTAATGATATTTCTATTAGGGCCCGCGAGCACAAATTGACCGAAGTCTTTACAAAAAACACATGCTGGATGAGTTGCAAGGATACCCGAATCTTTCCATAGTCCCCGGGAGCGTCGCGGATATTATTGTCTCGAAGGAAACTCTGGACGGCCAACCATCCTCGAAAATAACTGGAGTAAGACTTGAATCTGGAGAGGTTATTCCTACCAATCAGGTCATCATCACAACGGGGACGTTTTTAGGTGGTGAAATTCACATTGGCCTAGAGTGTTTTCCATCTGGGCGCATGGGCGAAGCGGCGACATTTGGGCTCAGCAAGTCACTAAAAGATGCTGGGTTTACACTCGGCAGGCTGAAGACCGGAACCCCTCCCAGGCTATCAAAGAAGACCATCGACTTCAGCACGTTAGAGCAGCAGCCCGGAGATAATCCTCCGATGCCATTTAGCTACCTCAACGACGAGGTTACTGTTAAGGAGCAGATGTTCTGTTATTCCACATACACCAATGAAAAGGCTCACGGCATTATCAGAGACAACCTGGACAAGTCTATTCATATTAGAGAGTCTGTCAAGGGCCCTCGATATTGTCCATCGCTTGAGTCGAAAATAATAAAGTTTTCGGACAAAACGAGCCATATAATCTGGCTAGAGCCAGAGGGTTTTGACAGCGATGTCATTTATCCAAATGGGATTTCCATGACCGTACCAGCCGAGGCCCAGGAGCAAATGCTCAAGACTATACGAGGGTTGGAAAATGCTACAATGTTGCAGCCTGGATACGGAGTTGAATATGATTATGTCGACCCAAGAAACTTGAAGTCGACTCTAGAAACGAAGTCTATAAGCGGGTTGTTTCTGGCTGGCCAGATCAACGGAACTACAGGGTATGAAGAAGCTGCTGCACAAGGAATAGTCGCTGGGATCAACGCTGGTTTAGTTTCCCAAGGCCGGGCGCCGATGATTTTGTCGAGGAGTGACGGCTACATCGGCATTATGATTGATGACCTGATAACGAAGGGCGTTTCTGAACCATACCGGATGTTCACATCGCGAAGTGAATATAGGATGAGCGCTCGTGCGGACAATGCAGATCTAAGGCTCACTCCTAAAGGACGTGCGGCTGGAGTCGTGAGTGATGCACGGTGGTCTATTTTCAAGGACATATCTAGCCAAATGAATGAACTGGAACAGGTTCTTCGTGCTGATATACGCTCTGGCCCAGCCTGGATCGACGACGGATTCGAAGTTACCAAAGATACAACCAAAAGAAGTGCATTTGACATTCTGCGTCGTGCAGGGATGAGCATAGAAAGACTGTCAAACAAAATACCAGATGTGCTGAAGTACACCAAAGCGATACAGGATCGTGTTGGAATCGAAGCGGTGTATGCACCGTACATTGCCCAACAAGCAGCTTCAATGAAGGTCTTTCAAATAGATGAACAACTGCAACTTCCGGTTGATTTGGACTACAGCAAGGTACACGGCATATCTATGCACGAGAGGTTTCTTTTAGAAGCCACGAGACCTGAGTCTGTCGGTCAAGCTCGGAGGATTGAGGGCATGACTCCGACGGGGTGCTTGAGGCTCCTGGCACACATACAGAGCACTCGCAAACGGGAAGCCAGGGCTATTTTATTCGAAGAGAACACAGCCAATAAAAGAAGGGTTGCCGGCTTGTAAGAGATACGAATGTATAATAAGAATGTATACTAGTCAATTATAGCAACAGTAGTTGTGACGGCGGGATTATAATAAGATATATTGCCACTAAGAAAGGTCAACCATGCTCAAACAACTCCTTGTGGACGCTGTGCTGGCTTCTCCGTCGCACTTTCCGAAGTGCCCTACCTAGTTGGGTCCAAAAATGCCATCAGCTCTTTCCAGAATTTACAAGGCAGTACAGTAAGTTGTTTGCCAATTCATGTCCAGCTGTCCATCAGCTTATCAGTATCTTCTGATCTTTTGCCGCCAATTATTTTTGGTTCATTCACATTTCGATTCTTACTATTGGCCTATGCAGCCTTGGTAGATCATATACTTGGCTTCCCTCTGCATTCTTACACACGGCACGACAATCTTCTCCAATATGCATGGTAGTAATTGGGCAAGCGTCAAGATACTTGGTGTCTTCGCTGGACCTTATATACCACCCAGCGAGACGAAACCCTAGACTTAGCGGGTCGTGTCCGGAGAGCATTGCGACAAAAACCTAAGCCGATATGCTTTTAATCAAACATATTCGTACAGCAACTCTAGATACCTTGAGGCAGAATATTATTCCAGCTTCCTCTGTGATATGCATATGTATGCACAGGCAAGGAAGGCCTCGACTGCCAATTCCGTATCAACGGCCATTCGGCAACCAATATGTTGAAAGCAACTTGGCCCAACCCCACGCCCATCAAAATGCAGAGCCAGCAAGAAGAGCTATATTTCACCGGGAAGGACAACTCCTCGTGGTCTCCCAGCAGAAGCTACCATACTCGCAAACTGTCCCAAGCACGCCGCCCAGTGTTTCTCCGGAATGTACACGAGGTTGGCAGGCAATGGAGACTATTCGTGCATCTACCACCACAAGGAACTCCGACATTCAGCAACGCATCGCGGTGTATATTGGAGATCACGGACACACTCCAACCAATGCCACATTACCCAGCCTGAGCGCAAATTCCCGCCCTTTGAAACAAGACTTCATATGCATACCCCCGAATATTTGCTATACAGGGGAACCCAGGAGTAAATTATCTACCTCTCCCTCTTCAGGAAATTTAATTGGCTCCTCGAAGAACTTTGATAAGCACTCCGACGCCTACCGTGCTGACTTCCAGCTCCAATACATCGTCGCCTTCACCTGTTGACCGAGAGGGATTTATGAAAACGCCATCCAAGAGTGTTGGCAAAGAAACACAACTGGGACGATATGATGAGTGGACGCGCCAGGTTGAGAGGTTCAAGCTCACAGAGCTGCCAGGGCTGGAAAGTTTCAAAAACATATCCCGAGTATCTCAGGAGAGGATTCGGGATATAAGAGCGGACCCAAGCGGATTATGGGCTGGACTGAGCGAGGGGACGATTCGTCACATGGTGATTAAAATAAAGCTTAAGAAAAGAGCAAAACGAAAATATGATATATTCTTGCAGCTGCAGAAGCGGACATATTTGGGCAGTAAAGCGAGTCGTCGGATTTCTGTGAGGGGCACGCAGGCGATTTTGTCCCAAACTCGAAAGTGCGGTATCGGAGCGGAAACCGTAGAGATGAAGGAAACAGTTGGCCAGATGGCCTTTTGGGATAACGAAAAGGCTAAATTTGCTAATTTTGAGTTAGATTTGCTGTCAATGCAAAGATATACCCCTCGCATTATTCCCCTGGATGCAAAAGCCCAGGTGGAACAGCAAATAAAGGGGCCCTCTCAGCATCAAATGGGGTTTGAACAGCAGTCGGAAACCTTCACACCTGCGAGCAAAAACGAGGGGGCAACAGGCTCCGGCGGCACTCAGTCCAATACTACCAAATCGTTTAATATCTCGGGTGCCTCTAGGGATATTTCTCTAGAAAGAGAGGCCATGGAGCAGGCGGTCCCTAGTTATGAGTTGCTGATGCCAACGAGCTTGGCCTTGTCGAGAGGTTTGGGGGGTGAAACTTTGTCTCAAATGATGTGTGTTGGTGAAGACGAGCAGCTCGTGAAGCTGCTGGTTTCTTTGAGCCCGGAGACCTCTATATTTGACAAACGGCCTGAATTTTCACCGGGGGAGACTACTTGGGAGACTTTGAAAAATATGCCCCTGGATTAGCACATTTGTAAGCAAGGTCAACAGGGACGTGAAAAGCATTATCGATATCTCAATTTTGAGAAGAGAGTTTTCGTTGGGGTTGAGTTAACAGTTATTTGTTTTTACACGGCACTGCTATGGGTACGTCTTATGTTATCATTTTGAGATTGCAGTTGGGCATTCCATAGGACAAAACATACATCAGAATTCCTGCCTATGAATTCAAACTTCAATAGACCTTTATATTGTCTTTGATCATAACCATTGGTTCATTGATGTGGCTCACTTCCTATCCAGTACGTCTATTGGTTCCTCTTGACTATTCGTAAATATATGGAGGAATTTGTATGTATCCTTTTTTTTTTTTGGAAATGGTAGATATTAGCGGTATATACGACCTGTGAAAGTACTGTAGCTTCAAACTTCTGCCTGACCTTGCGAGGCTTCAGCTATACGCCGCCTCTGCTTTAACGTCATCATCGGCCTCCTCGTCCCTTTCCGGCTCCTCCTTCTCGTCCTTGTCTTCGCCTGCACCAGGGCTTTCGTCGCTTGGCCAATTCAACTCCCTCCAATCTTCTCCCTCCTCAATCACACACCTGAGCCTGTCTCTAATACTCTCAACCGCAAAGCTCCCCAGAAGTAGCCTCAGTGGTGGAAAACTACAATGTCCCAGCTGCCATACCAACTCCGCGCTCTTCACCACACTTGTTGGCTGCCTGTCTCCCAGCCACTGTACCATGCGCTTATAATGCTGCGCAGGGCTAGAAGGGCTGCTGTAGGGCTCACTTGCCTGCTTGATCAGGAAGTGACCATACAACGGGAGACCCGTGCCCACAATCTTCTCTCGCTCGGGCTGATCTGGGTCATCCCTTCTCACCAACCCCGGCTCCACAAGGGTAGCTTTAATATTAAACGCATCAACTTCATAAAGCAAAGCCTCTATGAGCCCTTCCACCGCATACTTACTCGCGCAATACGGCCCCAAGCCTGGCACACCCAGGGCGCCCGTCGTCGAGCTAAAGATTAAGTAGCGACCATGCGCCTGCTCGCGGAAGTACGGCAGACTAAGCTGCAGGATATTCAGCGTGCCCATGAAGTTGGTCTCGATCTGGTTGCGGATTTCGTGCTCGTCCTGGTCCTCACACGCGCCGATGATCGCCGTCCCACTGCAGTTTGCAATCAGGTCGATGCGTCCAAAGTGCGCGATTGTTTTGGTGATCACGGCTTCGACGGTGGTGCGCGACCGCACGTCGCATAGGGTGCCGAGACAGTTGGGGTGCCAGTTTTGCATCGAGGCGGGGGTGTTCACATGGGTTTGGCCCACGGCGACGACGAGGTCATTGTGGCGCAAGGCGCAGCTGGTGAGGGAGCGGCCAATGTGGCCTGTTGCACCGAAAATCTGGGAGACGTTAGATATGCATCAGTTGGTACTCGAGATATTTAACTCCTTCCCCAGGACTCTCATCATGTGCCAAGCTGCCAGAAACGAAAACCGCCCACCGCCGTCACAACAACGTGCAAGAAGCGAAAACTGTTGACTTACAATCCAGACGAGCTGCTTCGGCGGATTATTCGGACCAGGAGGGTCACAACTAGATGGGAGCTCGACTTTCGATTCACTCCTCGCTCTACCAGGAGATGTGTTCTGTTCAGGTTGTTTTGCGCTGCCATCACTCCCATTGGGAGCTACGTTCGTGGCGACCCCATGGTAGCCCAAGTCTTCGACTTTGAAGGCATCCATCCTCTTGAGACGCCTCAAAAGATAAAGCTAAATCCCATGAGCGCTCAACGACTAAAAAGGCAATGGCTGATTGGCCGGGACGTGGTGAAATATTAGAGGAGCGGGCCACAAATGCACTCCAATGCGGAGACGGTGTTGGTGGGGTGAACTGTGCGGGGGTTATCGGTCGCAGCTATGTATAAAATACGTACTTTTTGCACCTCAGTATAGAAATAAAGTCCAGGGACATTTTACAGTTTTAAAAGGGGTATTCATCATTCTAAGTATTGCTGATCATTACAATACTGGCTCCAATCTACTATGTACTTTGTTTCCCTCGTTTAAACCTTTAATGTCTTGTCGACATATTCCTGCCTGTACGGGTTGATATCGACGTCTGGCCCACGGTTCAGCGGCGTCCACTTCGGCTCCTCTTTGAACAATCTCATTGCGACAATGAACTGCGTCGCATTAGCTTCTAGCTTCAATCTCAATTGGGTGGGTGTGGGTATGCTCACATTGCTCTCGTCGGTGGTAAACCTGTGATAAATGCCCGCCGGGAGAATAATCAAATCGTCCTCCTCCAACAGAATCCTTACCCACTCATCACCCTCATTCCTCACATCGAAGTATCCCTTTCCATCGCGGATATATCTGATCTCCTCATCCTCGTGCATGTGCTCTGCGAAGAATGACTTGACCTTCGTCTCGTAGACTTCCCCCATTGCGCTAGGCGACACGGTGATCACATCGCGGTTCTTGTATGAGCGCTCCGACGCCAGAGCATCAACTTGATCGATATCGGAGTAAGTGTAGTAGAGGACGCCGACGCGCGAGAGCTGGTCAAGGGAGACCTCGCGCCCGGAGTCGTGGGGTTCGCGCTGGTCGCCCTGGGAAGCCGTCAGTTTGAGATACGACACGGGGAAGACGGTAGAACTCACAGGCAAGTTGTCGTACCAGTAAGCTCTCATTTTGACTTTGTGTATGGTATAGTATATTCGAGGAAGACGAAAGGTAAAAGGTAGGTAGGGGTTGATTTATAGTTATTTCGTCGGAGTGAAGCTTGATTTGCGACGGGTTACCCCTCGTATTGATGACACGAAGATCGATGACCCCACCAGTGCTGACCAGCGGGGTTGCACCATTTCACATGATTTCAGCCAATTACTATCACTACATATTCACATTGACCACCACATTCATACTATCAACATAGCACGTACGGATCATCTTGTCGTATTCTCTTGAAGATCTCTAGTAAAATCTATGAATTTAACCCTTTCTCGGGTTTGATTTGTGGTTTTAATTCCACGTGCGATAGCCTCATCTCAATCTTCATCCCTGACTCCGGACCAACGGGCTTGAAGAGTGCTAGTGACGACTGGTAAAATTGATATTAGGCTCAAATTTTTCACCGCCATTTCTTCTTTTTCTGTCGGAATGGGTCGAAAGGGTAAGGCACAGTAGTCCTGTTCCTGATACTTGGCAACGCCAGCGAACTGAGCATGGCTGACGGTCGCATGTCTTTTGGGACCCAAATAGCATCATATATGTATGCTGGTTTGCTCTGGCAGTCGTCGGGCAGACTCGCTGCGGCAAGGTTTCTGCGGCAAGGTTCCTTGAACTTTGACCAAAGGCTGGATAAAGCAGCTCAGTCCCAGTCATCATTATCACTGTCTTCCTTCACAGCCTTCTTCACGCCAAATTTAACACCACCATTGCCCTGCGTCTTCGCTCTTTGGACGACGCCAGAGCCGAGCAGCCGCGCTTCAAGATCAGCGGTAGTGAAGCTATCTGCAGTGTATGACAACCCCTCGAAGCCAACTATCCTGTCCACGCTAATACCACCGACGAAACAGATAACGCACGGCAAAACCTGAACCCGGAGCTTCGTGACAAGGAACGGGGCATTATCGACGTTCATCTTAAGGAACCTAGTATCGAAGTGCTTCTTAGCTAGTGCCTGTTGGACGTTACAATCAGTAAAATAGTCCAAAATATTGTCCAGTAGGAAGCAAACCTCGAGGTGGTCATCCATAACACGGCAGCGTTGAAAGTCCTCCTTTGCAAAGTGTACCACGGCATTCTTCGAAGACGTAGTCAAGTCCATCAATGCCTTTTCATCTTTGATTTCAGTGTAGTCACCAAATCCCTGGTTCTTCTGGGACTTCGCTCGTGTAAACTCGGCGTGAAGCTGTTGTATACGCTGCTCTCTGAACGCGTCAAGAGCCGGGGAGTCTTCCAAAGATTCAATGAGCGCATCTTCGTCATCCGAGTTATACTCGGTCTTGTCAACGAGAGCTGCCACTTGGGCGTCCATTCTAGCCATTGTTGCTTATATGATGCTATCACAAGTAACCCCGCGACTCACTTCCTGAATCGCTAGATAATTGCGATAGGCGACCAGGGACCAGAATGAGGCACGTGCATAATATTTGTGGCCCAAGCTGCTTATGTAAGCCTAATCTTGCCTCCTGGTTGTGGTCTAATTTGGGAAGACCAGAAAGATGCGCAAGTCCAGTTCTCGAAAACCAACGGAAAACTCGCTCCTATCCGTTTCTAGATCAACAGTCACTCGTTACCTGATGCTGATATAGTAAGGAAGTCGACAACGCGACAGCCATCAGACCTCACCGTTTGACTTGCTCAACGGGCCTCGTATCTCCCCTTTCGCCTCATAACCCAAGCGCATCAACTTTCAGTTCAGGAGACGGCGAGTCCTCTCAACCGCAACCATGGACGGCAAGAAAAGAGACGATGATTATTCGATTGACATTCCTACAAAGGCGTCCCGTTCTTCGCCAGCTCTTAACAGACCGTCTCCCAGCATGGGATTACCTTCGGCGCCCTCGAGCATCGTGAACAATCCGGGGCTTTCTGTGCTTGCATACTGTTTGGCCTCCATTAGTATGACCGTCATCAACAAGTTCTGCGTTTCAGGGGATAAATGGAACATGAGCTTCTTTTTCCTGGGGTTCCAGGTATGTCAATATCCTCCCCTGGCAATAGAGAAGTTGTCTGACAAAGCTGTAGTCGATTGTTTGCATTATTGCTATTCAGGCTTGCAAATCCATGGGCCTCATCAAGGACTTGGCGAAGTTTGATAATGAGAAGGCAAAGAAGTGTATGCTTGGCATGAATATCCCACTACCTGGCGCTTGCTAACCATGGTGTTACTAGGGTTCCCAATATCACTTCTTCTCGTTGGGATGATCTACACAAGCACAAAGGCTCTCCAATTCCTCTCTGTACCAGTATATACCATCTTTAAGAACTTGACCATCATCGTTATTGCATACGGAGAAGTCCTTTGGTTCGGTGGAAGCGTTTCGCCCTCGTCCCTATTCGCGTTCGGGCTCATGGTTCTCAGCTCCGTCATTGCTGCATGGGCAGATGTTCAACACGCTTTACAAGCCAGTGCTGGCACCTCGACCCTTTCAGGACAAAACCTCGAGGCAGCAGCCCAGCTTTCCACCTTGAATGCTGGCTATGCCTGGATGGGACTTAATGTTTTCTTCACTGCCTCCTACGTCTTGGGCATGCGTAAGACTATCAAGAAGATGAACTTCAAGGATTGGGACAGTGAGTTATTGTCCCAAATACTATTCTGGCCAATTTACTGACTTATTTACAGCCATGTTTTACAACAATCTCCTTACTATTCCAGTGCTGATCGTTCTCTCCATCCTTATCGAAGATTGGTCGTCCGTGAACTTCAACGCCAACTTCCCCGTCGAATCACGCAACAGCCAAATACTGGCAATGATTTACTCTGGTCTTGCCACTATTTTCATCTCCTACGCCTCAGCATGGTGCATCCGTGTTACCTCATCTACGACATATTCCATGGTTGGAGCTCTTAACAAACTTCCCATTGCCGTTAGCGGTCTTGTCTTCTTCGATGCCCCAATCACCTTTGGCAGCGTGTCCGCTATTCTGTTGGGTTTTGTCAGTGGAATGGTCTACGCATGGGCGAAGGTCAGGCAGACTGCCGCAGCAAAGATGAGCCTGCCAACAACCAACATTCCGATGAGCGCTAGCAGCCAGAGTGCCCGTGATGCCAACGCATCCAAATTTTGAGACGCCGGCAATCGCTTAGACTATTCTTAGCGAGGCTTTTGTTAGAGCCTCTACGGTTTCATTCCGTGTCTGTCCTCGGGATTCAAAGCCTCCGAGACACTCAGGTGGAGAGACATGTTGGCTTATGAGGTTGGGGAGGGATGTTAAGACGAAAGTCGCGAGATGCAGGCACCGACCTACGCCGATTTGTTGACTTTATTGTATCATATACTTGTTCTCTAGCATAGACTGCATGTTTATGCGGCGGAAGCTGTTGGCTGTCGCATACACAGTTCCTGTATTTTCTTGTGGGTTATAAAAGGGGGGATTAGGCGCATGTTCCACAGGAGCTATTTTTGTAGTATGATTAATGCGATACCAGAGAGCCGCGTTCTTGGTGAAACTGCTATGTATGCGATTACTGTCTTGGGTCCCTGTTTAACATACATATGTTTTCGTTTTATATTCCGGTGCTCTGTATTTGCTTCCTGTCTTTCTTTCGAGTTTAACTTCCTCCCCCCAGAGATAAGAGTAAATCCGAGGTCTAGTCATATAATATTATATATAAAGCTAAACATTGTAGATAAATCGGGTTCAAATTATAACAGATCAAGCCAACAAAGACGACGTAGTCCATTCTGTCTGGGCTCTTTTTACTTTGACCATGTCTGTACTGTAGTAGATTATACAGTATAAAGCATCTAGATATTGGTTGGCCGTCTTTCCCTAGCCTTGCGGCAAGGCTGACTGATCGCCGAAATTCTTTGGTGGGATGGGACGCCACCATTCCACTTCTGGTGTCACCGCCCGGGGCAGAACGAGAAATATATAAAGTCCCCGAACGCCAGGTGCCGAATGGGGATGTCTTGCACACCAGTTTATCTCCTTCAAATTGGCTAAACTGTGGCTTTGGGCCCTGGGAATCCACCAATGCCAGCCAAAACCGAATGCCAGAGGCCGTCAATCCTCTTTGTGGACGCCTATGACTCGTTCACGAACAATATCATATCGCTCCTCACGACAACCTTAAACGCCTCCGTGAGAGTGGTTCACATCGATACACCGCTCTTCCCTACTGATGCCTCTCTCGCCGAGGAGCTGCGAAAGTATGATGCCGTTGTCTTGGGGCCTGGACCCGGGCACCCGGAGAATGAAGCAGACGTCGGATTAATGCGGAGGATATGGGTAGCATCGGCCCACGCAAATGGGGAAGGTGAGGGCGACACCGACACCCAGGTTGATATTCCCATACTCGGAATATGCTTAGGATTTCAAAGCTTGGGGTTGCAAGGTGATGGGGCCGTTCGAAGGCTGACCGGACGCGGGATGCATGGTGTTGTGAGGCGCATAACCCATTGCGGCCATGGAATATATCAAGGAGTTGGAGAGGTTGATACGACGCTCTACCAGAGCCTCTGCGTCGATCTTGGGCAAAATGAAGTTTCGGATGACAGGTGGGAGGTCGAAAAGTGGACTGCTAAGTGGAAAGACACTGGGTTGCAAGGGCAAGGGTCAATCGAACCTCTGGCCTGGATCGAGCAGCAAGTTGAAGGAAGAGATAAAAGAATCCTGGTTGCATCGAAATACTCTGACAGGCCATGGTGGGGTTTACAGTATCACCCCGAGAGTATATGCACGAATGAGGAAAGCAAAAAGGTCATCTTGAATTGGATGGGGGAGGTAAACAAGCACAATGCGCAAACCGGAAGGACGATTGTAGGAGGAGAGAAGGCAAAGGCAGGGATGCCAGTGCGACCTAGCCTGCTGGCACAAACTGAGGCGAAGAAGTTAGAAATGAACGGCTCTCGAGCGGAATATGACTTCGAAACCGAGGACTTGGACTATGGTTACGAGTCTAAGGTCGTCGATTTGGGCGGCGATGTGGACGTGCCGGACGTCATTACACACATGGAAGCTGCTGGCCGGGACCTAATTGTCCTGGAGAGCACAAACAACAATATCAGGGGAATCGGCTCCGAAATGGTGCGAGGGCGCTATACCACCATTGCTCTCCATGTGGATACTGCCTTGCGCGTAGAATATTCGGTAGGGAACGCGTTTGCAAACGTCGTACCGGCGTCGAAAACGTCCACTGCGCGAAACAACCCCCAGAAGGTATTCTTGGAGGGGTATGGTGGGATATGGCCATTCCTTGCAAGCTATCTCGATAAGAGGAGAATTAACGACGGGGATGTGGACGTACCTTTTTGGGGTGGCTTTATGGGTTACACGACATATGAGCTTGGTTTGGAGGGCATCCACGTTCAGCCACATTCTCCGCGTGCAACTGATGACATCGATCGACCGGATCTTAACTTCGCGTGGATTACTGATAGCATCGTTATCGACCACCAAGAGAATAAGGTGCATCTGCAGCAACTTACGCAGTCATCCGTACATCAGGATGCCAAATCCCTTTGGTGGCTTGACGGGCAGGGACACGAACTTGTCAATATTCTTCGCGGTGCATCCTCTCGCCTGCCAACAACCACACCCATTTCTACGAACGTTGCAGCTCCGTCAAAAGCAGAAGCAAAGGCACGCACGCCAGATCCAAGCGCATATCAAGCCTCTGTTCGGACTTGCCAGTCGTATATCTCGGCTGGTGAATCTTACGAGTTGTGCCTCACCTCCCTCTCAACCCTAAGTGTCCCTACCGTTCCATCGTCGTCTTCAACGACTCTCTCATCCAAAAACTCTCCTGCACTATCAAGCCCGGGCTGGTCTCTTTACCGCTCTCTCCGAGCGGCACAACCCTCACCTTTCTCGTCATTCATCCGCCTCGGTCCTGTGACTTTTATCTCCTGCTCCCCTGAGCGTTTCCTCTCATGGACGTCCTCGGGGCGCTGCGAACTAAGGCCAATGAAGGGCACGGTAAAGAAAAGCCTGGCGCCGACTCGTGCCGAAGCAGAGGCGTTGCTAGACGTCGAGAAAGAGCGCGCGGAGAATCTGATGATCGTTGATCTCGTCAGACACGACCTGTATGGGGTCTGCGGCGCCGGTAACGTGGCTGTGACAAGACTCATGGGAGTTGAGGAGTATGAGAGTGTGTGGCAGATGGTGACTGTGGTCGTTGGAAATATACCAGGAAGCGATGGAAACCCAGGAGGCGAAGCAAACCTCAACAAGAATGGGGTTCCCCGGGGTATTTCTGCCAATGGCTCGGAAGAGGGTCCGCGGTACTCTGGCATCGATGTTCTTGCTGCATCATTGCCCCCAGGATCCATGACTGGTGCGCCGAAGAAGAGAAGCTGTGAGCTACTGAATGGAATCGAGCATGGACGAAGGAGCCTCTACAGTGGAGTTGTGGGATATATGGATGTTGGCGGCCGCGGCGACTTCAGCGTTAATATCCGCTGCGCATTTAAGTGGGATGATGAATCTCAGAACGACGACGGCCAGGATACCTGGTACGTCGGGGCAGGTGGAGCTGTTACAGCACTCAGCGAGGATCGGGCTGAGAGGGAGGAGATGGAAACAAAGCTATTCAATACTTTGAATGGTTTTGGTCTAGGTCTTGACTTGGGTAGGCCGCCAAAGCCTACCTGAATGTTCGGAGTGTATTATTATTTGGAGGGGGGGGGTTGGCTTGGGGTTTGTTTGAATCTGGCGTACAATGCACGGCGTCACAGAATTATTGGCGATGTGTGGCATGACTCAACGTATTATGGGATTAGATTTTTGAGCTTTGGTAACATTCAGATGTCAGCGGGCGTATACACCACTCAACATGGAATAGAGAGACTGTGCGTAAGCTATAAGGAACGGAGTTGTGCTGTAAACTATTAGATATACAGGGGCGGAAATCTCAACTTGGCTAAGCACTACCTACTTGCACAATAGATATAATCACCTATAACTTCTTTCTTGCGTTACTAGTATATGTGGAGTTTCAGAGGCAAATCCTTTCAGACTAGCATTAGGATATAGAATAACAAGGGGTACACAATATGGCCTATGCCAACTTCATTAACCACGCCGTTGGGTTTGGGAAATTTAAGGTCATAAACTCCTGGTACAAGTATGGAACAGACAAGACGCCTTGCAAATTATCTTTCATAATGGTACTGTACATAGACGCCAATTTCATGTTAAGCGCCAAGATCGTCTATGCTTCCCTACGGATTCATGAGCCCATTTTGCCCTTCCATCTTTTCCCAGCGTGTAACGGCTAGTGATTTGGGCATCATAGCCACCCGAATCAACCCACACCCTATGCGTCATCAACATCCATCGTCTCCGCTGGGGCCTCATCATCCTTCCCCTCCGCAGCAGCCTCAATCCACTCCTTAACTTCCTGCCCATCATACAACTTGAACGGCTCGATATCTTGGCTTCCCTTAGCCGCAACCCCAACAATACCAATACTGGTATTCTCCACCGTCAGATCCTTATCCTGTGCCAAACTCTCCTTCAACGCCTTCAGCCCATGCGAGACCAGCTCCTCCCTGCTCGCATCAGCAAACGCCTCCGCGTTCCTCTCCAAGTACGTCCTCGCCATCTGACTCCTCGCGCCAATCGCACACGCCACCATCTCCTGCGTCAGGCCGCTGGGCTGGAACTCAAAAAGGTGCGGCCCCGTCTCGTCAACGCCCACGACGATAAGTCCAACACCGTATGGGCGCTTGCCGTAGTGCTGGGTGTTCGTCTGGGCGCGGTCGCCAATGGCGGAGACAGCGCGCTCAATGGGGAGCGCGCGGCCGTATGTCAGGCGCGAGGAGAGCGATTGCGACTTGAGGAAGTTGGAGAGGACGCGGGCGTCAGAGGCGAGGCCGGCGAGACCGAGACCGAAGTGCGAGTCGATCGCGATGACCTTCTTTTGGTAGGAGGAGAGCTCTTCTGCGTTACGCTGGGGAGGGTTAGTAAGCTTGTTCGAGGTATCCAGGTGATGGGGCGAGGGTAAGATGTACCTTGAGAGCTACGAGGACGGCGTGTGTTTTGCTGACGAGACCGACGACAACGGAACCTTGCTTCACAGCCTCACTGGCATATTCGACCTGAAAGATTCGTCCCTGCGGAGAGCTTCAGGCGTGTTAGCTATACTGTAGTAACTTGAATACGTGGTGAAGTTGTCAGCTTACAAAGTGACCGAATCGTTGTCATAGTTGTTTCTGAACATCTTGGATGGTTCGCAGCTTCGGCCGCTGGCTATCGACTGTTAATTCTTGTATATTCCTTCTCCTCCAGCTTTGATTTATCGTGTGATCTTAGGGCCGTCGCGTGCGTATGAGTGAAGATGTGATATGGAGGTGGGGAATTGAAGCTGGCTGGTTATTGTTTTGTTGCTGGCTTGACAGCTCTCGTCCCAGGCAGGACAGGGCAACGCACCTCAAGCTCCAAACGCGGTTAAGCGCGCTCACCCATGTGTAGGAAGGTGATTCTGGAGCCTTATACACAAGGCTGCAATCAGTTGTGGGTTGAGGTTGTTTAAGAGCTAACCGCATCGGGTGTGCACGTCAGCTCTCGCGAGCCGCCGAAAGGCTGCGCAATCGACATACAACAGACGTCAGTCACGATCCAGCATATTCTGTAGCCGCGGCGCTGTAATACGATTAAACCGATAGAGGACCGACAGATACGTCCAACTCCGTCGCCACGAGGAAACGACGAAAGAGGTACACAGCAGGACCACCCAACACAACCGCCAAGGTGCCTACCTTCAGAATGGCAGCTGGTCTCAAGACCATCATTGCGCTCTCCTTCGTACGTCTGCCCCGAGCTCCACGGACCTCACCTACTCGATCTACTCTCCGCGCCGAGTCCTCCACTAACTATTTCCAACAGGTACTTGCCGTGGGCTTCCTACTGGTCATCCTCTCATGCGCCCTCTGGCACGCCTACTACCCACTACTCGTCGTCGCCACCTACGTTATCGCGCCTCTCCCGAACTGGATATGTTCCCGGTGCGCGAATCCCGATGATTTTGGTGCGGAAGGCGGCGGCAATGCGATCTTAGACTTTGGAAAGTTCGTTACGGGTGGGCTGGTTGTTATGGGCATTGGTGAGTTTGGATCTCTTTTATATGGCTTGAAGGTGGGGCGTTGTGTTGGTTTGGAAGAAGAGGAGGGGGATGCACTGGGGCGGGGAAAGATAGCCGCACAGAGGAATGAGGGGATGCGTTTATAGAGTTGGGAGAGTAATGTTTGCTAACTGGTCATCTACAGCACTGCCAGCAGTTCTCGCACACTCGGCAATAATCACCATCCCAGCCATGATAATGTCCATCATCGGCGGCCTCCTCATCTACGGAACCATTGTTACCTTCGGCATGTTCTTCCAAGAGGAGCAGGAGTTTTAAGTCATAGGACGCAAAGGAAGTGTCTCGATTGGGGGTGGAATGGAGCGATGTGGATATCAGAGGCACCCTGGGCTTGGTACCGTGTATCATTAGCATCATGTCACCTAAAGCGATCAGTTTGCGAATTTAATGAATTGAAAACTATGCTCCAAGGAAGCTGCGATTAAGCCTGCTTGGTAATCGTTCTTGCTACATATAAAGCTTCAAAGTTCCGAGGAAGTTGCGGCTGAGTATGCTTGGTAATCGTTCCTTCCATATATGAAGCTTCAGAGTTCCGAGGAAGATGCGACTTGGTTTCCCTGGTAATCGTTCTTGCCATATATATAAAGCTTCGGGGTCAAGAGGAAGCTGCGACAGAGCGTGCTTGGAAATCATTCTTTACATATTTACAATTTGATATTCATTGGTTGTTATACCCTCACTTCACGATATTCACACTTGCACCTTATTCACCCCCCCTATTGTCAGTCTTGTGTAGAGTATCAGTTGTCGCGATCAAATGTATGTTTTTATTATTTTTCTATTTCTTTTCATCCAAAAGCAAGCATATACGCCTGTGGGTGTATCTAATGCGTGGCAGATGGACATACTGGTGGTCTAGTAAAATTCGTAATCCGACTCCAAGACCCCAAAACCCGCTAGATGAAGCATAATTTGGCTACAGTGGTGCCCAAACTCCGTGCCATGCATAGCGACGTCAATCATTATAAAGTACTGAAATCGCTAAGAGATAAAAGAGAATGTTACTTAAAGCGACTTCCACGCAAGCTTGAACCGGCCATCGGTCGGCTTGTAGTCGGAAAGGAACTCCACAGCTTCTTCGGCTGTCTTGGCCGGGACGATGATGTCGCGGTTTGTTTCGCGGACGAAGCCAGAGCTGATCGAGTTGTCAACCCAGCTGAGGAGACCATCCCAATATCCTTCGATGTTCAGGACGATGGTGCCACGGCCGTGGATGCCCAGTTGGTTCCACGTGACAACCTCCATCAGCTCCTCCAGCGTACCATATCCTCCTGGGAGGGCAATGAACCCAGAGCCTGGGCCTCCCTTCATGACGGCCTGGGCCATCATCTGCTTTCTTGTATGCATGTGGTCGACGACGGTTGTCTTGCCGTAGGTCGCCTCATCAGGGACGCCGTGCTTTCCCCCATTACTCGAAGGGGCCTTGCTGTCGGGTCCCTGCTCGAATACGACGAGCGGTTCTGGAATAATACCGTGCACAGAGTTCGGTCCGGACAGGCTGACCAGGGTACGAGCAAGCTCGCCCATCAATCCTACTGTTCCGCCACCGTACACGAGCTGGATGTTGTGCTTGTGGAAGACCTTCGCGAGGTCACGAGCCGCTTCCAAGAACGCTGGTGACGTTCCCGAAGAAGCTCCGCAGAAAACACAAATAGTTCTTGGTGGCGCATCGGTGATTATGCCGTTCGGCTTGAGTGCAATCTCGTTGGTCTGTGGCGCCACGATGTCTGCAGCGAGCTTCTCGTCGAAGGCAAGGTCTGCTTGTAGTTGGCTATCGAATGAAGAATTGTTGCCAGCGGCTAATATGTCAAGGGTCCCAACGGGTCCCATATCAGATGGCGGCGCCATATCTAAAGTTGGTGTTAGTCGACGCGGTCTTGGAAGTAAGCGGACTCGGGGTAATTTATCTTACCTGCGATCGGAATATTGCCTTGGTCTTATAGATGTGTGGAACGGGGCAAATTCAACAGTGTTGACTGGTCGAGTTTTGTGTCCTTCGTGGCGCGAGGTACAAAGGTGTCACTGGGTGAATTCTGGTGGAGGACCAAGTGGCGGGCTGATCTTGTGTCAGAGATTCGCCGGAAAAGGAATACTAAGTGCTCCAAGGGTGTTTGTATGAGTAGAAACCCGAAAATGATAAAATTGTAGTAGAAACGGCAGTAAGGACCGTATAATCTGTATATATCCCTTTGATAATTCGTTTGTTTAATTAGAGAGGAGAAGGTATCGTTGGGGGCGAGACTCGGTGACTCTTATAGTGGGAGGGAAGCGGCGGGCGGCCGCCCAGCCAGTGTGACCCAGGACCCAAACTGACGTAGTACAGCCCTCGGGCAGCGGCGGCATAACGGATCGGACCAATAGAAATCAAGTAAATGGAACATTGGCGTGGACCGGTACGCCATGCAAGGGGCCGTGACCATCTCCCAGCTTATCGCCACGTGAGATCTCGATAAGCTAGCTCTTGGCGCTCGGCCGTCGCCACGCCGAGAAAGTAAGTAGGGAACTACGAAAATCGACGAGAATACACGATAATAATTGTCTAAAGATCTGAGTCCAGGGAAATTATAATATTAATGTATTAAAGGGCTGTGATAGCTCTGGTAGACACAGTAAATAAAATTGTATCTGAAAAAATTGCCTACTCCAACTTTCCCATATTCCAATCCCAGGCAAGCGAGTATAATGTTGTGATCCATCCACTACCGACTACCTACGGTACCAAGCGACGATCTCTGACGTCTCTTCCAGAGCCTCATCAACGACAGCACTGTACACACATACGAAGCTCCATCCGTCAACCGCATTTGAAGATGGCTCCTCCAGCAGCCCCAGCTGCTGCCGCAGCAGGCAGCGCGAGCCGCGTGAGCGTAAGTACTTCAACCAGCCTCAATTAAGTGGGGTTTCGTTGCTGACACCTTGCAAGCCATTCATCCAGTCTGCGGTTCAGGGAATCGCAATTTTTGTCGCCATTCAATTCGTCCTGTCCAAGTTCAACGGACCAAAGCCCGCAACGACCACAGATGCCGCAGGAAACGTGATACCGGCCAACACTGGTGCCATTCCTCCGTATACAGCCCGGCCAGACAAGCTTGCACCAGGTGCTTCATACAACCCGATTCCGCAACAGATCGCGCCGATATGGGAAGATAATGTTGCGGTGGACCTCGTTATTGTGGTGTCCCCGACATTTGTCCATGAGCCACTCTCCAGAGTGCCTAAAGACCGGGTGATTGTTGATGAGACGGCGTTCAAGATTGGCGACTCCAGTGATAAGAGGGTCATTGACGCGGAGTTTGACGTACCAAAGGAGGTTCAAAATAACGGAACCCTTTGGGGCCATTATTATATTGGAAAGACTGGAAGCACGCTCGATCCCTCGGTCGCCGGCTATGATCCAGGAAACGCCTACCACTTCATCCGCCCTCTCTCACAATATATCGCCAAGAAGAAGACCAAGAAGACCAAGAACCTTTTGACGACTGCGGATGAGCCGGAAGAGATCGATGAGGAAGAT
Organism: Pseudogymnoascus sp. SDFLT0511; assembly: GCA_030180035.1. Taxonomy (NCBI): domain Eukaryota; kingdom Fungi; phylum Ascomycota; class Leotiomycetes; order Thelebolales; family Thelebolaceae; genus Pseudogymnoascus; species Pseudogymnoascus sp. SDFLT0511. The sequence goes on from JASCQD010000014.1 coordinate 718,804, forward strand.
ACCATCCAAGGGCCAATTATCAAATCGTTTTATCATCCAAACTTCACGATGTCTTTCGTCCCAAATACTGGCGTCATGTCCTACCCCAATATGCACCCTGCAGCTCGCCAGTTCACCCACATTGAGTCAACTGGAGCTCGCGATGCAACTGGACAGAACGGCTGGTACTACCCGGTCTTTTTCGTCAACACATTCTGGCAACTCCGCGCCCACATGGAAGAGCTGAACTCGACCGTGACCCGTCTCCCTATCCATATTGACCTGAACAATCAGGCAAACTGGCTTTATAGCATTATCGCAAGCGTTGATGAAGGCCAGAAGGCTACTGCCAGGGCTGCTGCCATGGGAGGACCATTGCCCCCTGGAGGCGGTGATGGCTCCGAGTTTGAGATGATTAAGGAAGTTCTTCTTGATACCAACATCTACCTGCTCAGCACGACCGTGATAGTCAGCATCTTCCACATGCTATTTGAAATGCTCGCATTCAAGAGCGATATTGTAAGTTTACCCTCCGTGAATGTTACTGGATAGTTGCTAACTGCTCCAGTCACATTTCCGCAACAAGAAGGATAACGTCGGTATTTCCGTCCGCGCCATCCTTGGAAACGTGTTTATGCAAGCTGTCATCTTCCTGTACCTTCTCGATAACAACGAGAACACTAGCTGGATGATTCTAGCTAGTCAGGGCATGGGCATCCTGCTAGAATTCTGGAAAGTAACCAAGATGGTCAACGTACGCATCCGCCCAAACCCAGACTCTATCATCCCATATCGTGTCGCCTTCGAAGATAAGCACAAACTGTCCGAGACGGAAGAGAAGACCAAGGAATACGATGCCGTAGCATTCAAGTATCTCTACGCCGTCGCAGTCCCGCTCCTCATTGCCTACGCTGCCTACTCTCTCATCTACGAGACGCACAAGTCATGGTACTCCTTTATCATTGCGACTCTCGTCGGCTCCGTCTACGCATACGGCTTCCTGATGATGGTTCCATCACTGTACATCAACTATCGCCTCAAGTCCGTCGCGCACATGCCGGCAAGGGCCATGACGTACAAGTTCCTCAATACGTTCATCGACGACCTTTTTGCGTTCACGATTAAGATGCCAATGCTGCACCGCTTGGCGACGCTACGTGATGACGTTATCTTCTTTGTGTACTTGTACCAAAGCTATAAGTACAAGGTCGATTACAAGCGCGTGAATGAGTTTGGACAGGGTGGTGATGATGAGGAGGTCGAGGATAAGATTGCCAACAAGCCGCTGGCTACTCTGGCTGGCGGGGATGCGAGTGTCAAGGTGGACAGTGTGGGTGAGGTGAAGGCATCGGGAAGCTCGAAGAAGAGTGGGGCATCGAAGAGGAAGCAGTGAAATTCTTCCGGTGAGTGGGATCGAGTGGCAGGGTGTAAATTTCCCTAGATGCAGAACGAGTGCATGCATAATGTCTATACACAGGAAGCGACACTATTACATAGGAAGGTATCTTTAAAATGGTATTATTAATGCCGCTATAGCAACGCAGTGCGAGAAATTCAAACTCGCGTAGACAGAAAATACATAAATCAATACACGGCCAAACCTGCAAGCCTTCTGTGGCTTTTTCGGCGAAGATCTTTCCACATTGCACCTCACAAGCTAGCCTTTTAAACCCTGATATTTTAAGACAAGAAACGAAGAATACAACAACATTAGACATAACCACTTCATATCCTCCACAACGACATCCCGAAGTTCCATCAGCCACCGCTTTGTCCCTCATCCACTGCCTGAAGTGGCGAATAGAGAACAGCCACGAGCTGCAGCGCACGTCCAGCGCAAGAAAGGTGCCTATACGCCCTATGTCGACCCGCTGGCAGCGCCGATGACCTTGTCTACCACAGCATCCTTTGCGATGCCCACGACATCGACGCCGAAACGCTTGGCTTTTGCGCCGCCGGCCTCACCGGCAGCTCCGGTGATCAATCCCAGTAAAGTGGACAGTGCAGCTGCGGAATCCTCAGCGTCAGGGGCCTGGCGCTTGCCGCCGGCCTTACCGAGGGCCCCGGTGATCGTACCCACTACAGCGGCCACTGCATCTGTGGGATTCTCAGATTCGCGCTTTTCATCATGGTGAGTATTTGCAATCGCAACTAGTGCGTCGACTATTGTGTCCGGAAGACCTGAGCTCTGGCGCCTTGCATTACCGGCTGGGAGTACTGGGACGTCGCCGCCGAGGGGCTCTGCGAGACCTGCCAGTGTGCTAGCTAATGTATCCGTGAGACCCTTTGGCTCCTCGCGCTTTTCGTCTTTCTGGCTATTTGCGATCGCAACTAGTGCGTCGACTATTGTGTCCGGAAGACCTGAGCTCTGGCGCCTTGCATTACCGGCTGGGAGTACTGGGACGTCGCCGCCGAGGGGCTCTGCGAGACCAGCCAGTGTGTTAGCTAATGCATCCGTGAGACCCTTTGGTTCCTCGCGCTTTTCGTCTTTCTGGCTATTTGCGATTGCAACTAGTGCGTCGACTATTGTGTCCGGAAGGCCTGAGCTCTGGCGCCTTGCATTACCGGCTGGGAGTACTGGGACGTCGCCGCCGAGGGGCTCTGCGAGACCAGCCACTGTGCTAGCTAATGCATCCGTGAGACCCTTTGGCTCCTCGCGCTTTTCGTCTTTCTGGCTATTTGCGATTGCAACTAGTGCGTCGACTATTGTGTCCGGAAGACCTGAGCTCTGGCGCCTTGCATTACCGATTGGGAGTTCTGGAAGGTGACCGCCGAGGATCTCTTTCTTCGTGGTATCGCCACACGGCACGCGTTGCTCGAGATTTGGGGTTAGAGCGCCACACGGCGCGCGTTGCTCGATGTTTGGGGTTGGAGCGGCGGTGAGGAGGGGGACCAGCAGGAGAACCGTGGCGAGATGGAAATGCATTTTCTAGACGCGTGTTAGAGCAAGTTGTTGGACGCGACAGAGAGAAGAATATTTACGCTGGTGGTTGAGGAGTGCCGGTAGGAGGTTTGGTGTGCGGGATTATGTCCTGTGAAGTGTCGTTGTAGGGCGATAAATAAGATGCTGAGGGAGAATCCGTGGTCTTTATATGATTTATTTGCAACCCCCTTGTGCCAAATGTTGCCCGAACCTGCACTGAAGTCGAGTAACCATGTAATTTCCTCGCGTCAGACATGTTTAGGAGTCGGGTGACTGAGGATGGATTGCTGCAGTTGATGATAATGGTGTGAAACGTTTGTGTGAGACGGCTTTCCAGGCATCGTTCCGGCTTGCTGAGTGGGTTGCATGCGATCCCTTTTATCCCCAAATGGCCCCAGATACGTTTTATCCACTGATCTGGAGTACAATGATAGGCTAACTACATAACTGCGGGGAAAATCAACATGTTCAAACAAGTTATCTACATCTTTGATGTATTACGTTCAGTACGTGCGCCCAAGAAAGGGAGGAATCGGATCTCAGCACTGTTGAGTGTATCTGGATCCTGGAAATGGGCACAAGGGAAGAGAGTGCGGCAGGGAGTAAACTGGATGTGAGAAGTGGAAAAGTCCTTATATCTGTGGGAAAAAGTTGTTATATCGGATTATGACGAGGCTAATGTGTAATTCATATGAAAACTGGTTGGCATATGACTGGGGAAAGAAGAGCAGTTATCACCGTCATGTATTTTCATTATACCTTGTGATATTACACCTTAAGCATACAATGATTGCAATGGCATGTGCCAAAATAATTGTATGCCGTAGTTGCATTAGTATGTCCGATGAGATTTTAATGTTTCGGATTGCAAGACTTTTGAAGTATTTGAGATGAGACGAATGGGGAATCCGTGAGGCCATCATGTTGCACGATTCTTGCCCGACCACAGAGCAGGTTTCCCAGCTTCCTAGATAGGGATAAATCCCGGATGGCAGTATAGTAACACTCCACGAATCAAGTTTAAGCGTATTACTGACATGCAGGTACAAAAATCCATGCCGCATTAGTCGGCATGCAGGGGCTTCAAGCTATATGATCATCACTTTGTGATAGATGGCTCTTTGTGAACCAAGCCGCAATGGTTAGGAGCCCGCTAAAACTAGTCAGTGAGCACTTGTAGTTTTGTAGTTGACTACCTTGCAGTGTATCTCAGCTTCTTCTACTGAGCAGAGTTACATGCTGACGGCTTCACTAACCCCCTCCCCCCCTGAATGATTGTAACGGTCCACTGTTTTTACAGCTTCAACGCACCTAAGTTAGGCGGAATGGCGTTTAGTTTTGGTGAGATATCCTACCAAGATCTGGCAATACTTTTGCGGGTCGTTATAATCATTCAGAGGGAGGGGGATCGTACAGTGTGACAATATGGCCGTTAGCTAGCATCAGGTTCTCATTTCTGCCATAGAGGCGAGAGGCATTTACAGGATGGGAATGCAGAGTAATACATAATGGAATTCAAAATACTGGTAACTATCAACAATGGGTAAACTACTCCTTATTCTTCAATTGTAACCAATGGCAGATGATGTGCTCTCTGGTAGGCATGCTTGGAGGTCTCCCATCTCCCAGTCCGAACACAAAGAGTGTGCCTGTTTAACCCATTGCGTTAGTGGCGAGATGTGTTTGTAGAGGACTTATTTGCTGTGGACACAAGCTGTGGTAGAGTAGAGTCGGTCAAACAGAGTCTACGCTGCGTATCTGGGCGGGTAATCTAGGCTTTATAGTGAACGATGGGCACTATGTTGGGCATCCAAGATAGTATGCCTGGCTTTATTTCTTCGTTTCTCAATGGGTCTTAGCGAACACCCTCAATTCACAAAAAGGGACTTTCCGATGGTCCCCGGGGACAGACGGTCAACTGCATCTGAGGGGCAACATCGTGAAACGTCCTGTCTGTACAGCAAATCTGCGTTGGCAATCTTCATTACCGGCCTGTCGTGAAAAGGGGGTATCGAGATCGAGTGTCAGGCATTAATTGGTACATCATCATACGTGACACGAAGAAACGGCTGCACCAACGCAATTGCCCCATAATAATGTCTGCTAAAAATGTTGATATTTGGTAAGTGTTGGAACAGGTGTGCTACCAAGTAATTTCATTACTGTTGAGAGAGTTGTACCTTGCAGTAGCAAGTGATGAGAAACATTCAAACACAGTGGAGTGGAGATGCAGAGTGTTGATGGTCTCACATCGCGACGCAGTAATTTCCAGGTTCGCGCGCCTTATGAAACCGAATCCTCATTTCTCTGTTTTGGACGCTACGCAGTCGAATAGAAAAAAATGGCACGGTTACTGGTGTCGCTCAAAGTCTCTGAAGGGTGGCTGTAGATGCCTACAGTGATTATAGCAATTGAAATACAAGTAGAGACGTTCACTTACTCAGGGCTACAGTTAATAGACAAGTTACTGACAAGTGGAATTAAAGGGATAGGTTCTATGACTAGGTAAGTGCTAGATAAGAACCATGCCACTTATTGTTTCAACCTCGTAGACGCGTAGACCATGCATATCTCCGCATCTTTTCCCCACGATCGCGGGGCATATGAATCACTATCCGTGTGCTGTTGCATCCGCTTCGATGCACCACGGTCCGATTACAGTTAGGAGTTGATCTTTATGAACTGTTGTGATCGTCTTCTCCGAAACGCGTAATGATTTCAGGAAAATGAGGCCCAACACCAAGCTTCGAAGTCCGATGTCCCAGGTCAGCCGCCAGTAACTTGCAAGCCCAAACCTAGACCCATTCGACGTGCAAGTATTGGTCTAATCCGACGGCATGAACCTTCTTCATATTGCTTAACTCTATATGACGCGTGATATGCGAGCATGACGCGAAAACTCGCGTCTGAGTCTCTCATCATACATCTCCTGTTTCCTTGTTCCTGCCACTTTCCTCGCGTCCAGATTACCACAGCTCTGCCTGCCTCGATATTCCTCAGCCATTCGCTGGCAGTCCATTCTCTCCGCCACAGTTGCGCTGCCACATCGCCGCTACCTAGCGCCTCAGAAAAACCTCCACCACAAAAATACGACGATGAAAAGCACCAATCCACCTATCGGCCCATACTGCTTCATAAGAAGCTCCCAATTAATCCTTACTGCCGCCCTCTTATACTTCTTACTATCATCCCTGAGCCTCGAGCTCATCTCCCCCATCCTTTCCAGGCTGTCTCCCCGGTACAACAGATCCTCGATATTCTTTGTCATAACCTTCGTCACATCCTGCAGCTCCGAGTTCAGCTTGTCCAGGTTCTGCGTCGCGCGCGTGTCGGAGTACGTCGCTTTCGTGCGCTGGATGAAGGTGTCAAACTCCATGTAGGCATATGGCCGGAGCGAGGGTGCGGTGAGTTGCGCGTGTGTGTACGTTGAGCTGAACTCGGAGGAGATATCGGAGAGGTAGGTGAAAGCGAGCTTGCGGGGGTATGAGCGCTCGCATATGGCAATGTAAACTATGCTGTTGACGATGAGGTAACTGGGATCGTGTATCAGCTTCGTTGTTATTTGTAATGGCAGTGCCAAGGCAGGTTTCTGCTCACTGTAATGTGTAGGCTCCGCTCTCAATACTGGCTTGTGGTTCGGAGTTGCGGTTTAACCGCCTCAGAACCATCTTAACGTGTGATTTGATTTCCGTGAGGGCATTCTCAGTCTGCCGGGTCTGGTCAGTTCCGTTTCTCGCGGTTCGGGAGAGGTGCACAAACAGCCTCGTCGTCGATCGATGCGCATAGCATGAGGCCTAAATAAACACGTTAGCACAGGATCCATTGCGCCATGGAATTGGGAATTGGCAGTGCCTACCATCTAACCTCGCAATCTGCGTTGACTTGATCATCTCTGCGGGCGTTTGTCGTTGCTCGTATCTTGCGGAATATTAAAGGATGAGGACAGTATAGAGGCAGAATTACCACAGCTATAACAAAGAGCCTTCAAGATGTGTAGTCGCAATCCAGAAATGCAGTCCCTTTGATTGGCCTCCTCAAGCTTCAGGACAGATAATTTGGAGATAAGCCGCATGCGCCAAGTCCCGCCGACGAGCCTGGACCGACCTGGGTGGTTATTAGCACGTGACCGTGTATACTCCTTTCCAAGAACTAGAAAGGTGCCTACTGCATTCACCAGAGTTACGCGGTGCAAATCGGTTTTCAGATAAGCGGCCATTTAATTTTATAGAAGTGTTATCTTTCTTCTGTTGACTTCACTAAACGGCCTATCCAAATAAGCGTATGACTGGAAACAAGCCTCAACAGTTGTCCGGTTCACTTGAGTACAGACAATCTCCATAATACCATACAACAAATAACATATCCAGGTTCTCTCATGCTGATGCCCTCAACATTCTCTTTGAGTCTGGTTTCGTTACTATTCTACACGCGCGCTTATGAGTATTCATCCTACACTACCTGCTCCGCAACAAACGCACTGAGGCCCGTGCACTACCCGAATATGACCAGGATGCCAGGAGATGTCAAAGTGAGTTCTCCAGAATCCATGTGTTATTCTTGTGGCTTTTCTTGCATATTATCCCTCAAGAACGACTGGCATTTTGCATAGAAGCGGAGTCTATACTATCGCAGTGGAGATATTCCACTTTGAAGAGCCAATTAGCCCTTCAGCCGATGGATTCCCGGCTGGTTTATTGACATTTCTTACCATTTCATGCGTCTGGAGATCATGGTCACGTCGTAATAGCGGTCAAAGATGGAGGGAGAATCAATCAAATCCAACGTTAAGTCTGATGCAAGATCTGCTACAGACGAAATGTATGCGTCCAATGAAGGCTCAGAGCTAGCTGCCCCCAGTCACGGGGATGATGCTCTTGCGAACTTGATGGACAGCATGGAACAATTTGTTGCCGAAGACAGCACTGTCAATCATAATGCTAACGATGGGGCAACTGATCAGAAACATGAGACGCGTGGTTCACGTCGCCTACAGCGCACTAATGCCGCTGAAGAGACATCGGATACTAGGCCGTCATCCTCGGAAACTGTTGATGCCATTCCTGCAAAGCGTCCTCAGATGAACCAGGCAAGCTCACAGGCTTCTAAGAAGGCCAAGAAGGGCAGAAAGGGCATTTGGAGTGTGGAAAATGTTCTGCAGAACCCCAAATCTCCCTTGGTCAATGCAAACTTGAAGGTCCGTAACCTCTCGTCGTAACGTAACGAGATGCATGCTGATCAGGCTTACAGGGACTCTTTTCAAATCCGGAAGCCTGGAATATCCTTGACAAGGAGACCAAGGCTAAACTTATTAGCATGCTGCCAGAAAGCACGCATGTTCTGGATGAGGTTAATGGTGAACTCCGTATTAGCGAGACCTTTTTGAAGTTTGATCAAAACTGGGCTCACTACCTCGGTCGTGCTCAAGAAGACATCGCCGAGGGTCGCAATGATCCTATCTGGCTTGAACAAGCTGCGGCAGCATCTGAGCAGCGAACAGATGGGGAATTTGACGACTGGAAGGATAACGAGTACGAAGTATTCTGGGGAGTGAAGCAGAAGCTCCAAAGCAACGTTCTCACAGGACTTTCTGGCGCGATAAAGTTCAACGACCTAGTCACCCGTGAGCTTATCAAACCCGGTGACATATTTCTATTCCAGAGGACCATTGGCAAGATTTTTATCGAGAAAGAAATCAAGTTTATCGAAGTCCAAGGTTCAGGAAATAAGCGGACACTACGATGTTCCTTGCCTCCAGGCGCCTCAAAGTTTTCAAAGGGCGATGAGGATATAATCAACTCCGAAATCAACGGGCCTGAACGCATATGCAAGGCTGCCATAGAGGCTGATGGGCGTTTGAAGGGAAAGCCGCCGAATGGCAACTCCTGGAAGACAGTCCGCATCTTGCGCAACAACCAAGATGTCGGCACTCTTTGGGATATTCGCCAGGCTCTACACATTTCTCTTCAAGGGGATGATGACTGAGAAATACCGAATTCCGTACAGGAACATACACGGGGCACAACAATCGTATACGGACTTCTGGTCGTTGCCAGTTAGAATATGCTCTGGTTACTGGTCGTCACGAATGCGTGAGTCTATAAATACTTGAGGCTATTTTCAGAGGCTGTACAACACCGAACTTTTCACAGTAGCTATGATACAGACCCGAGAACCTGGGCCCACTCGATTGCCTAGCTTCTCGCTTTTCACAATTCGTCATGGCCCTCCTCGCCACCGGCTTTCCCGTCTTCGAGTTCCGGCATCGCCATAATCTTAACCACAAGGCTGGTCCACCCAGTGAAGTGCTGAGTTCGCTGGCCATGTCCATCTTCGGGGTTGTACTGCTCCCATGCGAACCCGGTCTCTTTCCAAGACTTAAACACGTTCGAGACCAGATTGTGGCGGAGACGGCTGTAGATGCTACCAGCTTGCTTGGCATGAGGTGAAGTGGATGACTGCGCTATTTTCTGTGCGAGAGTTAGAGAGGGGTGTTATGGGAAGGTTCGGGGGACAAGGAAAATAGAACTTACGAGTAGTTCTCGCACAGCGAGATAGTTCATATTCATCCAAATGGGACCTCTCCAATAATTCTCATCTGTGCCATAGAACTCGTTTGACTTGCTCAAACTGCGGATCCCAAAATCAGTCCACAGCTCCTCTGGGTCTTCGATCACATCAAGAATTGCGCCTAGACGTGGGCTATCCGGCTCTAGTAGTCCAGTCAGGAACGGGAAGATCGAGATGTATCCCTTGTGGCAAACTAAGACGTCCTCCTCGAACTCGTCAATAGTCGCATCGCAGAACGTCTTCTCTTTCTCACTCCAGTGCAGATCATCAATGTTGCGCAAGATGCCGTTCGTGTTACGCGTGAATTCGGCCACATCTTGGGTTTCGCCAAGGTAGGTAGCGATGTTCTTAAGAGACTTCGCCATGACACCCATCCATGAGATGAGGTCGACATGGAGCTCTCCAGGGTGGGGTGGCTGCGGACGTGGGTAGTCGTCAAGGCCAGAGGTGAGGATGTGCTGCACGGTGCGGCCGCGCCATCTGTACGCTTCCTTTGAGGAGAACGCCTCTCTGTCGTACGTCGCGAGGTCACCAGATTGGGTGCGGCGGAACCAATGGTACTGCTTTTTCAACAGCGGATAAATAGCCTGCAGGTATTGGTTCGCAGCTTCAGGGTTGTTGATGTGGGCGCCGTTGACGGCAGGTTGGCCCAGCTTGACAGGCTCACCCTCAGGGATCGAGGATTCGTTTGGCTTCGAGAGACGCTCGACGAAAGCGTCAAGGATGAAAAATAGAGTGGGAGGGTTGGCATAGTGCGGGTACTGGACTTGGAACTCAGGAGGGACCTTGCTGCGAGCCTCGTCGCCGAGGATTTGCTCACGGCCAATCCAGCCATCACTGTCCATCAGATTGAACCAGCTCTTGACAACTTCGAGTGCAATATCCATATCCCAGTCAGCAATGGGCAGAAGGTGGAAGCCTTCGTCCCAAAGGAATCCACGGGGGAAAAATGGTCGCGAGGGAACGCTTGTGTAGAGCTCAAATGGGCCTTCGAGCTGCTCCCTTCTTTTCGCCCGTGCTTCGGCGGCCTCTTCCCAGAAACCTTCATTCTCTTCATCGTATTCTGGGGCGTAAGAGCGGTCAACTACTTCGTCGCCCTGGAAGTATCCAATGCCTCCAAAGAGGTTGGAGAACATGCTCTTGGCAAACTGAGCGTATTTAGGTCCGTTGTAGGGTGCTTTTAAGTCAAATACATCACCAAATTTCTCAACGAAAGAGTTGCTGGTCGATTCTATTCCACTCGTAAGATCTTCGCTGGTGACCTCTTTCGCAGCTGAGCCACTGGAGAATATGACATCGAACTCGAATGGACCCTCGAATACTTTCTGGACCATGTGTATGTTTCCAGTTCCCGGATCGTTGGGGACTGTGTATACCTGCCATGGCGGAGGCATGTTCTCAACTGTGTATTTTTCCACATATCCTTCAATCTCACCCTTCAACTCCTGGTAGAAGAGCGGCTTGATTTGCCATAGGTTTTCCTCTGCGGCTTTAATCGAACGCACCATTGTCCGGTCCAGCGGCTTGTCCTTGTATGACTCGTGATTTTCCGGTGGATGCCGGCCCTCTCCTTTCGTAACGAGTAACTTGTATTCTCCAAGACCAGCCGAGTTTCCCTTCAACGTTACGTCGCCTTCGTATCCCAATTCGTCGCGCTTGTTTTCGACTTCCAAGCTCCCAAGCCCTTCTAATGTGGCATAAAACACCATGGTCGTCATCAGCAAATCCGGGGCGTCTTCCCGGGGCGTCCCCTTAACCCTCACTCCCCAGCTGCCGCCATTCTTTCCCCCTGGGATCTTCACGAAGGAGGTTGTGATATCAATCTTGTTTCCCGCGTCATGGACGGTCTGCTGGCCGCCATTGCGAACATCATATTCGTCCCAGCCGTATCCTGCCATCCCTTCATTTTGTTCACATGTATGTCTGAAATCTATACATATCACAATCAGCAATCATCCAGGGTCCATCTTCTAAGCCACAAGCATTGAAGCATGTCGACTCTGCTCCAGAACATACTATGTTGTACATCTTGAAAGTTATCGACCTTCGCCCACATAAGACCCGCCGAAAGACTCTTTGGTATCTTTGGTCTCACTCCAAAATATAGATTGGGTTTGTATGGACCCCATAGCAAGCTCTCGTTTGAAGCCCGTCCAATCTCCCCAAGAAGAATTGACGGGTCATCTTGGGCGGCCACGTGTGGTGATAAGGAAAGGCTGAGTATAGCCGCAGCCGCTAATGTTATGCGCACCATCATGAAACACAATTATAAAGAATTGTTGTTCCCCGAATGCTGCTGTCTTTGCCCTGGGACGACCTCAAGTCGTGTTGACACGACACGTTTGGCGAACCCCTCTCAGCCTTGCCGACAGCCTCGCCAAAACGTCACTGGGGAAGCTCCTGAGGAACGCTCAAAGATTAGAATTCGATGGAGTAATTCATAAATTGGGGTGTCAAATAATTTCATTGTAAATGCTTTGGTTATCTTGAAAAGATGCGCTGCACGCTATGCATTCGAAGCATCAAATAGTCCACTATGTCTCCCTGCTAGGACTGAGCGGCCTATTGAACCCTCCAACTCTGTTCATATACTGCCTGTACTCCGTCTTCTTTTCCTTCCTGATCCCACCAATATCATTCCCCAATACTTTCTTTTGTTTTGTAGTTCCGAAACCTCCAAAGCCCATCATTGCCTGCATGGCTGCCATCGCATCATCCTCAACCTCAATATCGTCCTCCTCGCCTTCTTCAACGTCCATATCGTCGGCAGCGATAAAATCAGATGCTTTGGGCTTGTTCTTATGACTCGTACTCGCGTTCGTAGCAGCTGCATCCGCTTGTGCCGGGCTCTGTCCTCCAGGATCTCTTGAGCCTGCTCGGCTGTCTGGTCGGCCAACTTTGAACGCAACGGGGGGTGTAGCGTGTCGGCTCCCTTGCCGTAGTGGCATATCTTGCTCAACTATACGAGCCATATTTAGGTTCGCCGCATCTGCAGCTAGTTCTCTTTCACGGGAACGTTCTCCGCGCGGGCTTCTGCTACGGCGCTTTGAGTCGCCTTCTCCGTCTCTCCTCCTGTCGCGTTGACCTCGGTCATTGTCTCGAGCACCTCGATCATCTCTGTATTGCCTCCGATCACCATCCCTGTCCATATCCCTCTGCCCATGCCTGCCTCTGTCATCTCTGCGCGGGTCGTCCCTCCGCCCATCACTTCGACCGCCGTCTCGGTCTCTGCGATCATCTCGTCGCCCACCACCACGATCGTAGCGCTGGCTGTCACGGTCATAGTCACGGTCTCGTGTGCGTTCGGGTGTTCTTGATCTGTACGATCTATTTCGGTCGTTTCCATGGTCTGGTTCTTGTCTTCCACCACGCCTGTCGCGAGAGTTCCGAGAGTCCACAGCGGGGCGATCGGAGTCAAAGTCTCGCCTTGACCGTTTATATGGAGGTTCTGCCATAATCAGTCCAGTTTAGAGAGTGAATAGAAGTGGTATGTTGTTTGCAGAGGTTAAGGTAGGTAGTCCTCTCGGAAATAACATGAGTGAGGCTGCGAGGCTGTCGCCCTGTGGCTTGGCAACAAATATTCGCCCTTGCACGTGACGTTAATTCACTATTGTTGTAAAGGCCACCATGAAATCTTAACTATATCCAAAAAAAAATGTATAAGGGGTTCTTTTACTCTGTAGGCTTTGTTCCCTCTAATATTAGTCGTTTACCCTTAAATTCTAGATCTCATCCTCCTCAGGATCCCAATCATCTTCCCTCCCCATCTCATATAAAATTCTCCCTCCATCACCTCCACCGCTCTGTGCATCAAAGTACGGTAGCACAACTCCCTCCCTGTCCTTCTTCTGTTTCTCTGTCAGTCCAAGGCTAAAGGTCGATTCCGGCTCCTCATCTTCGTCGTCCATTGCTCCCTGGCCATCACCAACCTCCGGTGCTGCATAAAGAGGGTGATCATCCAACAAACAGATCTTGCTTCCTGCAGCACCAGGACCAACTCTCATCTTACCACCGGCCTCCAATGAAGATGGTAGTGATGCTGACGATGGAGCCAAAACTAAAACTTCCCTCACACCCCTTCCGCTCTTGCGTCGAATCTCCATTTCAACGACCACACCCTGTACTTCCTCCCCAAGGCTTTTCCGCCCGATTACAACGCCATCCCTTCCCTCGTGCAACCCAAAGGTTGGTTCTGGTAAACTTCGGTCACGCGCGCGCTTTTCTTGCACGGCGTGATCGAGCGAGGAGATTCGGAGGATAGAGGTTGCCAAGTAGGAGAGAGTGGTGAGTGGACTTGGGGCATATGGATTTGGCGATTTCTGGGTGGTGGTAAGAGGGATATCAAGGTGGTATGTGGCGACGAGAGAGATGCCTGGGAACAAGAAGGATGATAGGAAGCTTGGTAGAGAGGACGAGGCCGAAGCAGCCAACGAATAGAGCGTATCGATAATGACAATAGCTTCTATAATATTGTTAGTTTGTCCCCTAGATAGTCGGGTAACTTTGGACTCACTGGCACTCGGTGTTGGCGCAGCAGCACTTGGTGGCGGAGGCAGATGCGTCAAAATCTCCTGCTTAAGAGCTGCCAGTGGCTTGCCATGTGCTCTGATGACCACATCGACCTGTGCGGGGGATTTCAAGGTCTGAAATGATATATATATGACTTTTGATTTGGCAATCTGTATGATGATCAGTGAACATGCCACACGAAATCAGGCAAAAAACAGGCTGCCGAGGCATCTACAACAGCACGGCACTAGTATTGACAGTATATCGCAAAAACAAATCTCCCAATAAAGTTATGACAGTTACACAAAAAGAATGAAGCAGGTCCTGCTATTTGACTCACCTTTGCCCTTGTTATGAACTCGCGAACGACTGGCTGTGACGGCTGCTCTAGCGTATCCAGCAGCAACGTAAATGGACTCGCCCCATCACGCAGGTTCAGTAGCTTTTGAAACAGTAATAAATTATGTGTTCTCCTCTGCGCGATCGCTGATGGGGCCATTTTGGCGGTAATATTGTTCTTGGATGACCTGTTAGCGATGAGGAGATAAGATTTTTCAAATATATTCCGATTTTCGACAATTGGCCGATTTTATTATTTAGCTTTAACAAACAATATGATAGCCGAAAATCTAAGAACTTATCAAGAAAATATAGATAAATATAAAGTATTGTACCTCAGAAGAGAAGGTAGCAATAAACGAATTTTGGGCCTAGAATTTAGGAAAACTGTAAGGTCTTGCTTCATGTCTGATCCGAAAGTGGCGGGGTACGGGGGTAGCGGGGTACGGCGACGTAACGGAGCAAAAGCAACCTTCAGCCAACGTTTGTCGTTGAATAACAACCTTTGGCCACACCATGAGGTATATTTATAATTGCTATTATAAAAAGCTATTTAAATGCCTGATAATTTCTCTTTTATGACCGCAAAACATTTAAATCGGTATAATTTACTTGATGCTATGAATCACTAGATTGGAGTTACAAATTGAGGCATCAAAACTCCTACTATGTCCACGGAGCTGCCTTCCTACCCGATATGCTTCCATAAATAGAGCTTGGAATCTCATGCAATGTAGATATATTGAGATAGAGTTTGACTGTAGAAATGCTTGGAGAAAAGGAGAACAGTATAGTTTGCATGAGCATCTAAAATGGCTGTCTATTCTGCCGCACGACTAGACTTAAGCATGTTGCTCCCAGGTGCCACCAACGCCTTGCTCAAAGTACTCATAAACGCCATCTCACCCCACACGAGGCATCCACTCATCTATACCCCCTTGGATTGCTGGGCAGACCTTGCCGCCTTGGATCCTGTCTCTCCTGTCTACCATACTGTTCGGCTCCGCCATTACCCTGTGACCAAGGCGAGTTTGCAGACGTGCCTGACCCGCCACTGGTATAACTCTCCTGCCTTTCGTAGCCACCCCTTTGTGGCGGTTGTGGGCTTCTTCCCGGGCTCCTCCCAGGGCTCATCCCCTGTGGTTGTCCTTGCACTTGGTCCAGTGAACTTTGTGACGAGCTGTTGCTCTTAGCGCCGCCCCATAATCTCTGTTTCAGTCGATCCTGTGCCGACCCCGCACTGCTCGCACTGTTCGTGGGCTGTAAGGCGGGCGAGTTCTGGTATGACCCATCCCTCTGGCTCGGCAATGGCCGCGCAGCCACGTATTCTTGTTGTTGTTGTTGTTGTTGTTGTTGTTGTTGTTGTTGCCCTCTTTGCATCCCGCCACCGGCTCGTAGCGCTGGGGATCCACCTGTTCTCCCTTGTCTTAAGCTTTGATTCACTGGCGGCGCGGGGGATCCGGAGGAAGCCTTGTTATCCCACAAGCTCGTCAGCTTGTTACCGCTGCTACCTGCATTCGCGAGATTGCCATATCCAGCTCCGACAGGTGCGCCGTAGCTTTGTTGTTGAACCTGAGGAGGGGGAGCGATTTTTGGGTCTGGTGGCAGCCACGGTGGAAACGCCCTGCCCTTCTCGATGTAGTAGGCGCGTAGAACCCTGCAAATGTGTGTGTCGTCTGGGGTATCACCGTCAGCTTCTCCAGTCGGGAGGAGGTTGCGAAGAGAAGCGTAGCGGCCGGATGTCGTGGTGAGGAGGTTGGAAAGGTAAGATGACATGATGGAGTGTTGCGTATGTTGCTGTGCCCATGCAAGTGGTCGTCGTTGTGTTCAATAGTTTGACAGATGACTCCCGTTAAGAAGTAAAGCTTGAGGGGCAACAAAGGTGCTCTGACCCTCTGATCGTCGTGTTCAAAAAGGTGGTTGTGAATGAGGAGGAGATCGGTGTCTCAAGTGCTTCCCCGAGGTGGATAGACTGGTACAGAGTTGGAAGGTGGGGTTACGTAGCGGCTGTTACCGGTGGATTAAGGTTTCACATCCAAGCGCTCCACCCCGATTTAGAGCCTGGCGCGCCAAGGCCACATTAATGGGATGCATATACTAAAGATTCATGGTGAACATCAAAAGCTGGAAGAGTTTATTACTCAATGGATTGTCTTGAATTATCATTGCACTCTTGCGATTGCATGGGATTGTTTTCTGGTATCAACGTATGCTCCTATCAAACTATTTACAATCCCATGACACTCCTCGGCGACATATCTCATGTAGTAGTTGCGCGCGCCTCATTCTCAACCTCATACTCGACCTCCATCTTGGCGGTCTTCCTTGGCTTGCCCTTTGGCGCCGCTGGGCGCTTCCTCTTGGACCCGCTAAGCTTCTTTGCTATGTCCTCCTCGTCGCTGTTGCTCTCACTGTCCTCATCATCATCCTCATCTTCATCAGTGCCTTCCTCAGCATCACTTCCTAGCCAGTCCTCAAGATCACCCAGATCTTCCTCATCTTCGCCCAAGTCGCTGACGTACTCGACCATACCAACACCTTCCTCCTCCTCCTCCATTTCCTCATCCTCCTCCTCTTCGATACCCTCGTCCATATCTTCGTCTCTGGTACCCTCTCCCTGTCGCTCAAGGCCCTTGAGAACCTTCTTCCAGATAGACTCGCTAACGTTCAATGGCTGGTCGCCGTATGCGCCGCTCCTCAATCGCTCAATCAGCTCTCTCTCAATGGCTCTCTCAACCTTCGCTGCAGCAAGCGCTTTTCTCTCCCTCGTCTCTTCTCTTCTCCTGACCTTGGGTGCAAGTCTTGGGACAATCTTCTCGCCTAACCTCTCATCCTCCTTTGCCAGTCTCCTCATCCGGATGCCGACTTGTGTCAACCTCGTAAGTCTTTGCTTGCACTTGTGCACCAAGAACTTTGGCCAGTATATTAATCTCTCATCGACTTGTTCGAGCGCTTTGACGTAGTTTTGCGACAGCTTTATCCTCTCCCAAAGCTTTGACGGCATGTGAGCACGTTCGATTGTCTTCATGTAGAGGTAGAGGGTGCCCGTATCAGGATTCGAGCGGACAGTGGCATATCGTGAGTTGGCCAGAGGGCATGATTGTCTGTTGCAGAGACCAGTGACATTGTATTCGTTGCGACAAAAGTTCTTCTCTTTCGTGGTTCTGGAAGATATTAGTTTTAATTTATCACGAGACTCGAGATTCGCCATACTTCAGTTTGAACGAGCAGAACTGCTGGTTGATAACCTGCCAGACAATTTCGTCTGAAGACATTTTTGAAACGGTAAACCTATTCAAAGGTTCTGATGACCGATTTTAGAAGTTTGCACAGTAGCCTCGGGCTTTTTCGTTGCGATTCTTTGAGGCCGTGAAAAGTGTTGTAGATTTCCTCGCTGATAAGAAATATTTCGTCTGGGGAACTTTTTTCGGATCAATACACAATTCCAGGCAACAACAAATCCCCGCCAGGCCGCCAGCCTTATCGAGCTGTATGTAGGTACGTACCAGTTTCCAACCATCAGGTAGATAATACCATACAAGCCAAGTCCCTGGATCGGAAAAGTCTCAGCCTCGCCAATTCAGCTTCGAACATTGATATTTACAGCGCCATTGTATGATATGTTGCGTCAATGAAGCGCAATGCTACCCTCATAGCACGGCGCGGTGCGCAAGCAGCTCTCCTCGGCTACTTGCGCAATGCATCGCGAGCCAGCTCAAGGATTGGGCTGGATTTCTTGAATCCATCATATAATACCCCCCCGAGGTGCCGATGCTTTCACGGCACAATACATACACAACGAAATGGGGAAAGCGTTAGTCATGGCATTGTTTCTTTCTTTGATGATACCATTTATGCAGTTTCGACGGCTCCGGGCAGGGCAGGGATTGCCATAATACGAGTTTCTGGGACAGGATCCCTAGATGTGAGTGAATCGGTGCCTCCTTCTTTGCCGTTCTAACTGGCATAGGTATATCGCGCATTATGCCCCTCGAAAGCAATCCCCAAACCGAGATACGCTACTCTACGGACACTTTACGAACCAAATCCCACCAGCATTCTCAAGCTGAGCGTCCTCGACTCAGATGCGCTCGTCCTCCACTTCCCTGCGCCGAAAACCGTCACTGGGGAAGAAATGCTGGAGTTGCACATCCATGGCGGTCCTGCAACAGTGAAAGCCGTTCTATCAGCAATCTCACGCTGCAAATCGACTTCTGCAATCCGTTATGCCGAGCCTGGCGAATTTACAAGACGAGCGTTCCAGAACAACCGACTTGATCTGGCACAGGTGGAAGCGCTGAGTGACACGTTGTCCGCGGAGACCGAGCAACAGCGCAGAGCAGCAGTGAGGGGAAACTCTGGCGCTCTGGGGAGGACGTATGAGGGCTGGCGACAGCAACTTCTCGAGGCGCGCGGAGAGCTAGAGGCGCTAATCGACTTTTCCGAGGATCATGACTTTGCAGATTCGGATCCGGATTTGTTGAAGAATGTGGGAGCTGTTGTTGCTAATATACGGGTTTCTATTAAGGCCCATGAGGAAGGGAGTCGGCGTGGTGAGATGCTGCGTAAGGGTATTAGAATATCGATGCTTGGACCTCCCAATGCTGGGAAGAGCTCGCTATTGAATCGAATTGTTGGTAGAGAGGCCTCGATTGTTAGCACCGAGGCGGGGACGACGAGAGATATCGTCGAAGTCGGCCTTGATATCGAGGGGTATCTGTGTACCTTTGCTGATACGGCGGGGTTGCGATCATCCTCCACACGAATTGGCAGTGACCCCGCCACAATAAGAGACCGCATTGGAGAGGTCGAAACCGAGGGGATAAGAAGAGCCAAAGCAAAGGCTGCGGAATCTGATCTAATTATTGTGATGGCTTCAGTTGAAGCT
Organism: Pseudogymnoascus sp. SDFLT0511; assembly: GCA_030180035.1. Classification (NCBI taxonomy): domain Eukaryota; kingdom Fungi; phylum Ascomycota; class Leotiomycetes; order Thelebolales; family Thelebolaceae; genus Pseudogymnoascus; species Pseudogymnoascus sp. SDFLT0511. The sequence goes on from JASCQD010000014.1 coordinate 738,009, forward strand.
TCAACGGACCGGGAGGGGTGGGAAATACGTTACGATACGGAGGCTCTGGATATTGCCACCAAAGCAGAGCAATACGTGGTAGTCGTCAACAAAACCGACATTATTCCCGAAACTACCTTCAATCGGATCCTCCGCAGTTTCAAATCCTTGCTGGCCTCTGTCCCAGAGAACAAAATAATTCCCATTTCATGTAAATCGGATCTCGTATCGACACCCTCAACTCAAGATGCGGGTAATATCTCATTCCTAATTTCCCACCTCACGTCCTCCTTCCAATCCCTGACTACTCTTGGCGACGAAGATCTGTATGGTGTTACAGAGCGCCAGCGCCAACTTCTCTCGAGATGCGACGAATACCTGTCCCTGTATGAGAGCGAGACCCAAGAAGCCGATATGGCGCTGGATTTTGATATTGTGGTGGCAGCGGAGCATCTGAGAACCGCGGCGAATAACCTTAGCAAACTTACGGGCCGAGGGGAGGGTGGGGATGTGGAGGAGGTATTGGGAGTAGTGTTTGAGAAGTAAGCCTTCCCGGGCGCCCTGTCAAACGATACAATGCTGACAATCAACAGATTTTGTGTGGGGAAATAAACAATGGGCCTTGTGTGTGAGAAGTGAGATTATCTATTGATGCAATCTATGAAAATACATATCCAAAAACAAAGATCTACCAGCGATGCCATGCAATGTCTAATGTCTGAAAAATCAAATGCGTAACTCCGCCCCAATGCCCCTCCCTATGCGCCTATTGATGCCAATGCGAAGCCGATGCCAATGCCGAAACCAATGCTGACGCTATGCTGATGCTGATGCCCCAAGATAATGCCGGCCAATGCTCCAACCCCTCAAAAACGGAAGAAATGCAGCAGTCTAATTGCGATGCGAATGCGAGAATGACGGCGCTAGTACGCCGTGCGGAAAATGCGATGAAAATGCGACAATGACGATGATGATTCGCTGAGTGACTCCATGCTTCTGCTCTACCCAGAACTCCGAAAATGCAAGTAGTAGTAATATAGTGTAAAGATGAAAAATTAAGATCGAATGAAGTAGAGATGGTGACGCCGGTGACAATGCGGTGACAGATGAGACTTGTTTTTGGTAATGCCAAGTTGACCCAAGCTTGGATGATTGAAAGCCGCGTGACAAAGTAAGAGATACTTAGTTGTAACCTCCGCGTCCATCCTCGGGCTCATCATCATCGTCAGGTCCACGGTTGTAACCGCCGCGGCCTTGGTTCGTCATCTTCTCGGTGGATGAGGAAGCAGATGATCTGCTCGGGAGGGCACAGCCAAAGGTGGCCGAAGAGACGGTTGGTGTGGTGAAAGACATTGTGATGGGATGATTGGGTAGTCTTGAAGGTGTGTATAAGTCTGATATGGTTGGAAGGAGTCGGAGGTGTGTAATTGATGAGGGTGTTTGAGGTCAGAAATGTACGTTGATGTTGATGTTGGTGATGGTGTGGATGTGAGAAGTGTAATGAAGATGTTGATGGTGATGGAGAAAAAGAGAGTATTCATGGAGAAGGTTTACAAGCCATATATACTTTCTCCTGCCCATTGAGGCCCAGGCACCAGCTCGCCCAGCAAAGCCCCAAATCTGGTGATGAACTCGTAGTATTTTGTCACACTCTCAGCCCTATGCCCACGCCGACGTAAACATGGCAACCCTGCAGGCACTGGCCCTCCAATTACAGCGCCATGCCGTGTCGTTTCCAAGCATCGGCATTGCCCGGGGGTCTAGTCAGCGCAGCACAAGCAGGCATTAGGAACGTGGCTGGGCGGGGTGGGATCTCAGGGGGTCTATTTCGGCACCGGTGTTATGGTCGTATGGTCGTATGGTAGTACGGTCGTACTCGTAATCTCATTCTGCAACACGTACGAGCACCAACTAGGCAGCCGGGGGCTGCAGGTACGATAACTTAGACCCAAATTCGGAGTTGCGGATCTGCAATGTAGTAGCTCTAAGGTGGCAGTGTATGGGAGAAAGGGGAATGACACGACGGCTTCCATGATTCCGTAAGCCACCGAGCTGCAAAGTAACACGATTAGCATTGCTGCGCTCTATTTTAGCGATGACAAGAGTACGTAGTGAAGCATTAGCGGCGCATGATGCTAAAACGAGGTTAGGGAGGCGACAGAGCGAATCAGACACAGCCAAGCGTCAGCAGAACCAAAATTTGGCTTCTGGAAAGCCGCGATACCACACAGGATTGGTCTACTTCCGCGATGGATGCGGTGGGATGGGGCCCATAAGACGGCTGCGGCGATTGGTGCGGCCCTTCTCTCGAGCCGACCACACACCAGCCATGGCAGGTCATTGGCGGCTGGCCCCTGGAGGAGAAAGAAGCGCTATGCGCAAGCGCATTGCGCTTAATAACTTCGGCTAGCTAGCAGGGGTTCCAATCCAATGTCTATTTTTGGCCCGCAGCCTCAAATACTGTCAGCAAGTTGATGACAGTGCTTTTACAGTATCACTGCAGCAATCTGCGTTAGCAGGATGACTAACCTGATGGCCGATGACTGGTACGGTGGCAAATATGAAGAATTGACTGTGTACGGATCGCCATAGGTGTTTCAACTCGGGCCGTTAAGGCTTCAGCTGTGTCAAATGTCCCGTATTACCTGCAGTTATCATTAAGGTAAAAATGTCCGCTCTTCCAGCACCCACGGAACAAGGGCCAAGATTCGAGTCCGGAGGGATTTGCCCGACTCCGGATTGTTTCATACTTGATTTGGAATTGTTCCCTCGAGGCCGCTGCTTTGCACTGTTTTCTGGTACGGAGATATTGCTGTATTTTTTGGTGACATCATCCGCCGGACAGGACGGAGCATGCTGGTGTCTGTGCTATGAATGGCGAGGCGTACTGACATAGTGATTTGCCTTGACAGAGATCCTTCGGAGCGAACTCAAGGCGCGGCTCCGATGTGGAATCCTCAAGGATCGCTGAACGAGGCGCATGCCAAGACTTGAGAATCAGTAGAGAAGGTTGAGTTGGACTTGATAATTGGATGCTCGGCAAGTAGTGAGAAGGCCAAACAGTTGTAAGATCAACTCAATAAAATAAATTTCCATAAATGGTTGTGTTCGAGATTTGCCGTGTTCGTCCGAGACTTGTGGTATTTGCCAGTTTGTGATAAGATTGTTGATGCTGTAGAGACCACCAAATAGCATACTCACCAGTTCATTACTAGGAATGATACTATAAAGAGACATTAGCCTCTGAGATGTAGTTGCTGGAGAGCTTATTCACACTGCACCGGAGGGCACTGTTAAAATATATTTGATGCGGTCCCATAGTCGAAGAGTCTGACTTCCCTCTCCTAAAGCCGGACGTGAAGATGTCGCGATCAAAGGCCCTGTACTATTTTTCTGCGCTCCCAAGGCCAGATTCTCAGCTCTTCTTATGATTTTAGAGTCCAGAAAATTTGGAGTATTGAAGTTGGGTTTTGGATGTGGGGCGTGGAGGGATTGTGATACTATCAACAGAATGAAGCCTCCTTTTCGTCAAAAGGGGAGCGAATAAAGCCATGCCGCCGCAAAATCCATCCACAACCAACAATTTGGAACATCACCTGTTAATGTCACCTAATTATAATGTGACTGTACTCTTAGAATGTAGTTATGATAGTATGCTGTCCCTGTCTCGAGTTTGTTTGTTGTTACTCAGCAACATCACCTACAGGATGTTAGATTCAGTGCAGAAGATGGATAGAGCCAGTGTGTGTCTCCGTGGAAACATTTTTTGACAGCATAAACACCCTGGGGGATATTGCTAGAATGAGTAAATGCTGCCAATTGCCTACTTGTAAGCTCTTTGGTACTTCGACTTCACCTTCTCTTGATTAACAGCATAACACCACAGAGTTAATACTTTACAACATAAACTACTCTACACGTTATACTCCTCCACGTAAACCTTTACAAAATTCAAACGTCTGCAATATCCATAACAACTGCACATATACCGCTCAGCATCAAGATGTCAGATAAAGTTGTGCCGATGACTGTGGCCCTTGGGCTCACTAAAACTACCACCGACGGACGGAAGATTTCCAGAAACCATCCAAATCCGAATGGAGTACAGAGAATGCAAAAAAAAAAATACAGATCTCTCAAGAGCCAGCGGGCTCATGTGCTGCCCAAGTTATACACGGCGGAAAATGCCCATGCCCAAAACGGGCGCTGGCAATGCCCTGTCCGTGGGTGCGAAAGCGTTTTCACAAGGAAGGCGGGATTGCTCATGCACATGGGGCGGGTGAGTTGTACTCAAATAGTATTAAGAAAGTACTAATTATATATAAGGAAACCGGCCATCTCCGCGACAGTCTCCACGACGAGGGGGATGGAACATTATCGGTAGCTGGTAAGTGGCTATTTGAACTACTAGAAAAGACCACTAACAAATAAGAAGGACCTCATGATATGAGAGCAAGCAATGGAGCTGAGCAGTCTCTAAACCAGCACGAACAGCCTGATCTAAGTTTCTCTTTAGATCAGGCTGTTCGTGCTGGTTTAGAGACTTATGAGGCAGCGAAGAAGATGGGACCATCTGGTGACGAATACGGAGAGCAACGAGCTGATGAGAACCGTGGTGGTTATCTGTGAGAGTAAGAGACGACTATCTTTGGAGTAGGAGTTGCGGAGTCTTTATTGTATTTAATATTTGATACCCATTGTTGGGGGGGGGGAGTTTCGTGCTGGTGATGGGTCAAGGCTGGTGATGGGTCAAGATAAACCATGAGGGGAGGTTGGGAGTCGGATACTTCATGGGCAAGACAACGGCCGCACTGGAAAGGGTATTAACATTGTGTTTCACTATGTTGACGGAACAACTCTCCTATGTGCTGAGCCACCGCGTGATTGCTCTGAATATCTCTAACCACAGTCCGAGTTCCAAATCCATTCAATTTAACTGTCCCCCTCACTTCCCATCCCGACGACTCCTTTCCCTTGGTCGAGTATCCGGGTTTTGCTCTCTCCTCCTCCTTTCTCTGCTGTGGGCCCTGTCCCTACTGCGATCCCTCTGCCTGTTATCCGGACTCCGCTCTCGTCGTTTAATTTCTCTACTGTTGCCCCTATCCCTGCTGTTCGTCCGTTCAGGGCTTGATTTACGAACTCTCTGCGAGTCTCTATCGCCATCGCCCCTCCTATCCGGACTCCTGCTCCTTTCTGTCCTCTCCCGATGCCGATATCTGTCACTCCGCTCGTGCCGATAGCCCCTCGAACTTGAACGCGGCCTATCTCTCCGGCTGTGGTGGTGGCGATGCCTGTGCCTCGGCCTTCTGTCTTCGTCATCGTCGCCGCGCCGTCTGTGGCTCCTGCCATCGTCACGCCTGGATTTGCGTTCAATCCCCTCTGCCAGGCCGCCTGGTGCAGTATCTCCCATGCCAACATCCAGCACGAGTTTCTGGTCATCATCACCGACGGCACCGACGAATCCTCCGAACCTTCCCTGCCCCTCCGTCCCCTGGTCTCCGGCATCCACATCCTGCACCGCCTTGCTTATTTCCCGTTGCCCAACAGGCGTGGCATTCGCATCGCTAACCCTCTCCTTGACCGGCAATCCCAGAGCGCGAGCAAGAGCATCTTCCTCGGCCTCCTTAATCGCCTTGATCTCCTCCTTCCTCAGCCTCTGTTTCTTCTCCTCCTCGGTCTCTCCTTCTCCCGCCGGCGCGTCATCGGCCTTTGCGTACCAGTTCAAATCGCGGTTCTTCTGCCACCGACCGACAGGGGCCATGAGCGAGTGGCCGAGGTAGTTTTCGCGGCGAGTCGAGGACTCGACGTCGGACCATTTGAAGTCGACGCCGCCGCGGGAGCCTTCTTTCCGGATGGACGAGACGAGATCCATGATCGGTCTGGGTGCGAATGGCGTATGGGGTTCTTATATATCGCTCAATAGTGAGTGTCAGCCTTAATTACACATGAGAATGGCTTATTCTGCTGATTTGACTTCAAGTCGTTCAGTATTGGATTGATATATTTATGACGACAGTATTCGGAGCGCGGTCGAATTATTTACCGGCCGAGTACACAAGTGGATTGACGCGGCTAAGCGCTTAAAGTTTATTTTTGGGGTTTCCACCTGGATCATCTGGGGTCCCTCACCCATGTCATCATCGAAGCATTTCAAGCATTTATCTTCAATTATAAGTAGGGAAGATAAATACAGTGGCTATGTTGCACATGGTAACAGCTATTAGTGCCTTTATAAATTCACCCGCTTCCCTGGCCATATTCTCTGGCCGCTATAAGGCAAGTGTTCATTAAAACTCGCAAAATCAAGTAACCCCTTTCCATCCAATCAATGCCCTTACTAGTGTCATCTACGTTGAACCTTCCGTATCCTTAACCTTCAGTCCTTCTCCCTTCTTTCTCACGATCTTCCTCGGCAGAACTTCTACTTTCCTGGACAATAGGAACCTCAGTTCAGGACTAACGATTTTTCGCTGCTGAATAGCGCTTGATTCCGTGCCCGTATTTTTATCCTTGCCTTTGGGACTCGCGGCGTCAGCCTCTGTCGCCGCCGTGGTGGTATCTGTCCCGCTTGTTCTTCCGGCAAGTGGACTTGACGGAGAAGAGCTTGATCGTGGAACTAGGGTTGGTCTTTGGCGTAATCGAGGAGTTGGAAAGTTTGATTTCTTGTCAATGGACTCAAGGGTGCGCTCAAAGCGGCGGAAGAGTGCTTCGGCACGAATGAGAATAGCGTCCAGATCGAGGGTGTTGGAGAGTTCGTTAACTGAAGGAGAGTTAGTAACGGAGATTTCATAATTTGACGAGAGAAAAATCTTACCATATTTCAACACCTCGTCGAACTGTTTGAGATGATCCATAATGACGCTCCGGTGCTTGTCAAGAATAGCGAGGGCAACAAAGAGGTGGAAATTGCTCGAGAGATAATCCGTCCACAACACTTCCCACAAGTGAAGGATATCAAGCCAAGGAAATTCGCGCTTATACCAGACAAGGAGCATCCGGAAGAAGAAGAAAAAGTTGGTGCTATCGGCGGATTGAAGGTGGAGATAGAGTTTCGGGTCCATTAGTTGTACAAGATGGTCGAGTGCAAGGAGCTGAGCACGCATGCCTGACTGGTCCCGAAGGAAGTTTCGTTCCATCCGGTCCATGAACTTCGTGAACGCCCAAAATGCAACGGCATCGTCTTGCATAACTGCGTAGATAGGAGCGAGAAGATCCGACATTCCTTGGACATATCCGAGGTCCTGATTATACTCATTGTAAGTGAGCAACATGTCTTTCAACTGTTCAAGATGAACATTTGTGCCAGCTTCAGAAAAGGGCGAATTTGGGTCTGGATGGGGAGTGTCTTCGCCGGCAAAGATTGGCACGTTTCGGTCAGTGCGATGAACATCTTTCTCGATGCGGTTGCGTTGCTCTCGCCACCATTCCCCCACTTCACCAGATCCACCGAGGTTTTCAAGCTTCTCCCACCACGCACCCTTGAGCCTGACATACTCGTCTCGCAAGCTTGCTATTTCTGCCTTGCGATCATCCGCAGAGCTGTCCCATCGATGGACACCCAGGAGGAACAGCCATGCCTCCTTCCGAACTCCGTCTTCTGCATCGAGTCCGCCGTGAAAGATGCGTTCTTTAACCTCATCCACCGTAACAGTTAATTTCCCCGTTGTTTGATCGAAAAATTTGTTCCACTCTGTCAGCGTGACAGGTTTCCTCTTCTCTTTCATACTCAAGCCTGTCATCTCTGTATCAAGCAGTTCAAATTCTCCGACGCCAGTCTCTTCCATTTCAAGAACATCTCTGGCGGTCCATATTCGCTGGTCCCTGTCTCTCTCACTTTGTTCTTGTATCCCCATTGCCCAGCGAGCAAGATATACCCTGGCACCATCAAATTCCTCCTGAATCGTCTGAACTTCGGGATTCCGCAAGAGCCTCCTCATTTGTGGGGGAATTCTGTTATCCTCAACAACATTCTCAGCTGTTCTTCTGGCAAACGTCGTAACCTTGCTGAACTGATTCATGATGTTCCACCCTGTCTCCTTTAACAATTTGGTGACCGGATCCATACCACCGTCATCTCGTGACGATGACGATCTCGCACGGCTGCCTAAGCCAGAACCTCCCGCGCCGCCGATGCGCATGCCAGATGCTGAGTTGGACGACCTCCGTACTATGTTGTCTGTCACCGGGTTCTCCCCAAACGCCTCTTTGTCCTCCTTACTAGGCTCAATAAGGTATATATTAGGTTCGGCACCGCTTCGCTCAACGTTTACATATCTCTTGATCCAGCGAAGCACCTCATCGCCGCCCCAGAACATCTCGCCATTCGCGCCAAATGGATCAAAGCTTTCCCGTGTCCTTCGCTTCTTCTGAAGTATAGTAGACTGACATTCGCTGTCGTGGAAGAATAGCGCGGGAAAACTGTCGCCTGCTCGGCTGTTGATTATAACACTTCCGAACCACCATCCTAGACTTGGGGGCCGAACAAGCAGAGAATAAATCTCGCTGACGGGTATGGCAAACGCATAGGGCCCAACCGTTGGCCCGTGGGACGTTGAAGTCGGCGGAGGAGGAACTAAATATGTCTGCTTGGGCGGAGAGTCTCCCTCTGAGAGGTCAACCTTCACGTATATGTCGTGCGAATCGCCCAGTGAGCTTTCGGGAAGCCATGCGAGGAGGAGGGATGGAGCAACGGCGCTCTTTTTCGAGGCTGAGGAGGATGAAGATGTTGGACGATCTAACTGGGGCGTCTTCTGCTGGAGTAAAGCGATGTATCCAGGGATATTATCCTTTGCTGATGGGGTCGGGTGAATGTAAACCTGTCGGGGGTGTCAGTGTGGTCTGAGGGCCAAGCTGGCGGAGGGGTACGGATTGCACGAGAGCTGGAATAATAGGGCACGAACCTTGCTTTTTGAGTAAAGAAGCTTTACACCTCGCCCAGAGCTTGTATGTGTTATCGTATTATAGTCCCCTTCTTCATCGTCGCTGAGGGCGTAAAACGAGGCTGATGGGGATGGTGGGGAGGCTTCGCTGCGCGACGTCATTGCGCCTTGGCCTAAAAGCTACAGAGCTCTGTTGTATTCAGGTGGAGTTGGTGACTTCGAACGTTGAAATGAGGTTATACGCTTTCGGTCTGCTCATGTTCGTACGGAAGCTTCCTTGGACCCTATTTGAGTAATATTCAGAGGTGCTGCGTGATGTTGGTTGGTGACAACCACGAGGATAAATCATGGCAGGGGTGGGTTGGTGGCGGGGCAGTCGTCAGCTGCCGCCCCCACAATGACAGTTCTTACAGTGGGAGCACGTTGGCGGCTTGCGTGTCTAACGTCCAGGACGTAATGTCCACGTCTCCATCTTCCTTTGAATAAATCCAGAAAGGGATATCTACGATCAAGGTTGTTGGATGTATTACATGTTAATTATTTAGCATTAGTTACGGAGGACGTGATCCCAGTGGAATAATTGGCGTGCAACTACTTCCACACAGCCAGTTCGCACCGAACTCTCACATAATGGTTCCTTTTATATAGTCTATAGTCAAAACGCATATCAATTCATTCACCACAATCTATGTAGTCTAATATTGATAGGGTATCATCCCACCAAGAACGCCTTGACACCAACCCAATGATTGTAACAAAAAGAGCGGAGGAGGCCGGAATTAGACCGGTGTGACACCTCCGGCCGAATTTAGCCCTTTGCTCTTCCTTCTTTTCGGCTTCGGTATTCCTGGAGTCTTCGGGGCCTTATCAGCCGCCTTACTGCCCTTTCTAGTTGGGGGGATGTCAGATGCTTTCTCATCAACAGGTGTTTTGGTTGGATCTTGAAGGCCAGCTTTCTGTGCAGCGGCCCCTAAAATGTCTTTGGTTTTGCGGCCAGTACTCGTGAGATTAAATGCACCTGGCTGGCCGGTAATGGGATTTTCGTCCATGTATTCGTCGCCGTAGCGCATGGAAAGCTGAAAAGACTCATCGAGCAGCCGTGCATCCATGTATGTGCTAGCTGTGCCTGAAACCTGCTTCCTAGAACTTCCTGCAGGATCTGACAGCGGAGTGCTGGCACGGCTTGACTGGGTAGCTAGCTGTGAATCCGTTGCCTTCGGTCGTGCTGCCACTGGCGGTAGATACGTATGTCCTAGCAATGGCGTGAAATTGGGAAGGGCGTTTGCGGCCGAAACGAACTTATCGAGAGAGGTAAATATGGACAGCTATTTAGGTTAGACTGGTAGCGGCTTAGGGTATGGGGAATCTGGAGAGCCTTACCATCCGGCTACCGACTACATCGAGGAAGGCTGGGGCCATGTATATATTTTCGCCCATCACGAAGTACGTGGAGTGAATTGTGATGTCGTCTTCCTGGCCCTGCCTCTTCCTCCTTGTCTGCTTTCTGATAACCCAGACTCCGGTGCCAGTCCCAGGCGCCGTCTCTGCCGGCTCTTGTGCCACAACGTATTCCAATCCAGACATCGTCTTCAGCCGACCCTCGAACGCCTCACGAGTTGCGACAATGTTCACCATGTTTTGGTTATACATTGCCTGGTTTTCAAGGACCGCATTGTTCGAAGTCGGATCGAAAAACGGCGATTTTGCAAAATATGGAAGCACTGAGGTACACTGTCAGAATGCAATCTTTTGGTCGAGGAGGACACAGGGCTTTGCTGTAACTTACCCGAATTTGAGTGTATGCCCATCATTTGTTGCGCCCATGCCGGAGAGCGCCATTGGATTTCGTCCAAAGGCGGATCCAAAGCCCGTGTCGCCATAATGTCCACTTGAACACACCAACGATGTGTGATGGTTGGCGCAATTTAGAGATAGCCTTGGTGGATCTTTGGTAATCCAACAATGCACGCGATCGACGGGCCACCTCGGGAAATCTAATTAAGGTTTCGGTATCGGAAGAATAATAACCCCACTGTTCCACATACCAGTAAGACGGCTTGTTTTAGTAGAGCCACTCGGGTCACAGACGATTTAGGTGCCCTGAAATCAGCCTGGCCAAGTTGACTGGGCATATTCACCGGCTGACACAACTCGGCTTCCAAAGAAACAGCCTTACAACACCCCCTTTGCGATATCTATTTCCTATATAAACCGGGTCATTCTGCTGGTCAGAGTCACAGCTAAAGAAGCTTCGCCACCGACAAAGCCTTGCTGGCATCTCTTTGTAACACATAAATACCTCCTGTAACAGAGCAGAACGATGTTGTGAGTTCGACAAGCCGACAAAACTGTTACATTGTCAGGGCACGCTAGGACAAGCTTGATATGGACTTCACGAAACTCCGAGCTCAGGCGCTGAGCTTTGGAGAGGATGAAGAAGCCGTCACGGTCAATACTCGGGCATTAATCGACAAAGTCCTGGCCAGATACTCTGGGGAATGGACAACGCTCCGAGAGTTAATTCAGAATGCCGCCGATGCACAGGCCGATACTGTGAAGATCAAGTTCGAAACCACGCCCTCAACGACTGTACCACTTCCCAGCAATGCAACTCCATCCGACCTCCTTAAACATACGCTACTACATGCCACGCTCCGTCGATTACTCGTTTCGAACGATGGTCTGCCATTTGGAGATAATGATTGGGGGAGGTTGAAGCGTATTGCGGAGGGAAATCCGAACGAGGACAAGATTGGTGCATTTGGAGTCGGCTTCTATTCCGTCTTTGCAGATTGTGAGGAACCATTTGTCAGTTCTGGGAAAAAGGCCATGGCATTTTATTGGAAAAAGGACAGCCTCTTCACGAGGCAGATCCAAGTACCAGATGGGACAAGAGATACCAGCTTCGTACTTGATTATCGCAACAACACAACTCCGGTACCCAGCCTTATTTCTGTCTGCCAATTTCTGGCCACCAGTATGACATTCGTCGCCCTGAAAAACGTTGAACTGTGGCTGGATGACTGGAAGATTGTCTCCATCCAGAAGAAAGCCTCACCAAGCAGTGGTGTAACGATCCCTAAGGATATTGAAACTATCACAAAAGAACGGCTGATGAGGGTGGAAAGCCTGAGTAGAGAAAGCGTCCAAATGACTGCTACGTTCATGAATGTGGTTGGGTGGCGTCCATCAGCTTCAACCTCTGTTCCCAAGTCGAGTGCCTTCGGCGAGACAACATATGGACGCCATGCACCCGAGGTTCCATCCATTCGCTCATTCTTCTCTCGTCTCACTTCTTCAAACAGCCAGCACGCTTTAAAGACGAAGGTGGCACAAGAAGCGAAAGCATTCCAAGAAATAATACTTGAAGATTTGACGAAAGAAACAACCGCAAATGTTTTCCTGTCGTTGACAACCGCTGCCATCGGTACGTCTGTGACATCAACTTTTGCCACAGAACTCGAACGTGCAACGAAGAAACCCCCTCCAAAATCTACCAGGCTTGCTCTTTTGTCATCTTCGTATGACGAGGCTACGGCGTCAAAAGAGGAAAATTATGGTAGCCCAGTAGCCAACGGCGTCGACATCTTTGCTTCTGTCTTGCCCGGGAAGAAAAATGGAGGGAGAATATTTATTGGGTTTCCCACGAACCAAACTACCGGCGCAGGCGTGCATCTATCTGCTCCGGCGTTAATTCCAACCGTCGAACGCGAAGCTGTTGACTTGAATGCACGATGGGTTCGCACTTGGAATATGGAAATGTTACGAGTCGCTGGCATAATTAGTCGCGTTGCGTATGCTAATGAGATGACCGACTTGGGGAATAGGCTCCAGAGCTGGACTCAATCACAAGGGCGCCCTGGGAAGATACTTAAAGAGGACGTGGAAAAGTTCATGCCCGCAGCATTACATATCCTAACGTCATTTACATTCGAGGACTCTACTCCCAGCGCCCAGATCTCACAAATTATCGAGGAATCGTTCTGGACAGCCTTTAAAAAGGCCTCCGTGGATATTTACAGCACAAGGGGTGTTCTACCAACTACGATAGTTAGGATGGCTATTGAAGACCTCAGCGGCTTTGTGGATGGTATTCCTGTCCTACCAAAACAACTGGTTGAAACCAAGATGGTGAAGAAACTCCGAGACTATGGTCTCCTCTCCGATATTACTATTGTCGATGTTAAAAAGGAGCTTGGGTCAAAAGCACTGACTACGCCACAACTTATTGCATTTATCGGCTGGATTGGTCGCAAAGCACTAGATTCAAATATCGATGCACCGACTATGAAAACCCTTCTTGGAACTACTGTTGCGACCGTGGGGGACAGTGAAAACGAAGGAGGGATTATATCCCTTTCAAGTGTCAAATACTTCATACAACCATCGAAAGTCCCACCCGAGTTTCCCGTTCCGCAAAATACCCTTCCGTACAAAATTACACAGGCAGTTACAAATGCCCAGCTTCAAGCCTTAGGATGGGAGCCTCTAGAAGCCACAGTGTGGATTAAGTTTCTTACTGAGTCTACCAGAGGTCGAAACGGGTTAACGAGCGAACAAGATATTACTTGGTCAGCAAAGTTCTCTTCTCATGTATTGGCTGTTTTGTCAAGGCAATGGGAAGGGATGCCTGTGGAGTCAAAAGCGACTATAATTAAACTTTTGGCGCCATTGACAGTAATACCAACCAAACTTCATATGAGAAAGCCAAGTGAATCCTACTTCGCGAGCGTCAAGCTATTTGATGACTTACCAACTATCGTTGGTTGCCCTGGCGTCAAAGAGAAATTTCTCACTGCTCTCGGTGTAAGGAAAACGGTTGACTTGGACACAATTTTTCAGCGACTTTTGAGTCCCGTTGAATCTGCTGCTCAAGACGGACCGAATATTGTCACTCCAAGGTGGAACCATGTCGACTTGATAGTGTATCTGGCAGGCGTGAAAGATGATATCCCCATCGGAGACATGAAGAAACTGCGGGAAACGCCAATTTGTGCTGCTGAAGCAGGCCCGGTGGGACAAGAAGCTACCAAAGGGTCGGCGAAGCGCTACAAAATATCGGAACTGTTCGAACCCAAGCAAGATTTGAGACAACTGGAGCTACCTATTATTCAGTGGACTAGCAAGCTTGGATACCGGTCAGGCACCCCTGAAGCAAATTTTCTGGTATCCCTCGGGCTGAGGTCTCGCCCCACCGTACAAGAGCTGGTATTAATGATGGCTTCCACGGACACGACTTTGAGAACTAAAGCAATGGCGTACTTTATCGCAAACTATGAAATCAACCAATACAATGCGTACAGTTTGGCGAAGGCCACTAGACCTTTCCTACCTATCGAAGGCAAGGGAGAGAATTTGGTGGTTCCCTCGGCATGTTTCACCAACGTAAATGCGTCTCTGTTTGGGTTCAATATCCTACGAAAGGATCTAATACCTCACGCTTCGGTATGTTATTCTCTATCATGCAAGATGCATTGGCTAATGTGCTTCTACAGAAATTTGGAGTTGCTGAAAACCCTTCGTTGGATGAAGTAGTACAACAGCTCATTTCAAACCCACCGAAATCCCAGAGCGAGGCACGGGTTCTGTTTGTATACTTTTCAACGAGAATTGGGGAGGCAGACTTCACCCGCCATGCCGCCAAGCTCGGAGACGCCCACATTGTTCCTGCTGCACCAAAGTACAGAGGGAACAGCGCATTTCCAGAGAAACGAGCGGAAGGGCCCAGGCATCTCGCACCCCGAATGTGCTTCATTGGGCAATCAGAAACGTATGGTGATATTTTTGACTTTGTTGACTTTGGCAATGAGGCAAACAGGTTCCTCCTTGCTTGCGGTTCAAGCCACGAGCCTTCCAGAAACCACATTGCAACAATGCTTGCCTCAGAGCCAGCTCGTGTACTTGGCATCGTTCAGAGTCCAGAAAAATACCTGTCTTTATTGAGACTGCTTGCCATGTCACGAGCGGATCTGAAAAGGGACAAGGGGCTGTGGGCGCAAATGAAAGTATCACCATTCCTCTTGGCGACAAAAGAAATATCTGCCAATGTCGAATCCAAGAATAGAAACTCAAAGAATCCTGTAGATCTGTTCGACGACGACGATGATAGCAACGCCAGCATCAAGCAGTGGGTGTTGCAGCCTGCTTCGAAGATTGTGATTGTCGACGATTACACAACATACCAGTTGTTTAAAGGGGACCTCATTGCTGCGCCAGTGGAAGACATCCTCGAAGAATTATACCTTGATCTCGGTTCCGTTGCTGTAGGTAAACTTGTCGAACAAAAGATCTCCGTTGGTGACCAGCTCATCGACCAGAGTGCGAGTATGAAGATCCAAAAGAAAATTCTCGAGAGGTCAAAGGTATTTTTGCACTCTTATCCATCAGACCAGCTCAAGTATCCCAAGGGTTGGCTCGAAAAGAATCTTGTGGTGGACTACGTCACCCATATATCCATAATGGTGTCCTTGCGGGGGTATAAGATGTCCTACAATATGAAGCAGACCGCAGTTTTGAAAAACGATTCACGCTCCAAGAAGATCGCCTTACATATTACTTACGGGGTGGATTTTTACGATATCAGCCAGGCACTAGTCAGACATCTATTAAAACGACCAAATAACGAGGCCGCAACGCTGTTTGAATCACTTCTTACGTCTGACCTACAAGGCTTGAAGCGCAGGGGGTTCAATGTTGATCGTATTCTCAGAGCCCAAGCAGCCCAAGCCCGCATTGCCGAAGATGAGAGACAGAAGCAACTTCGAATTGAAGAACAGCAGATCAAGGAGAAAGGTGGAACAGTGAAGCATGACCAGGTCGAGGAAGATAAATCTGGATATCGTGACTCGGATGAGGTTGATATGCCTGGAGCATTTGGCAATAACTCACCCTCTCCCGCTTCCCAGAAGAAGAGCCGAAACTTATTCTCGAACCTCACACGAAAACTTGGCTTTGGTGATGGAGAAGCTCAACAACAGCTCCAGAGCTTTCTAGGTGGCCATGGGAGGAGCCACTCTCGGTCACCCTCCGATTCGAAATCTAATCGCGGCCATTCATCTTCTGGCGAACCTAGCTCTCCGCCGCGCAAGCCCGGCCAGATCGAAAAAGTGAGCTCGCCCGTCGATGTTCATCAGAACCTAGTCAACGCAGTCAAATCCTCTCGGGCGCACAACTCTTCCACTGTATTCACGCAACCTACTGTCAACAAGGTCAAGGAACAGGCGACATATTGTGACAACACACCTGGCCAGAATATTGCCCACATCGGAGACGCCTCGAACGGGATGCGAATCTATGTCAACAGAGAACTTTCAATTTTGAACGAGGTATTTCTCGCACAGAACGTTGAACAGTTACAAGCATTTTCAAAGATGCTTTACGACGTTGGTGATATCTACAATATCCCGAGAAACGCCCTCAACATCTTTTACGACGAAGGAGGCAACACAATTGCGTTTAACCTTAACGGAAGCCTGTTTTGCAACCTGAGGTACTTCTTGCAGCTACAGTGGAATGAATACAAGAACCCCGCAAAGGGTGCGGTGGCAGAGAGCTGGTGGTGGGTTGTTCTCGCCCACGAGTTGGCGCATAATCTTGTGAAGGAACACAATGCTAATCACAGCTACTATACGTAAGTCTTCGGCGCCCCTAACCTGCGAGATTTGAATTAATGGTCCCTGCAGCGAAATGTTCATTGCTCAGTATTTTGAAAAGATGGTGCAAAAAACAAGTTCACGCATGCTACAGAATTAGGCATAGAACGAGCGCTGATGGAAGTCGACTGTGGAATGCGAGAGACAGATTATGACGACACCATATTAATTAGACTAGAGGGGTTTGCGGTTTGCTTTTTACCTGGGGGTTGCATTCAAGGCGGATGGAGTTAAGTCGGAACTATTTATAATTGGCTGTATGACCATAGTTTTGCGTTTTGGTTGTAGAGTGGCATGAGACTATAGAGTCTTGGAATTACATTTTCACCTTGGCCGTAAGACCATATAATACTTTAACTAAACATGGAATAATTTAGTAGCTATCACACCAATGCTTCATGGATATGGCTGGGCTGATTGTGCTTTGAGAGAGGCAAACTGCCCTGAACGAAAGGATATAATAGCATGTGCCATGTACTTTGTTCTGCAATGTAACTGTAGCGTGCCTCCCGAGCATATTATAAGCTCTGTAGTTTATCCACTTCAGTATTACCCTTCTCTTTTTTCTATACCGATCAGCTCACTCATCAACGCTATCATCACTATCATAATCTGCCTCCCCTCTCCCCAGCTTCTCCCACCTCTCCATAATCACTCTCCATGCCTCTCCTCCCTCGCCACCCGCTTCCACAACCTCCTTCGGAAGCTTATGCGCACTGTACGGCGCGGTTCCAAAGTTATAAGCTTCTGGGTCATCCTTCTTCACCACTCTGAACTCCGCCTTGAAAGGCAACTCCTCAACGCCCTCGTCTTCCGTGTCAGTGACCTCTTCTTCGGCACTCCTCTCTGGAAGTGCCGGGCTCTCTGAGGTGTCTCCTTGTCCCAGGAGTGGCTTGGGCAATGAGATGGTAAGTAATTCAAGCCAGGAGAACAGCAATGGGTCCGTCCGCTGGGCCCAGGGGTTGATATCAATAAGCCTGACCTTATCATGAGGCTCTGGCAAATATACATCAAAAGCAAAACTCGGATCCGGGAATGAGTCCTTCAACTTGCCCTCGTAGAAGTCTTCAATCTCGATTTGTATCTTGCTGAGCAGTTCTGAGCTGTAATCGACGTGCTTCAGCTCACGCTGACAAATGCCGACGATAGTCCGGTCGCGGACAAACACTCGGAACTCGAACGAGGTATTAATCTTGAAGTACGGCCGAAGGACGAGAGAGTATTCGATATCTCTCGTAAATGGTGGATGCTCAGGATTCGCACAATCGTCGAACGCATGCTCCAGGTCATGAGTCACGAAGATGGAGCTCTTAAGCAACAGGTATATATCCTGGGGAGTCTGACAAGCAATCGAGTTCTTAGACAGCGCCATGTGCAACGCATCCTTGGGAGCCGACCAGTTCAACTTGGGTACGACGGAGCCGCCGAGCTCTGCGATGGTCGACTTAATCACACTGTGTACGTCTGCGAATGCTGATGCATCGTTTGGCTGGGCGCGAGCTTCGAACTCGGGATCCGCGGGTTTGTCTGCATTTGCGGCTGACCACTCGGTTTCTTCGTAGGGTTGGTCGTCGTCGTCCGGGAGCCAGAGGCCGTCTTCGCGAAGGTAGTCGAGGAAGGCAGTTGTGAGCGGGATGAGGCGACTACGGAGGGTTGAGGTTCGGTATCTGGGGTTCTGTTAGATGAGAAATGATCGAGTGACTTTGATTGACAAACTTTGGGTACCAAGAAGAGTAAGAGCAGTTTAAAATATGCTGCTTTGTAACCGGAGGGAAGGGAAGCCTGTCTAAAGGCCCCTCGTCCTCTGGCTCGGTCATGGCGGGGTCAACGCCGGGCATTTTGGTGGTGTTTGTGTTGTGGAAGATTTGTATGATTTCCTTTTACTGAGTCAAAGTAGACAGTAATCTCTTAAACAATCAAAATGCGGAACACGTATATATGTATGTATAATGGGCAATGGTCTGGGATGAATAAGATTACTAGAATTGAGTCACTCCCCCCAATAAGTTCATAAAATAATTCTGCCACCTTTAGCCTTGTCCCACTACCTCACCGCCTCAGCCTCGTCCGTGACGGACGGACAACGATAGTAAGGCCGTCAAGCATCATTTGCAACGAACACCCGCTCACTTAACTAGACACCATTCTCCAGCATCAAAGCACAGCTGCGATGTCTTCCAATGTTGGCCTCACGACTCCCCGAGGCAGTGGTACCTCGGGCTACGTCCAGCGTAATCTTGCCCATCTCAAACCTCGAGAACAGTTTAAACCCTACCCTACCGACGGCGACCTGAAGCACCGCCAACGCCAGCCGGACAAAGAAATCCTAGAGCATGATCGAAAGCGTGATGTTGAGGTGAAAGTTTTTGAACTTCAGGACAAATTAGAAGACGAAGGGTACGTTATTCGCTCCATCATTTGCGCATCCACGGCCTTGCTAACGTTGCCTACAGCGTCGAGGAGGAGGAGATTGAAAAACAGACTGAGGAGCTACGACAAAAGCTACTGGGAGAAATGAAGAAGGGGCCCGATAGGCGAGATGCGAAGGGACTGAAGTCTCACCAAGTACACGAGCTGGCGGAAGCGAAGATCAGAGAGAGCGATCGGTTCAGGAATGCGTTGGGAATCAGCAAGAACTACGAAGAAGGGAGTCACTGGAGGAAGCAAGAGGAAAGGATGCGGGAAAGCCTTGAGAAGAGCGGAAATGACGACAAGGAACGAAAGAGCGCTGCTTGACCGCTTACGTTGGATTGTGGGTTTGTCTGGCTTACATGCATAATGCGGCGTTTATGGTCATGGGGTAAATTTGGGGACGGGGCTGGTGTTGGTGGTAATGGCACTGTATTTTGGGAATTATGGCATAAAATGGCTTCTAGGGAATACAAAGGCACTTCGTAAAGCACTGCGCATCTATAACTTGTGTCTCTTCTCTCCACTTGCGAGCTTCCTGAACTCCGCCTGTGGAATTCCAGACGCGAACCTCTCCAGGCCGCCGAACACCTCAGCAACTCCCTGCGCATCGAGCTTCTCCCTCATTGGCTTCTGGATGAGCGCCTTGATCTTGGTCAAGCTGGACCCGACCAGGTGGTTGCCCAGGCTGTCTTCGATCTCGGCCAGAACAGCCTCGAGGAACTTGGGGTCGCCCTTCTTGAAGTCGAACACCTTGTTGACATATCCGGTCGAAACCAAGTCATCGATACCGATCTTTTTGCTCATAATGAGGGCCTCGTTGGCCTTGCTGATGCCGAGGCGCTGCACAAACCCAATGGAGCTACCACCCTCGGCGACTAAGCCGATGGATGAGAACGGCGTGAGGAGGAAGGTGTTTGGGGTGGCATATACGAAATCAGCGAATCCGGTCAGGGCAGCGGAAAGGCCAATGGCAGGGCCGTTGAGGGCGACGACAAGGAGTTTTGGGTGAGAGTAGAAGGCATGGGTGATGTTGAGGTTGTTGGAGACGAAGCTGGTCAGGGTGCTGCGGAAGATATCAGTTCCTGGCGGCAGTTCACGACCAATCGTGACGTCCGCGCCGCTGCGAGTGTGTTAGTGAATTGGGTCCTCAAACGCCTAGGCCATTCCCAAGTTTGCTCTTGAGGCGTGACTGGATTGAGGGAGCTCACGCAGAGAAGAACCCTCCGGTCCCTGTCAACACTGTGATATGAACTTCATCATGTGTTGCTACCTCACGCATGTACTTGGCCAGCAAGTAGTATCCATCGCCGTCTAATGCGCCGAGCTTCTTCTTGTTATCAATAGTGATAATTGCAACACGTCCCTTGTACTCCACTCTCACGGTGTCATTTGCTGCCGCCATAATGACTGTTTGTGGTATATTTGGAGAGATTGACAAAAGATTACAGTTTGGTAAAGAAGTACAAGAGTGTGGAAGGAATGTAAGAAAAGAGGAAAACACTATAACATTAAAATCAGCGAGTCTTATATCCCAGCAGCCCAAACCCATGGACGGATCGCCAACAGACTAAGTTCCACAGGCTGTGTGGGGTAGCTTTGATACAGCCGGGAAAGCCGAGGCATGAAATTCTTAGCTGACAGTAAGCAGACACTATCAGCTAGTGCTGATTGGCGGCTATCTACTATCGACACGTCACGTGTTACACAGAACGTGATCTATTATCTGTGACCAACAACCCCATCCCCAAAAATGGGCAAGTACCGTTCCGTGGAGACGACACTGTTCAAGCATTATACAACGAGCGCATACGACGAACGCAGCTTTCCCCTCAATCCCGAAGAATTGATAGCAAGGCTTCACGCCAGTCCCCCCCTCGTAGTGGCCCGCCATGGCTGGTCCCAATCTCGAAGTTTTTAAGGTCAGTTTGGCTCTCCGCTGCACTGGTTGCTGGCCCCCCATACAATGCTCCTCCAACCCACCATCGCCGACGCCCTTTGCTTACTATTGGCCCAGTTCGGCATGTACGTTATGTTTCCCATTGGGATCATGTTCTACTACGGCCACAACCTTGACAGGCGCTTCCAAGTCCCCGACTTCTGGCCCAAACCCGAACAGACCCACAAGATTCCTTTCGAGCGCGACGAGATCAAGAGCGAGTTGGATCGACTGCGGGCGAAGAGGTTATATCTCAGAGAGCAGAGGTTGAGGCAAGAGCAGGCTCTTAGGCAGCAGAACCAGGAGTGATGGGTGTCTGAGTAAGAGTGTGACGACGGAGGAAACTTGAAACCCGACCGATCCGGATGGGATGGGGCAACATTGTATATCACAGAAGGAGAACAGGCCGCATAACGGATTGGATGGGCAAGATGCATTGCAAGGATGGCGCTGGAGTTTATGGACAAGGAATCGCCTCACAGAGCTCGCAAAATGGAGAATGTACCAACGGAATGATGTATGAAGTAAGCTGTCACATATATAATCTTCAAAAACACACAGTATTACCATGCTTCCTCTGGAATGTGCATCAAACCACCAACAAACCGGCTGGCGCATATATGGCGTGTCTTGGAGACAATTGGGTGTTTTGGCTATCCCATATTTTCTATCTGTTGGTCTGTTTTTAGATTAGAAGGCAGGTACGACTGCCGCGCCTGCCGCTCCTGATCTAGAGCTAGACACTAAGAATATAGCAGCAAGTCATTGCTATCGACCTGGTATCTAGCATGTAGCAAACAATCTTTTTATATTTCAAACCGTCGGAGAGGAAATAAATATACCCTCAAACATTACACACGCTAGTGGTGAACCTGAGCCAGAACCTCCACTACCCCACCATTCTGACAGGGGCCAGAGACTCTACTTTGGTCCCCTAACCTCGGAACCTCCACACTAGCCAAACGTCATCTCGATATCAAAGGCCAGGGAACAGCTCGAGCCGTCGCAGTTCCCTGTGTCCGCCCTTAGTTGCGGCACATAAGTCTATAAAAATAATGTCGTCAACGACCATAGCAGCAGCCAATCCTTCCACATTTCCTTGCTTCTCAAACCTCCCTCCAGAATTACGCAATCAGATATGGAGTGAATCCTTGCCTGAGAAGGACAGGCCAGCTTTATTCCCATACAGAAATGGATGTTGGAGCCCGATATATCTGACTGAATCCGACAAAGGGTATATTGCCAACACTGACAATATTCTGTTGGAATTCTGTGACGCTTTATTAGAGCCTATTCGAATTGACGTACCAGTGTACTTTGTCAGCCGTGAAGCTCGTGGCGCCGTCCTATCCTGGGCTCAAAGGCAGGGAGTTAGGATGCAGTTTTGCGAGAAGACGAAGCGACATGATTTCGCGCGCCTGTTTGACAACGAGCAGGACACGCTATATGTCGCACTCAGCAACTTTGCGGACTTTTTCGTTGAGCCTTACAATCGGATGGCCGAACCAGATCTCTTTGGGCGTATTGTTAGCTCTAGCCCAAGCCTGCGACACATTGCCGTGCCCGAGGCGCTGCTTCAAAGGATGCCCAGCGCGCTCGAAGAGATATTTGAATGGTTCCGCGGTATAGAAGTGATTTTCGTTGTCGTCGACGCGTATCATAGCATACACTGGAAGGATCGGTGGGAGATTCAGAGCAGACGAGGAAAGGCGCTCCTGTACGATCGAGAGCATGGACGTTTTGACTGGGATGATGGCGAGAATATCTGTTTTGAAGCTATATATGGGCGGGTTGAGCAAGCTACTAAACGGCTCAGCGTGATTGTTGCTGGTAATCTTGTTACTACTCTCCGTGCGATCCAGCCCGTTTTTGCAGTCAGAGTATGAATGGGGATTTGTATGTCGCCTGGACCTGACATGAGGCTTTCAGGGAACAAGACCTCAGTATCGGACTTAATTCATCAAATTCTAAGGGTTCTGTTCATAACCTCACGGCCCTAAAAAAAATATCAGCACCAATCCGCCGTCAACACAATTGGCAATGGTTCTTCACTGGTACGCCGAACCACCTTTCCGTGACTTTATCTCGACGTTTGACCCCCTGGGATTTATTTAAAACCCACAGGGCTGCAGGGTTTTTCGGATTTGGACAGGGAAGATCGAGATCTCACAGTCCTATGGCCCCGCTTGCCCAGGAGTCAGGCACCTGCACACCAACAATCGTTTTTGTTGCCATGTTGATACAGTATCACCACCATCACCCTTGTTACTCGAAGGCCTAAGAGGAACGATAACTCCTACATTATCATTTTCTACGTGTTTGCTTTACCTGCCATCCGTTATCTGTGTTACGTACCTCGCAGCTCAATCACATAAGTGAGGTCTCCTGTTTGCTGTCTCTCGACCTGGAACAAAAGGAAAAAATCGGCAGTGTTCAGCTGGCGACTTGATTGATGACGTTAAAGGCAATCCGCAGCACCTTTTCGGGACTTTTTAGATTCTTGCCCACACGAGGCCAATAAGTTATGTATCATCGCATCAACTTGCCACGAAGGTGTCCACCCTTGCTTCCACGGCCTCTGGAGAGTAGATAGTTATTAAGAAAGACTTCTCCTCTCCTTCGTTTGGTTGCTTAGCCCAAACACAAATCTCTAATTGCCTATATGTGGGGAGAACAGTATTATTTGCGAAACCAGGGAGCTGTCACCATATCATACACTATGGAGCTCGGAGGCGGCCTTCTAGCAAACGACAAATATGTAAGCATAAGCCTTGGGCGGTTTCCTTGAATACTCACTAAAAATATCATTCAAGACGGTGAGCGTATATCTTCCCTACAGGAGAGATACGGAAGCATGGGATCGACGGAATCCGCAGTGTCTAGTTCAGCTGAAGGCTGGGTATCCTCTATTATTTGTGCCTCTTGTTGTTCATTAGCTGGCAAAAAGGCTGCTAGAATGGGCTGTATCCAAGTGGATATGCGGTCCCTCTCAAAAGTCTACTGTCCAGTTGTTCGACCATATGCAGTTAGTTCTGCTCTTTCCAAACGACGGTTCAGCAGTAGCCTGTCGTAGGTATTTAGAAACACACAAGCAAGGAGCCATTGTTGTCCTCCACGTTACTTCGGAAGGCCGCCTTCGGCTTCTAAACGGCGGCCATTCGACCTCCCATCCTAACGGATTCGAGAACCTCTATGTGGTTGTACATCCACAGCAATTGGCTTTGGAGGACAAAGCATTCTGCCAACAAACGTGAGATGGTATATCAATGCCGCTGTGCCACATTCTGGCTTGAAAATGCGCCCTTTCTTCATGGAAATTTACATGAGTACTGCAATATTGTTGATTTACCAGTGAAAGAAGCCGAACGGGCGAGCGTTACCATTCGCAAGCATATTGGATGTTTACTATCGTCCAAGGCGAACACGATTGGGCTAGAGACTTTATACATATACCCTAGTGGTATGTCGGTTATCAGTCACACAGCCGCGGCGTTGAACAGCCTGCAAAGTGATAGCCAGAGACACTGTCGAGCGATAACATTTGGGAGAGTATTTCTAGAGCAGGAGAGTCGGCCACAGCATCTAGGTTCGCCCGGTTGATGGATTCTAGGTTTTTATACGTTGATACCTTCAAAGTTCTCAGCAAGATTCATGGTTTCGATTCCAAACGTTATGCTTATCTAACGCCGTCTGATTTGGATCTACTCGAATCGGATTTAAAGGGAGGGCTCCAAGTCAACGCACTTTATACCGAGTTCCTAGGAAACCCTCGTTTAGCCTCTGTAGATACCGGCAGGTTATATCTGTTATCAGAACAGTTGGGTTCCTCTTCGTCGTGGATGATACAGTTGCGACATCGGTCAATGTTAGCGTTCTCTCATCTTGTGATGTGGTGTGTACGAGCCCGACAAACATGTTTAGTGGAGTATGCAATGTTATGGGAGGGAGTGCGGTTGTCAATCCGCAATCGCGGCTGTACCGGCAGATTCAAAAGATTCTCGCGGAATAGTTCGTTAATAGGTACTGGCCGAAGGACATGCCAGTGACGGAGGAAAATAGCGCAGACTTCGAGTCGCGCGTCATCACCGCCAGCAACAATCAGAGCATATTCCTGGTATGCTGCGGTCTCACCGTGCTGTGACAGAGGTTATATTTCCCAAAGGATGCCTAACTGAGTATATTTAGCCAGAAGTCTAGAGGATACGTCTATTTACTATCTGCTCAATTCGTAGAACCTGACGCGGCTATTGCGTTCCACGGCGCGTTGGATGTCGCCAAGGGGCCCAACCTTGGGACAAACTTCACTTTGAGCTGTCCCTATATCTTACTGGCGCCCTCATCGCTTGAGTTGGCTGCAAAGTTTGAAGCTGTTGAGCATCTGGTTCGTATTAGTGTGGGTATAGAGCGCCTGGGACGCCTGTCTAGCATCGTCCAGAGAGCTCTAGATGTAACAGCGGAAAGTTCAAAAAAGTAGAAACATGTTTATTATAACATTTAAGCCTTCCATTCTTGTTATGTTATAATAAAGAGGGTTACACGTGATAATAATTTCCCGATGACGACATTTCGATGAGGCATTCTGAGAATGGTTAGAATTCCAAAGATCTACAACTATTTTCCGTAAACGGGCAGGCCCGAACCATTGGAATTACCTGAAGGGGTTCTTTAATTCCGAATCTGGTCCGGGAAGATCTGAGCCAAGAAACCCTATCGCCCCGCTTTACTCTTGGGACTATCTCATATTCTAAATGCAAACTGATGCCGTCATAATATTTATCCCCCTCGATCTCTTCCGATCATCAACAACCTAAGCTTCACAACTTGAGAAAAAAAATGTCGGAAAAGTCTCAGAACATCTATCGCGGAGCGGAGGGTGCGATCAAACAGTCACAGGGAAAAGTCCGCGCCCTGGGGCCGCTGGACGTGCGTATTAAGATCACGCATTCCAGTCTCTGCGCCACGGATCTATTATACCTACCCGCCGGCATCGCCCTGGGCCATGAAGGAGTAGGTCTCATTGAAGAAGTCGGAAGCGCAGTGCAGAATCTCAAAAAAGGTGACCGTGTCGGGGGCGGCTTCCACCGCGGCTCGTGCGGACATTGCAGATACTGCCTCAATGGAGAGGATATCTGGTGCTCTGAGCGGGTGATCTTTGGCGAGAGCGATGCTGATAATGGGACATTCTCGGACTATTATATCGGCAGGGAGACGTATGTCCACAAAATCCCCGAGAGCATCGCCAGTGAGCATGCCGCGCCGCTGCAATGTGCTGGTGCGACTGTGTATGGTGCTCTTGTTGATGTCGTGAAACCTTCCCAGAGGGTGGGAATTATTGGTATTGGCGGGCTGGGCCATTTGGCTATCCAGTTTGCGTCCAAGATGGGAGCAGAGGTCGTCGTGTTTAGTCGTACCGACGACAAGGAGAAGGAGGCTCGAGGGTTTGGAGCGGACGAGTTCTATTTGCTTGGGAACCCTGGGGCAATGAAGGCCCCAGTCGATGTCCTCGTTCTTACGGGAAGTAGATATCCGGATTGGGATGCGTAAGTTTTATTTGCCATGTGGGTTCTGGCACTTGCTGATAGGAACAGTTTTCTGAAACCGAACGTCCTTGCGCGCACTGGTAAAGTTGTCCCGCTTCTGGCACCCCATGGAAAGATGGAGTTACCGTAAGTTCTGTAATCTGACCCTCAGTTTCTATTCATACTCATTCTAGACAGTGCTGGTCAATTGTTGATGAACGGTTATAATATCGAATCTCACCTCGTTGCGTCACGTGGAGTTCATAATGAAATGTTGAGATTTGCTGCCCATCACAAGGTCACCCCTGCTATCGAGAAATTCGACCTCTCGGAGGAGGGAATTGGGAAAGCAGTCGAGAAGATGAAGAGCGGTACTATCAGGTACAGAGGCGTTTTGGTTGCCAAGTGAGCTGCTCAGGAAGATATCATCTTTTGTATAGTTGGGTTATGATATCAGCGCTATGGCCTGCTTTCAAGTGGTCAGCGACCCTTCCTCGCCGATCCTCGCCGATCGGAATATATGGATAGAATAGTTATTTTATTCAGTCTAGTTGCGTTGCAATCGTCGATACAGTGACGGATGCTGTCACAATAATGTGCCCATACCGACTCTATTGCCCAAGAAGTAGGCCAAAGCCGATAATTTAGCTATGACTTGCGTAGTTTAAATAATATATCGCTTTTTTGATCACATACCCTAGGCCTGTAACCCACTCTCTCAAGGCTCGTCCCATACAACTGGCCAATTAAGCTCCAGAGACCACCTTTCTTCGATGCCGTCGTTTATTTGCTCTTCTCTGCCAGAATCCACAGAAAGGGAATAATTTTTCCGTCTTCATCATCCTCCAAGATCTCATGTTTCATCACGTCAAACCCAGCCTCTCGAAGTAGCCCCAAATTAGTCTCAACATCGAAGCTGCTCCAGTACATGCTCGAACCCAACCAATTCTCTGCCGTCGATCCAGGAATATCAGTAGCGGCAAGGTTACACAGCAAGTAGCTGCCAGGCTTCATCCACGAATAAATCTTCCTGAACAACACCGGTTGCTCATCCCGCGGCAGATGAAAGATGGAGTAAAACGCTACGACGGCATCAAGGCTTGCCAGCTCAAATTCAAGCTTCGTCATATCTCCGTGACGGAAATCAACGTTTCCCTCGACGCGAGTCTTGGCAAGTTCAATTTGCGCCTTTGAAATATCGTTGGCGATGACTTTGGCGCAGCGGGAGGAGAGGAGCTGCGTGCCGGGCACCCCGGCACCACATCCTAGCTCAAGTACGACGGCGTCTGATGGTGCGGCCATCTTTGCAAGCATCTTCTCTGTGTATGCGAGACGGGGCGTCTTCTTTGAACTCGTCCAATCAAGATAGGTTTGAGCAATCTTGTCATAGCCTTGCTCCACGAGCTGCCTCTTTTCCTCGTTGTCGTCGTTCGCCATGTTTATGATTGTTGGTGACTATCAATTGGACCTTTGAATATGGTAACCAGATATGTGATTAACTTCTATTTTAAATATATGTATTTCAATTGCAGTATCGTGCAATAGTTGTGATAATTGTGAGTCACGCCGTGTCAGCTTGTCTAACTCTGTTGAACTCTCCGTAGCGTTTATATCAGAACCGAGTCGACAACGCTTATAAAACCACGACGTATCTCCGATCCCAGGAGTGTACAGATGTGTACAAGAAGACTCCTCCACGTGGATCGTGCCCTGCGCGCCAAGTTATTTATTTTATTTTCGTCGTTAGCTCCAGGGTTCGACTTTCGCCTGAATGAAAGAGCCGCGAGTATGGCGGGGTCGTTGGAGATGGAGGGGCGGCGGATCTGGATAAATGCCGGCTAAATCGATTCGCCCATCTGCCCCGCCAAAACTCACCTTCTGTCCGCCTGGGAAATAATCAACAGTAGAGGCACACATATATAGACCCCTCTGTTTTCCAAAAGTAAATCCATCGTGCAGAAACATCTTGAAGAACCAAGTTGAAAATACCCGAAAATACCCAAAAACACACACGGAATCCCACATATTACAGAAATTATGACGAACCAACCACTTGTGACCTCCATTTACACGGCTGATCCGTCCGCCCACTCCTTCGAGGGCAAGATCTATGTTTACCCTTCCCATGACCGCGAGACCGACATCCAATTCAATGACAATGGCGACCAATACGACATGGTTGACTACCATGTCTTCTCCATGGATTCCATCACCGGTCCCGTGACCGACCACGGCGTGGTCCTGAAGATGGAGGACATTCCCTGGGTCTCCAAGCAGCTCTGGGCTCCAGACGCCGCTACCAAGAACGGGAAATACTACCTTTACTTCCCCGCAAGAGACAAGGAGGGCATCTTCCGCATCGGAGTTGCCGTCAGTGACGTCCCATACGGTCCATTCAAGCCGGAGCCCACACCCATCGCCGGCAGCTACACCATTGACCCCGCGACCTTCGTCGATGATGACGGAGAGGCTTATCTTTACTTTGGTGGTCTCTGGGGTGGTCAGCTTCAGTGCTGGACCTCGGGAACCTTTGATGCTTCGAAGTCGGGACCCCAGGAGCCATCGGGCGATGTTCCCGCTCTGCTGCCGCGTGTGGGCCGATTGACCGAGGATATGTTGTCCTTCGCCGATGACGTTAAGGAGCTCTCTATCGTTGATGCGGAAGGAAAGCCAATCATGGCTGATGACCATGACCGTCGTTTCTTCGAGGCTGCGTGGATGCACAAGTACAATGGAAAGTACTACTTCTCCTACTCGACAGGTGACACTCATTACATCGTGTATGCGACGGGAGACAGCCCTCTTGGGCCATTCACTTACCAGGGTCGGATTTTGGAGCCGGTTGTGGGATGGACGACACACCACTCTATTGTTGAGCACAAGGGCAAGTGGTATCTGTTCTACCATGACAGCTCGCTGTCGGGTGGTGTCAGCCACTTGAGGAGTGTCAAGGCGAGGGAGATTGTGTACGATGCGGAGGGAAAGATCACTCTTGCTGGATCGTCGTAGATTAGGGATGTTCGATAATTGAAATATGATGTAAAATGAGAACATGGCCCCTTGCTGTCATTGTTGTCTTGCCGCAATCTTCCACCCTCGCGCGACCCTCCATGAGTCTATCATTTGGAGTCTGCTAGCCGGCGGCCTGATGAACATCGGGATCTCTCCAAGTAATGAGGTCAGCCTAGCTCAGCACCTCAGAGGCGATACAGTCATGTATGTGATTTTCTTCCTAGCGGAATTTCCGAGAAAATGCAACCTCAGATACTAATATCACTATTCATAGATAGAAGTTACATGATTGAATATAAATGCCACCGTAAATCATCACATAATATCGCCCACACAGCAAACCACGCCCGCTGGGATATATAACCTTTCCAAAACGCCCGCTCCGAAATGACATAATAAATCCAAGATATCCAATCAATATACTTAAGCTCTATATGGCTTCCAGTAGCCAGTCAATATGACATCCCATCTGAGCATTGCACACTTCTATAGCACCCATTTTGATCTCTGACATGCAACATGGCTCAAATAATTACTTGCCCGTTGGAGCCGCGGCCGAGGGAGGCTTTGACGTCAAGGCTTGTTGTGGTGATGGGGTTGTCGCCGCCGGAGCTGCATAGGCTTTTTGTGGTATTGAAGCCATTGAAGCTCGTTGCGGTACCGGAACTCGTTTTGGTACCGAAACCGGGTTTGGTAGAGAATCACGTCGAGGTACTGAGGCTTGTTGTGGAGCTGGAGCTTGTGCTACTGGGATTTTCTGTAGTACTGGAGACTGTTGTGATACTGGGGATTGCGGAGGAACTGGATCCTTTTGTGGCACCAGAGCCTGCTGTGGAATTGAGTCTGGAGACAAGCGGGAGTCCTGTGACACAGCTGAATATCCCGATGAATGGGAGCTCCTTGAATAAGTCTGCGTCATGTCCACCGCTGGCACCAGCCCTTCGCTGACTGCCACCGACACTTCAGTTATATGATCTTTATGGCCTTTGCAGGTGCACTCGTGGTCGGTCCATGCATCATCGTCAGTTCCAGGCCCACTGCACGCCTTGCAGTCTCCACATTTTGTTCTATCCGTACAGACGAGTCGGTGCACACATTCCTTGTGTTTCTTACACTCGTAGTCTCGAGGGCACGTACACAATATTTGTGGCTTAGTGGTGTCCAGGTAATCGTCGTAAGACAGCTCTGGGTCCTTGCAAAACTTGATAAACGAAGTCCATTCTCGGCTCATCCCGCCACGGACATCGTGTCCAAAGACGAAACTACCGATATTTTTGAAAACATTCTTAGCTTTGTGCAGCGCATCCACGTATTTGTCGTGCTTCAGCTTCGAACTCTTGGTCTTGCTGGGGAAGATCTTCCGCCAGATCTTCCGTACGTTCCCTCCGGATTGCAGCAAGAGAGCCTTGATAGTTTCATACGATTTGGCCAGGGCCGCGGCAAAGAGAACTAAACCAGTACTCGCGTATGGGGCCCACGCTCCAATGTGGTTGGCGCTCTCACCTTGAGGGAGGCGGCGGACGAATAACTCGATGAGGACCACATCGATAATTAGTAGTGGGACAGCGACCACGACAATAAACACCGACCATAGGTACGCTAAGAGTGCAATAGCTTGGGCTCCCCGGCGTTGGAAATTCCCAACCTTGTCTCGGTTAGGCCGACCTGAGATAGAGAACCGAGAGAAGTAGTGGTACAACACTGCGCGCGACTCGGATGGCTTGTTTCTCCCAAAGCAGATAGTCCATGCACCTTGTAGTAGGACATACACGATGAGATACGACCATCCGAATGCAAATTTATTGGTTACTTCTGCCAGCCATGCCTGAGTTTTTGTAGCCGAATCTCCCCCGATGACTTGGCCAAATTCGACTACCGTCAGCGGCTCGAGCTCGTCTACCGATCGGAATATGGCAGGCCCACCCGCTGGGACTGAGCAAGGGGAACCGCAATTATTTGCCTCGAGGAATTCCTTGGTAATAGACAAGTAGTTGAAGGCGTTGATCTCGCCCACACCAATAACACGAACCTGGCCCACTGTCACATTCAGTTCGCCCGATTCGGGAGCACACGAGAACGTTCCAGAGGAAATATTGGAGATGGGTAGCCAGTTGCCATTGCTGGTGGTTCCGTATCCCTCTTGCAGGGCAATGAAAACTGAGAGGAATCCAACTGTGACCAGGAAACTCCAGAATATGAGGATGATGCGCGAAGCTGCATCGAACTCCTTTAATTCTTTCGCCCTCTCGTCGCCTTGTTGGCGCTGAAGATCAGGGCGGCCTGCCGTTCTTATAGTCGTGGACCAATTGATCAGAGGCACCATGATGATACATGACGCACTGAGGATGCCTAGGAGTGGATAGAGGTCAAGTTCTCCCCAGCCGGGACCGCGCCATATGAGGAGGCAAGCATGGATGGCGGCAGATCCTGAGTAGGTCAAAGAAGCCGCAAGAGCGCCAAGGTATAACCAGGGTAGGTGGGTTCGTAGGAGGACCGCCGCTGCAATCGTGACATAAAACAAAATTCGTGGTAAGCGGCCGTAGTTTCCCTTTGCGCCTAATTAGCTTTACTCCCACTGAAACAGAGGGGGGAATGTCATACTGAGATAGGGTACCAACAGACGGTCAGCGCGTTTGTTTTTGCGACATCAATCGTGAACGCGGTTGATTGTTTGACGGCGCTCTCTACCAAGGGCATATACATATAACCCGGAACTCCGTTGCGAATTGCCGGCTCGCGAAGGATCGCAGTGTGATCAGGGGCCCTTGGAGTGGCTCGCACGCCAGTAGCTACGAAGACAACATCGGTTGGAAACTTCTGAATAGTCGTTGTAATTGTAGCTAAACTTCCTGTCGGGGTGGCTCGGCCTATGGTCGTGTATGGCTCACCAGTGACCCACGTCGCCGGAGGGGGGTCAATATAGTCTCCTTCAGTTGTTGGCGTGTCCTGGGCAGCGGCCCCGATCAACGACAAGGCGAGAAGCCATATTGGTCGCATCGCAGCAAAAGTTCAAGGAATGTCAGTACAAAGTTGCAGATGCGGCGAACATACGCGGGTCGATTATTGAAAAAGTGGCAGAGGCTATGTTCACAATAGAGGCTTTGAGAACCCGATTCTGGCAGTTTCAGGGGATCGCGAACTACACTGCCCCAGAAATCCGGATACTGTTCATTCTCTAAAGCTCGGATTTGGAGGGGATTTGGTCTTAGAAATAAATGTATTTGTCGCGAGCCTTGAGCTATCGACGATAGCTATAATTAGTAAGGGCCCGCCCTCCTTCGCGACCTAAGTGGGATGTCCAGAGACGATCCCTCTTTTCCACTTTTGACACGGGACCAAGGCCCCGGGCCCGTGCCGCGCCGCCCTGCGGGAGACCTGGCGGACCCATTTTGAGTTCGGTGACAATAGTTATACTATTATAGTATTGGGCAGGTTCAGAGAGTTCTATTGCGCGTAGTACCGCGGGCTCTGTGATAAATTGAAGAATAGAAAATTGATATCAGCACAGCTCGTGAGTGTGTGGTGTGTTGTCACCATCGACGGTTACAGCTGGACCTGCGATGATTGGGTCAAGTTGATTTCCAATCATCAGACTAAGTTCGGGTCATTGCTTGTTTGGGTATATTAGATTAGGTCTTGAATCCTGCGATCCTGCGATCCTTCGCTTCGCGTGGTGTTCCTTGGCTGTTGGTCGCGTCCTATGTACCCCCACATATATGTTACTATGTAAAGATACCCGCAGGCTTTCCTGGTCACAGTCGCATCGCGATGCTGCGGAACATAAATCGGCTCCTGCAAGACGAGCTTATAAATCGATCCTGTCATATAAAATGAAATGTCTTTCACAGTTTTTTTTTATCACCGTTCAATTATCTGATGATGAATTTGGAGATGCTCCACCGAGCCGGTGTACAAATGTAGCGCTAAAATTGGTATGAAGCTGATAACCACGAGCCTGATAATTACTATTAAGTCCCTCCGAAAAGCAATAACTCCATCCCATAAATACGGCAAAGCGTTCAAGCGGGTATAATAAAGAAATCCACGGCACTGTTGACGGAAGCAAAACAGGAGTGAAAAGAAACTCCTCTCCTCTTTTCATCAATCAAATTGTGTGGTCAGCGCCACTTTATGCGCCCTGGTACGTCGTCGGCTGCACCTTCATAGCATGCGCAGGCTCAGAGCTGCCACCACGTGTACGCCAGACGTGCAACGCCGCCAGAATCGTGGTTCCGAGGAACAGAAGCCTGGGAGAGTCACCAGTTAGCAAAAATCCATAATCGTGCAGATAATCAGGGTCCATCATATCAACTCACCACTCAAAGGCTGCAAAGACAGTAGCCGCGATCGACTCGCCACACGCCTTTCCTCTGCGTGAGGTGCACCCGACTGAGCCGAGGAGGTCTGCGAGCGCGATGAAGCCGGCAAACCAGAAGAGCATCGTCAGGGCCTCGGCGACGAGGATGCCATACTTGTGCGCCGCGGTGGCGAAGGTGAGTGGGGCGATCACGAGGTAGGCGACGGCGAGGAGGGTCCAAACCGAGGCAAATATGAGAAAGTTGACTTCGGAAGCGGTATACCAGTTCGTGGTGACTGCAGCATGTCAGCGCGCTGAAGAGGGTTATCGCATGCGATTCTGTACTCACCATCTGCCAACAAGCCCAGGATAATCACTGCCAGAACGGCCTGGATGACGCGCACGGGAAGGAGGAGAGTCTCAGCCAAAGCCATGGTTACGAGTGTCGCGTATACTGCGAGATTTGATGTTCAGTTCTGTTTTGTTTGTTCTGAAAGAGTCTTTTTAACTCTTTAAGTAAGTTCACGGTGAAGAGATGAAAGAAACAAGATGCGACGGCGTCAAAGAACTAATATATCCCTTCTTGCGCGGCACGATACGTCATGCGACACCCTTGAAATGCCTGGAATGCAGGAATTTTACTTTTGGCATGCCGTGGATCCGACTTGGAGCGGGGCAGCCGGGACTTTTGTGACAGCAAGCCGGGACTTCCTTCCCTATTTCCTTGGCAGGTACGTAATGACTTCTGGACCCTCAAGATGAAACCCTGAATATAAAATGTCTACAAAAGTCGCATATGAAGTTGAAAGAAATATATCGGCTTCATGCACCTGGACCAATATCATACAGTTATATACGGCGCCTGTATATTAGCTCCAGGGGAATAGACGGACGCAGCAGTGAATGATATCGTCACTTGGCTTAGTAAGCGAGAATGAAGCTCTCTGAAGCTCCCAAGACACCAAGAGCTGGGATGACCACAGGGAACTCAATAACAGCAATTGTGACTGTATATACCGCCACCCATCCCCAAAATGACCGAACACCTGTATTTCTCCCTGACCCAGCATCTCCTTTCCGAAGCCCCCGCCGAGTTCAAAGCAGCAACACAGTCGCCCTTCCTCGCCGCCGCCGCCCAAGGCCGCCTGGACAAGGAAACCCTGCGATTATGGCTGGTCAATGACCGGAAGTACATCCAGGCCTACATAAACGGAGCGGAGAACTTTATCTATGAAATCCAGAACCCCGAGTGTGGCGCCTCTTACGCTCCTGTAAAGGAGCTCGACGAGAGCGAGCTCGCGCTCCTGGCGTGGCTGACCGAGGGACTGGCGAATGTGCGTAGGGAGGAGGAGTTCTTCGTCGATGTAGCGGCGCGGTACGGGATTGACCTTGAACACCGCATGGATGATCCCGACTCAGACGCCGCAATTGCGTTTGATGTGCTATTCGAGCATGTCCCGCCGATCCGCAAGAAGACGGAGCCGTGGTGGCTCCAGGGAGCTATCCTATTCTGGGCAACGGAGAAGTGCTACCTTGAAGCTTGGTCGTGGGCGAAGACGCAGTTGAATGAGCAGAGTCCGGAGCAGGACGCGGATGGCGGGGCGCTCAGGACGGAGTTTATCCCCAACTGGACTAGTCCTGAGTTTGCGGTTTTCGTGGATCGGTTGGCGCAGATCATCGATGGGGCGGTGAATAAGATGAGTGAGAATATCGAGTATTACAAAGAGACGGACCCTGAACTTGTAACGGCACTGCGGGAGGTCTCGTTTTTGGAAAAGACTGTTGAGAAGCCGCAGGGGATCTTTCTGAAGGTTCTGGAGATCGAGGAGCAGTTCTGGCCTGTGTTGTAATGAAGCTTGGCAAATGAGTATGGGGTTATTGCTGTCCAGCTCACTTCAGCTTGTTCTATGAGATGTTAACCAAAAGTGGTGAATTATTCGAGTAAGGCTATTCATTACTAAACTCCGAAGTATATTTGACGAGTGGCTGAAATACGGCTTCAATGACGGACACTTACAGGCCACACATATTACTTATTTGTAGTGGCCGTTTGGGGAAACAAAAACATCATTATATATTTTACTTCATCTATTTATCCACCTATTAACCGTTCTTGCACCACATATTATCGAGAGGAGCGTCTTCGCAAACTCGTCCACATCGTCCGGCGCAGACCTAGTAAGGAGAGTAGGCGCCTCCGTCAGCTGCATGAACCCGACATTCACTTCCGAGCACATCTTCTGCCAGGAATAGGCTGTGTCGACGTCCCACGTCCCTTGCCTGGTTGTGAACATCATGCTACCATAGCATGAAGAGGTCGTTCCATCCTTATGTATCAAATAGATTGACTGGATGCTTGCGGCAAGCATGGAGGTGCGTCGAATACTCTCGGCGAGGATCCAGGAGTACCATAATAGGTTCTCGCAGCTTTCTTCGATAGCTGTGTGCTCATAGGGAGACGATGCGATCATCTGGCCCAAACATGGAGCTTGGCTCGCATTGTCAACCATCTCTCGGATCCAGCTATTAAGTACTGGAATATAACCCTCTGAAAGATGTCGAAGCCTAATATCTCCATCATATAGACATATTGCCTGATACATTGACAAGGCCTGAACTCGGGCTAGATGTTCATGGGTGTCAAGAGTAGTTCCCAATGAAGAACTCGTTAAACCATCCTCTACCAACCGCCTAGCTCGGTCCTCAATAATTCGAAATACCATCAGCTCGTTTAAGTCTGTTTTGGCAAAGTAGCAAGACAGCGCCATATATGCATCCTGGATGCACTGGGGGAATCGAGTTTGATACAGCCGCGCGTGGATGAACGGGTTGCTGCCTTTAGCGATCCATTGTTTAAGCCACCGATGGATGGTCTGGATGTGACATTTTATATCCATGAGACAGAGGGCATCACCTGTGACTTCTGGCGAAGGATCGACCTTCCATGCCTCAGAAGACGTAAACCAGCTGGTAGCTGGGTGGGCGCCAACGATGCTGTTAACCAGCGAGAGATCAAGTCCCAGCAGCAACCCAGCATCGATTTCTCTGCTAAGCTCCGGAGAGTTTGCAAGTAGCATTGAAGTGAAAGTCGAATCATCCTGTACCACCGAAAACGTACTCTCCCCTTCGATGAGGCTGAAAGGACCCGGTTTAGTCGGAGGATACGTGCATTCTATGCCCCTAGTCCTGCATCTCCGGCAATGCGGCGTCTGCTTCTCGCACCTCCGCTTCGCTATTGCGCAAGCACCACATGCTTTACTTTCGAGACCTCGAGGCATTTTGGCCATGTCCACTGGGATTACAGAAAGTGGCTATGAAATCAAGGTGTTGCCTTGATGATTATTCAGCTCATGCGGGCGCTATCCGAATCGGGCCTGCCCCCACGTTTGTCAGGGATGTCTCATGTCGGTTGTCCGCTGCGGAAAGCTTATTTGTGGCGTTTCTCATCTGCGGGCGCTATCCGTTTTGGGACTTTTCCCATCACTGGATATTTGAAAGCCTGGCTTAAGCATCATTTACGGGTCTGTATTATAAATGACATTTTTGCAGTCTCGACTATTAATAGCAGTTATACTCATTATAAAAATGCCATCAAAGAAGCATTACTTGACGAAAGCAACACAACAATTCTTCGTTGACAGTTGCAAAGTGATTTCTCAGGTATTGACCCATAAACTATGGCTCCTACAATTGTTCTTATCACCGGTGCCAATCGTGGATTGGGCGAGGGAATCATAAAGCGCTACCTCGTCAAACCAGACCACATTGTTATTGCAGCAAACCGCAATCCAGACCACGAAACGTCCAAGGCATTGGAAGACCTCCCCAAGGGCCCCGGAACCCGTCTTATAGTCGTCAAGATCGATGCCAGAAGCGAGTCCGACGCCACTACCGCTATTAAAGAGCTTAAAGATCAGGGCATCGACCACCTCGATATTGTCATTGCTAACGCGGCTATTATATTTCCTTTCGTCAAGATTGAAGATGCTAAAATCGCCGATCTTCGGGTCAGTATGGAGACGAATATCCAAGGGTTTTTCGTGCTGTATCAGGCCACGCTGCCTCTGCTCCTGAAGTCCGAAAGACCAACGTGGATAACTATTGGCTCGATGGCTGGCTCTATCGTGGTAAGTCAGCCTATAATTCCTTATCATACACGAAAGCTAACTCGTTGATGCCAGTGAGTTACAAAACTCCGTTTCCAAATCGTCACGATAGGGACCGAATTCATCTAAACTCCTCATGTTGTTGAAACGCAGCTAATAGATTTTAGCAACCAACTCCCCGTTCCTAACTCCTTGTATGGACCCATCAAGGCCGCTCAGCACTGGCTCACTAAGCGGATCAACGCTGAGGAGGAGAAAATTTGCGCCTTCGTCATAAGCCCAGGGTAATTTCCTCGCTCTCACTCTTGGTTTTCAAACAATGCTAAATCCTCGTACTAGCTGGGTCCAGACAGAAGGAGGAAACTCAAGCGCTCGGATGTTAGGTCTAAAAGAGGCGCCTCAGCCACTGGGGTCGACATGTGATGGTATGGTGGATGTGTTTGATAAAGCTAGCAAGGAGTCTCACGGTGGTAAATTCTTGAACTGGGAGGGAAACGACGAGAGCTGGTAGATTGCATCACTTTTGGAATGGGTGAAGAGGAATTTGTACTCTCAAGATACTGGTTTGCTAAGAACCGTTGGGGAAACCGCAGGATTAAGGCTGGCGCCCCTTCGACGCACCCGAACCACGGTTGAAATAGAGTTGAAAATTTAGTACTTGAGTCTCTTTGGCCTTTTTAATTTTATTGCTGGAGATTATGTTTGCACTCCATTGTGTTTTTATAGTGTATAATATTTATCGTATAGCTTAGCTACGAACTGGCTTCATTGATGGTGTACCTCCTGTGTGACCGAAAGACACCCTGTGTTACCTACCTCGAAATCGAACCGCCGCCAACTCTATCCCAATGCACTGTACCGCCGTTCCATCACTTGCAGCAGTTCGTCGTTATGCCCACCTCGCGAGTTAGAGGCTGCTTTTACAAGTTCCTCCATGACCATAAAACCTGCTAGCAATACAGGATATTATGCATAGAGCATCCCAGTCACTAGCAAGCAGCGGCAAATCTACCCTCTTCTGAAAGCGCTCGTGTGTGAAGCTTCACTCCGTATTCACAACATACGGACCCAGCCGTCGTAGGTTGATAGGAGATGTTTGTTAACAATTTCATCAATTTTTACCCCCCCTAAAAATTAAGTTTCGAAATACATTGCCAAAAATTCCCTCTTGGGCAAACTCGAGCCGCGTTGTGTTCTGAAGGAGCCTCATCCTTACTATCAACTAACGAAGTGTGCAATCCCGTCGATTTAGCAGCGCGCTGGCGGGAACGTATATGCACGCTGCCGTGCCATTAAATTTAGGCGGAATATCGGGGTCGCAGATCTGCGAGCGTTATTCAATTATTTGTGGTTAATGGCCCGACGTGGGCTCATGAGCTGCAGGGAAGTCAACACGGGGTACGGTGAGTGGGAACTTGCTAGGCTTTGAACATGCATAGCTGCGCGGTTGGAACAATAAGTGGCGCAGCTCTTAGCACATTTTGTACCTGTGTGAAGATACTGATATCTTCTCAGGGTCATTGCAAGCAGTTCAAAGGCATAGAAGCTATCATTTCAGTTCCATTTGCTAGTAGCTAACCTATTAGTTGCATCCGTGAGTAATTGAACGCCTTTACTTAGATTTCAATTGCTGTAATGCTGTTATCTGCAATCACTCTTTAGACTTATGAGTGACTCGAGTATTTTTGATGAACCGCACTGCTTTTTTATTCGACTGCGTAATAGCGTATGCTTACTGTATGATTATGAGACTACCTGATCCATAAGCTTGATGAGAGTTACACTGCAGACTTCGCGGAGTTAACTGCTCTCTCCTCAACCTTTTCCGTCTGCCTCGCTTCCCTCTGCTCCCCGTTCCAGAAGTGGCAGAGCACAAAGAGCATGGCGACCATGCAGACATCCAGGGCGATTGTCTAGTGGTATCCAATGAGGTATCTTGGGGCATCGGTGGTCTCCACACACTGCATTGTCAGAAAGAATTCTCGGTGATTTCGGTGGAAAAATCAAGTTGGAGACACAGTAGCGGTAGCCATGCACCAAACGCATTCTGAATAAGATTAGTGTTCATAGTCGCGATAACCAGCACTCGTCTCCACATATCAGTAATCATAAAAAAGGCCAAGGTAAAGTTCCCGCGAAATTCTAAATACCAATTTATAGTGGTGACGTCGGGACAATTATTACCCCGCCTCCCTCACCGAAAACCAGAAAGCCTATGACGATACACGCCTTCTACGTCCGTAGGAGGCGGCGTAACAGAGTAATGACGAAGAAAACACTACGCGCATTAACATAGAGGATCTTGTGTGGCGATCTTCGGTTAAGTACAAAAGTATCATGTCTTCACGAGAAACAAATTTCATATTGGAAATAATATTGTATCAGCAAATTCAGCCATGTCTTCATCCCCAAAGCGATCAATTCTTATTACAGGGTATGTTGCGTCTATTAAACCACTTTGATTTTTTTTTTTGTTATTAAGATGATTCGAAACTGATAATTTTGGCACTGTAGCTGCTCGGCCGGTTCGTCCGGTCACGCTCTCGCCCTTGAATTTGCGAATCGAGGAATGCGTGTCTTTGCAACCGCTCGCTCAACCAAGTCTCTTTCCCAGCTTGAAGCAAAGGGAATTGAAATACTTCCACTTGACGTCACGAGTGCAGAAAGCATTGCTGCACTAAAGGCCGAGGTCACGAAGCGGACTGGAGGAAAGTTGGATATTCTCTTCAACAACGCTGGTACAAGTATGTTCACTTCTCCCGTTCGCTTTTTCACCCGAGTAGGACCTGGGCGCACGAGAAGTAGGCTTACTAACAAACCCGACAGTGTTCGAGGCTCCAGCTGTCGAAGCGGATATCGTCCGCGTCCGTCAAATGTTTGACACAAACGTCTTTGGCGTGTTTGATATGACACAGGCCTTCCTTCCCCTCCTTCTAGCCTCCGCGTCAGAGTCTCGTCTCCCACCCACCATCATCAACACTTCTTCTATTGTTTCCCGTGTCCCCTTCCTATTCTCTGCCAACTACAACGCCTCAAAAGCGGCCATCACGGCCTATTCTGACACTCTCCGACTCGAGCTAGCTCCTCTTGGAATCAAAGTGGTTACGTTATTCATGGGCGAAGTCTCAACTGGACTAATGTCACCTGAGAACATCTCCTTCGGCGCCGATAGTCTCTACATCGATGCCGAGGCTGGCGTTCAAGAGAGGAGTCGATCGCACGCAGCTAA
Source organism: Pseudogymnoascus sp. SDFLT0511 (assembly GCA_030180035.1). NCBI lineage: Eukaryota > Fungi > Ascomycota > Leotiomycetes > Thelebolales > Thelebolaceae > Pseudogymnoascus > Pseudogymnoascus sp. SDFLT0511. The sequence continues at coordinate 779,030 of JASCQD010000014.1, forward strand.
AAGTATGAAGCCGGATGAATTTGCACGCAAAGTTGCCCATCAGATTTTCTCAAATCCCACAATTGGGAAGGGCGAATATGTATGGAAGGGTACGATGGCTACACTGGTTTGGTTCCTTAATGCCGTGGGATTCAGAAAGATTTTCGACGGATCGGTGGAGAGTGCGGTAGGGCTTAGTAAGGGGACGCTCAGGAATGCAATTTACGATAAGGGTCAGCGTAGTATAAAGCGAGAATGAAAGATTCCTTTAGAAGTTAAGAAGCGTGTAGATTACAGTGTTGTACTGAATGAACATAGTTGACGTTCGGCTGTATCTAGTCTACATAATAATAGCATTTTTGACATCCTTATACTAATATTGCTTTCTACACTTCTTGATTCAGAGACTACTAGTTTTAGAGGGTTCATTATTTCTACATCATCGCCCTATGCCTAAATATATGACTATGTTCAAGTGGAAAGTAGATGCGCTATAGTGAAAAGGTTTGGTAGTATCACTCGGGAACTCTAGGCCAACTGCCGAACAGCAGATACAGTAACTATTACTTCGATAAATTGATTTATTTACCAGTACTGTTCATCTAAAGACATCTGATTTAATTTAACTGCTACCTTCTTGAACGTGTTTCTTACATTAGCTGGCCTCATAACGCCATGATCAGGAAGCACGCTGTCGCTTCCGCTTAATTCGCTCCAAAGCACACCTCTCTGCCTCGCTGATAGCAATCCCACGTCGCCACTACTAGCCACAGCACCAATACCCAAAAGCCTCTCGAGTTTTTCTAGAAGATGTACCACGACATTGCAAAACAGCATGCCTTGTACACATGGTGTTGCTACGGGTAAGCCTCCGAACAAGAGCCTTGGAATGGGGCGGACAGGGTTCATGGCAATCCGCTCGATGCGGATTGACATATGTTTGAGGGTCAGCTCGAAAAGATATATAAATTGTATGAAGATACTCGTGATAGCTAGCGCTATGGGTGCTGACAGCGGTGGCTCTGAAGCATCCGAGGAGCCGGATGAAGAGGAAGGCGAGGGCGAGGATGAGGGCGACAAGTAGTGGTTATCATGGTAGGACGGTAATAACTGTGATAATGGCTTCGGAAATGTGTTATCCGTCGTTCGAAACGCACGCAGTTGTGTCAAGATTTGTAGAAACTCTTGCAACGCCTTCAGCATGAACTCCGCTAGCGTAGTGTCGTCAATGTGCAATGCACCGTATAGGTAGATGAAGTTGTCAAGATCTAGTATCGATTTGTTCACTTCAGCGGCTGCCATACGCTTGTGTAAGTCGAGATTAAGCTTGGAAAGTTTGGCTAGGGCATCTGAGGCCACAGAAACATCTTCTGCGATGCGCTTTTGCTTCGAAGGCGCCCAGATATCGACAGCGGTGTAGACAAGACCAAGCGAAGAGGATGTCGTAATGCCCTTATCGGATCCGTATGAAGGTAAGACTGTGAAGTTGGGGTTTGGGTCGGTATCCGGCGGGGGGAACATGCGATCAAGGTCCGCTATATCCCAAGGAAGCGATGATTGATCAAAAAAGCCCATTCCCATTATTGGCCATGCAGGTGCCGTGTCCAAGGTGTTATTCGCAGGCGCACCGAGGACTGGTTCTCCGGTGACAGCTGGAGACATACCACTGCTCCAGTCCAGCTGGTTGTCTCCATCTAAGAATGGAGAGGTGTCGAGGGATCTACCGGGAGACTTCGACTGGTAGTGCTCTATAACATCAGGTGTAGTGTAAGTAGTGTTGACGGTAGAAACCCGTTTGTTTGACGGTTGTTTAGATTGTTTAGAACCTTTGTCGGTAGAAGCAACTGCTCGCCGCGGCCTTCCAACTCTGTTCTGACGTCCAGCAGTACATTCAACACCCAGCAGCACACAACGCGCGCAACGGAGGTCGTTGACATGGAGGCGTCGACATCGTGACTTGTGTTTCCTGCAAATTTCACACGAGACTCGTCTCTGCGACGGATGGACTTCTACGGCACTCATGACGGACGATCTGTACGGATGCCGATAGGCGCGGCTGGACAAATACCGTGAGGACAAGCTTGATCTGAGTAAGTGTAGAAGGATCCGAGATAATGTGCAGTGCAGTACTGTAGTACAGGTTGCGATGACGAAGCAAAAGAGGCAAGGGGCTGGATACCGCCCCTTTTAAAACCTTCCGTGGAGGGTTTTTAGAATGCAGCTACTTTTTAAACCTTCCGAGGAGGGTTTCTCGAGTGCACATGCAGGGGTTGGGCGATCTTGTAATCTTGACGACGCAGAGACCCACTTTATCTCGATTAAGGTTATGGTTCAGGAAAAGAAAAATCGCCCAAGTCCGCCTGCGGAGGCTGATTAGTGATCGTAGAGATAAGTTTGGTGTGAGGGCGGCCTTTGGTAAGGGCGCCGCTAAGGATAACATACGTCCGTAACTAACGGGCTTAGAGCCGTGCGGATGCTGCTTGTATTTCGGTTGCCCCACACACACCATCCTTACCTCTCTGGAGAGTCCTACCAGTGCATTGAATACATCAACAAATCCACTTTGCCTTTTCGGAGGCTTCAATTCCCCCGGGATGATGAATCAATGCTTTGAATAGCAAGTCCGAGTAGTACTTTCCCTTCGGATGGCCATCGTAAATGTCCGCTGTAAGTCATGTTATCTCATCTCTTCCAACCTCTTATATCCCCTCGTCTCCACGGCAAGTAACCATGTCTTCTGCAACATTGTACGGCGTCGTTTTTCCAGCCGGAAGAGGTAATATTTCTTCCAATACTCGAATACTAGCTTCACAGCTTCAGAATGGAGCTTGAGGCGTCAGGCGTGGAAGATGATTCCATAACGCTAGACAACACAGCTATTCCCGAAAAAGTTGACGGGAAGGCTTCTGCTACGAGATCGACCTGGAACATGGCCTCAGAAATGCAACAGATGAGAGACCGAGATGAACAAGGTGGAATGAAGCCTAGGAAGCTTGGTGTTACATGGCAAAACCTCACCGTCAAAGGCATTAGCAGCGACGCGACGTTCAATGAGAACGCCATCTCCCAATTTTACCCCTTCCATAAAGGTAGCAAAGGCAAGCCGATGAAGACCATCATCGACAACTCTTACGGATGCGTCAAGCCGGGCGAGATGTTGCTAGTCCTTGGACGCCCTGGTTCAGGCTGCACGACCTTGCTGAACGTACTTTCCAATCATCGGCTGGGCTACGAAGAAATCACTGGAGACGTCACCTTCGGAGACATGACCGCCGAGGAAGCCAAACAATATAAAGGCCAGATCATCATGAATACAGAGGAGGAAATCTTTTATCCAACCTTGAGCGTTGGCGATACCATCGATTTCGCCGCTCGCCTGAAGGTCCCCTACCATCTGCCACAGGGCATTGAGACGGCGGAGCAGTACGCCCAGCACAGGAAGGACTTCCTCCTGCGGTCTGTAGGCATTGCTCACACCGCCTCCACCAAGGTGGGAGACGCCTACATCCGCGGTGTCTCTGGTGGGGAAAGGAAACGTGTGTCTATCCTGGAAAGCATGGCGACTAACGCAAGTGTCTTCTGCTGGGACAATTCGACGAGGGGCTTGGATGCTAGCACAGCACTCGAGTGGATTAAGGCTGTCAGGGCGATGACTGACCTACTGGGCCTCACCACCATTGTCACTCTATACCAAGCGGGCAATGGCATCTATGAGCACTTTGACAAGGTGCTGGTCCTCGACAATGGCAAGCAGATGTTTTACGGTCCTCAGATGGAAGCAGTGCCTTTTATGGAGAATCTTGGTTTTATGCGCGTCTCAGGTTCCAACCGCGCCGATTTCCTGACGGGTGTAACTGTTCCAACTGAACGCCGCATTGCCCCCGGCTCGGAGAAGGCGTTTCCACGTTCCGCCGATGAGGTTGTTGCTGCCTACGACCAGTCGGAGATAAAGCCCCGCATGCTGAGTGAGTGTCGACACTATCCGACAAGTGAAGAAGCCAAGGAAAATACGGCCAATTTTCGGGAAATGGTTGTTTACGAGAAGCACAGCATGGTGTCTGAGAGCTCGCCTTTTACTACCAACTTCTCCACTCAAGTCAAGGCCGCTGTCATTAGGCAGTACCAGATTATGCTAGGTGACAAGTCTACACTCATCATGAAGCAAGCTGCCACAGTCATCCAGGCATTTCTTGGGGGCTCTCTCTTCTATTCTGCTCCTAGCAACTCAGCTGGCTTGTTCCTTAAAGGCGGCGCCCTTTTCTTCTCTATCCTCTACAACGCCCTTATAGCGCTGTCAGAAGTCACCGATTCCTTCACTGGAAGACCCATCTTAGCCAAACACCGCTCTTTTGCTTTGTACCATCCAGCGGCGATCTGCATTGCTCAGGTCGTCGCTGACTTCCCTGTCCTGCTATTCCAAGTAACGCACTTTGGACTGGTTCTCTACTTCATGGTTGGTCTCGAGAGTACCCCGCAAGCGTTTTTCACCTATTGGATTACCAACTTCGTCACCGCCATGACCATGACATCTCTCTTCCGTCTAATTGGCGCCGCCTTTCCTACTTTCGACGCCGCAACCAAGGTTTCAGGCCTGACAGTAGTGGCACTCTTTGTCTACATGGGTTATATGATTGCGAAGCCTGAGATGCATCCGTGGTTTGTTTGGATTTTCTGGATCAATCCAATGGCGTATGGCTTCGACGCTCTTCTTAGTAATGAGTTTCATAACCAAGAAATCCCATGTGTTGGCCCTTATCTCATTCCAAACGGTCCTGGATACACGGATGGCAGTGGTGGACAATCCTGTGCTGGTGTGAGTGGCGCAACCCCGGGTTTCACGAGTTTGACAGGCGACGAGTATCTGAACTCCATGTCCTTCGGCCACAGTCATATCTGGCGCAACGTCGGCGTCATCTGCGGGTTTTGGGTTTTGTTTGTTGCAGCCACTATTTTCTTCACTTCTAGGTGGAAGCTTCCGGGAGAAGGTGGCCGCAGTCTTCTTCTTCCTCGGGAGCAGCAGCATAAGTCGAGACATCTATTACTACCAAAAGACGAGGAGATACAAGCTACCGAGAAACCCACAGTCGAATCGGACTCTGACATGTCAGGAGGAAGCGTCGTTAAGAACCTTAATGACAACAAGAGCATCTTCACCTGGAAAAACTTGACGTATACTGTCAAAACATCCGAGGGTGAACGCGTCTTGCTTGACAATGTGCAAGGTTACGTCAAGCCCGGCATGATGGGGGCTCTTATGGGTTCTTCTGGCGCTGGCAAGACAACTCTTCTTGACGTCCTTGCGCAACGCAAAACTGAAGGCACTATTTCTGGATCTGTTTTAGTTGATGGCCGTTCCATTCCCGTCTCGTTTCAGCGATCCGCCGGCTATGTTGAACAGTTGGATATCCATGAGTCCTTAGCGACTGTACGTGAGGCCCTCGAATTTTCGGCACTCTTGCGCCAAACTCGTAATACACCTGATGAGGAAAAACTACAGTACGTTGACACTATCATCGACCTTTTGGAATTGAACGACCTCGAGCACACACTTGTTGGCCGTCCAGGTGCTGGCCTGTCAGTCGAGCAACGTAAGCGTCTTACTATTGCTGTTGAGTTGGTAGCAAAACCAAGTATTCTCATCTTCCTCGACGAACCTACATCAGGACTCGATGGTCAGGCTGCTTTCAACACTGTTCGCTTTCTTAAAAAACTTGCTAAAGCCGGACAAGCTGTCTTGGTGACAATACATCAACCATCAGCACAGCTGTTCGCGCAATTTGATACACTCTTGTTGCTGACAACAGGTGGGAGAACAGTCTATTTTGGAGAGATCGGTGAGGAGGCGACCACCGTTAAAGACTACTTCGCTCGCCATGGTGCTTCTTGCCCACCCGAAGCCAACCCTGCCGAGTTCATGATTGATGTGGTATCAGCAGGAAGCTCCTTCAATGACCAAGATTGGAATAAGGTCTGGCTGCAATCACCAGAACATGAGCAGCTCTCTGAGCACATCAGCACCATAGTAACAGAAGCCGCTGCTCGACCTTCGGGAACTATTGACGACGGGCACGAGTTTGCGGCGTCGATGTGGACGCAGGTAAAGCTTGTGACACATCGAATGAATATCTCACTCTTCCGGAACACGGAATACCTCGACAACAAGTTTGCCATGCATATCAGCTTAGCGCTATTGAACGGCTTCAGCTTTTGGATGATAGGGGACCGTCTCACAGACCTACAGCGGAACCTGTTTACGGTCTTCAACTTCATCTTTGTCGCGCCAGGTGTCATTTCCCAACTTCAGCCTCTATTTATTGACCGCCGCGATATCTACGAGGCACGTGAGAAGAAGAGCAAGATGTACCATTGGGCTCCCTTCGTTACTGGCCTCATCGTTTCGGAAGTACCTTATTTGCTGATATGTGCTATCCTGTATTATTTCTGTTGGTATTTCACTGCTGGCTTCCCCACCGCACCAGAGTATGCTGGTAGTACTTTCTTCGTCGTGGTAAGTCTCCTGCCATTCTCCGCCGCCCTCGATCTGGCATTGTGAAAACTGACATGGAACCAGGTCATGTATGAATTTTTGTATACGGGCATTGGTCAGATGATCGCCGCTTATGCCCCCAATGCAGTTTTTGCATCTCTCGTCAACCCTCTTGTTATCACAACTCTGGTCTCATTTTGCGGCGTGATGGTACCGTACAGCCAGATCCAGCCCTTCTGGAGATACTGGTAAGCACTGTTCACATTAAGCGTCTAAGAATACGCCGCCAGCCAAAATCTAACAACCTTCTTTCATAGGATGTACTACATAGACCCCTTCAACTATCTTATGAGTTCTCTACTCGTCTTCGTTACATGGGACAAACCTGTCAAGTGCACTACCAATGAACTCGCCACATTTGACCCGTCTCCGAATTCGACCTGTGGTGACTACCTTGCAAATTATATGCAGGGTATGGGGTCAGGCACCAACCTCCTCAACCCAGAGGCAACGACCGACTGCCGCGTGTGTCAATTTACCACAGGCAGCGATTTCCTCCGGACCTTGAACCTCAAAGAAGAAAGCTATGGGTGGAGAAATGCGGGCATAGTTGTTGTATTCGCGATCGGCATATACGGGTTAGTGTATCTAATGATGAAGCTGAGAACAAAGGCTACGAAAAAGGCCGAGTCTTAGAGAGATAGAAAAAAAAGAGGGGATTGAAAGTTCGAGATTGGTGATGTAAGAGGGGATATCGATCGAGGCCAGTGACTGGGGAGACATATTGATCGAAAGTGTAGATAGAGAGATTCTTTTTTGTTTTCCTTGCATTGGGTCTGGCGTCCATTTCGATCATAATTGCAATCTTTTGGGAGGAAGTTCCGATCCAAATATTTATATATATAGATCCTTTCATAGACATAACGCAAATAGACTTTCCTTTGTGGCAACTGTCAAAGCTTATCGTCGGCTCGTAACCTGTTCATTATATCACTATTACTGGCATTCCGCCAGTGATATGCTATTACATCGTGCGTCTGAGACTTACGTCCTCGGATTACAGTTCGGTTTTTGTTCCAACTGGGTGTGCTGAGAAATGATATACTAGATGGACTATAGAGTTCTTGCGTAGCTGTAGTGTGTAATTTACTGTGCTCCGCTCAAAATCTGGAATTGCCCCAATGTCTTGAAGTCCGAATTCGTACCTAAGTTTTGCTTGGATGTGTCTTTGGGTGCGGGCCTACCCATCGCTTACTTTTAATCATAGTAGAGTATGATGAATTGCGTCGCTCGCTATACATCTACGTTAATTCCAGTTACATATAGTTTATCATGGAACATTTCAAGACCCGATTATGCGAAGCAAAGTCTTTGCTTAAAGATAACCCCTCAGAGCCAATAAGAGTTGCTAGTCGGATTTTTAACATCTCATGGACGGCCTTGCTGTCATCAGTCTCTCGAGCAGCAAAAACTATAGTTAAATACGGAGGAAATCAAAGTGCTTACAGACACTCAAGTCCGTATACTTAATCATTGGATCAATATGAGAAAACGCTAGGTGCTATAAAGCAGAATGCTTAATTAAAGTTTTGCCTTCCTGCTTCCCTCCTGCTCACTCCTTGCCTGTTCCGCCAGCACTCGTCTCAAAACTTTCCCAGTAGCACTCTTAGGTATCTCATCAACAAATCTGATCCCACCACGCAACTTCTTATATGGAGCCACCTTTTTATGCAACCATGCACTGATGACTTTCTCCAAATTCTCACCAGCTGTGTAGCCCTGTGCAGGAACAATGTACGCCCGTGGTAACTCCGTCACCCTTTCTTTGCTGTATACTCCAATCACCGCAACATCATTGACAGCAGGGTGCCCTAACAACAAGCCTTCGAGCTGTGCAGGCGCAACTTGAAATCCATTGTACTTGATCAATTCTTTGAAGCGATCGGTAAGGAAGATATTCTCATCACTGTCGATATAGCCAATATCACCACTCCGGAACCAGCCATTGGTGATAGCGTCGGATGTTGCTTTTGGGTTCTTGTGGTAGCCTTTGAATATGTTGGGACCTTTCATCCAGATCTCTCCCTCCTGGCCTAGTGGAACCTCGTGCTCGCCGTCCATTACTTTCATGCTTATAGAAGCCAGGAGTTTACCTACTGAACCGGATGGCGTATTCCAGCATTCCCTTCTCTAAACACTTATCAGCTGAGAAATCAAGGAACATCGGAGTGGTATTTACTTGAGTAGTAATCCCAGGAGATGCTTCTGACATTCCGTAACTCTGTTTGATTGGCACCTTCAATCTTTTGTAAATCATGTCGATTAAGTCGGTTCCAAGAGGTGCCGCAGCAGAATGCATTTCCCGAAGTGAACTTAAATCATATTTCTCCACTATCGGATGTTTTGCAAGGGCGAGTACCACTGGTGGCACAACATATGCAACTGTAATCTTGCTGGACTGGATGCTTTGACATAGTTGTGGCAAGTCGAACTTTTGCATGATATGCACAGTGACTCCCTTATACATGGGTTGGAAGACCATAACCGCAACACCTTTGTAATGTTATGTCAACATACTGTGTAAATCAGACGTTTTTGCTCCTTTAAACATACCGTAAATGTGAAACATAGGTAGAAAAGATATGACTGAATCGTTATTCCAGGTCATCAGATTTTTCTCGTGTGTATTGGTCTGCAACATGTTGGCTACAATGTTCTCATGCGAGAGCATAACCCCTTTCGGAAGACCTGTAGTCCCAGATGAATATACTAAGAATGCTAGGTCCTCTTTGGGATTTATCGAGACCTTGTCTCCTCCACTTGATGAATCTCGCAGCGACGAAAAATGTTTCGTCCTTTCCTTCGTGTCAGGCTCTCCGATGAGTATGATACGATCGAGAGGCAATCCCACAATGAGAGCAGCCTCTCGAGCTACCTCCAGGCAACCCAAGTGTGTCGTCAAAGCTTTGGCTTCAGAAGATTTCAGCACCGAGACCAGTTCTCCAACGGTGTAAAGGTTATTCACGGGGCAGATAATGCCGCCTGTCCATAGGACTCCCGACACGAGACCTCCAATGTCTGCAGTGTTAGGAGAAAATAGAACCATGACATCCCCTTTCTGCCATCTCCATTGTTTTTGAAGACCTCGACCGATTTCCACCGATGCCGTGCAAACGTCTCGAAAGGTATGCCTCTTGTGTGTTGCTACATCTACAAACAGTACTTTGAGGAATGTTAGTTAATGTTATATAAAAATATGAGGAAGTAGGCGCTGCAGTGAAAATCAAGATTACCATGGTCGTCTGGATATTCCCGGTCTGGTCTCTCAAACAAGAAAGTCCAAAAATCGACTGGCGGAATCGAAATTGGAGGGTGGCGAGACTCGATCGGCATGATTGCAAAATGCTTACCACATAGCAGCTTTCAATCCCAAGAAGACCATGGGATGAGAGACCTCGAAAAAAAAAAGAAACACCGGGGGGGGTGGAGGATATTATAGCCCCTGCAACGGGGCTTAAAGAATGATTACGTCCGTATCGGTAGTTTGTGTCGGCCAGATTAGTAAACAAACTCAAAAAAGCTTTAGGGGCATCTCCAGATCTGATCCACCGGTTCTCAAGCTGATGTTCCTGCCAAGATGTCTCACGAAAGGTCAAAAGTGGGGATAACGAGGGGTCTTCCCCGCGAATTCGATGATTACTATTCAGAAAGCCAAAAGCTAACCTTGCCTCGGCTGAAGTCAGCAACTCAATTCCTACGACATTCGTTCAGTAATGTTAATTTTCAAACTTATTTCAAAATACGCAGACAGCAATTGAGGATATTAAGAAGGCATGAAATTAGCACACCAAGTATTTCAATTTGTGCGACATTGGATTGACAAAATGGTAGGAAGCTCACGATCTTCGTCAACTGCGGTTATTCAACTCCCTTTCATCCATCTTTCTCGACACCGTTCCCTTCTTGGCCCATATCTACTGGTCGTTGGACTCGTCAAATTAGAGGCATTAGTTTATCTTATTGCAAGCACAACCGACGCGGTATTTTTCTCAACAAATATGGACCAGATCGAAAGTCTGTCATGGTCTCCCGACGAAATTGTGCAAGCCTTGCCAACCGACAGCATATCAGCAGATTCGCGTCATATTTATACTACTTACTGTCCAAACCCTGTATACAAAGAACTGCGTCCAGTGACCAGTCAATATGCTGGCTAAGCTTCCCTTATGGATGCGGTGTGCTCAAGCGATTGCCTTAAGGTACGAAACTGACTGATCAAAGAGAGCTTCAGCTTTGACAGAATTAACTTAACTCGATGTGGAAAGAAACTTCCAACTCAGGATACCGATGGTGGCTAAATCTGCTGAACATCATCGTTACTCAATTCTTACCCTTTCCGCACGGCAGCCAGAAAGAAAGGATCCGGGAAAACCAGTGATTGAGTCGACGCTATATCAGAAAACGATCGAATTGACTATTCAAGAACTACATTCTCTTGGCACTGCTGTCATTGCATCGTGCGTGTTACTATGTGTTCTCCAGATGACGAGTTCCCCCCCGAAGGCGTAGGACAAACATCTTAACGGATGCTCAATGCTACCCCAAGCAGCTGGTATTGATGGTACGGTCGGCGGAGTCCGTCAAGCATTGTTTTGGTACTTTGTAAGAATGGATGCCCGGGGCGAATTTCTCTGAGATACGCTGACCAAAACTTTCGATGAGTCGCTGGTTTATCCGTGGCCAGTCAATGTCGACGGCTATAATACTCTTTTAAGACGCACAGGCGATTCAACAACTATACCGACAATGCTGTCTTTCTCTGTGTCAGCGTTGTCAACGCAACGTGCTCTGCAATCAAGGCTCGTCATCTGTAGGACAAAAGGGTCATACTTCTAATTCCAGGGTATCGTTATCTGCTCCGTGAAAAGCCTTGTATGACCTATTAGAAGACTGGTTTAACAGCAGACTCGAGGAAATGCGACCTTTTATGTCAAGCACAGTCACTCCAGAAGATCATTATCATAGTTTTCCAATTGTACTTTATTAGACCTCGCCTGCAATCAATGGTAATTAGCTCCACCATGCATCATGTCTTCTCATGCTTTAAGGAAAGCCAAAGGAAATTCGTTTTAACGACAGGCCACAAATCTGTACAATGGTATGCTGATCAGATCTGCGGTATTGCTACCTCAATCACAGCCATGGAGCATGGATCAACGCATTACAGATGCAGACGGAAATTGATACGATTTTGATGGGTATAGAAAGAAACGCACAGTAAGCTTAAACTTTGAAAATATAAAGTTAACTAAATGTGGGCAATGGCTGCTACTTCGTTATTTTTAAAGTGGAGAAGGAAGGGTTCCGCCAAGGATTCTGTGGATTTTGGACATTTAGGTCTACTTGTTACATCTGTAACGTCGATCCAGCTCTATAATGTAGTGATTTGAAATCATAATCTCCTAACTCATTTATAATCAGAAATATTGGAATAACTCTGAAAATATCCTATCAGCCACCTTCATTAGTAGGCCCTACCTGATGACTAACAAACGTACGCCTGCTGATGTGTTGGGGGCCATGGTGGAGGCGTTGGCCTCCACCGATCTTGACGAACGTAATGGGACAATTGCAACTACTTTCATTCATGAACACATTTTTTGATAACAGTGGGCTACTCTTTAAGATGAAATATAGAGAAACAAATGCCATTATTACCAGGAGAACCATGCAATTGATACGATTTTGAGAAGCATAAAAAGACAGGCACACCGAGTTAAGACTCTCAAAAAGACTGGCTAAAATGCTGGAGACGGGCTGCTACTCGTTATTTTTAAAGTGGAGGAAAGTAGCTTTCGTGGATCCCCGAAGAGAACCCGGAATTCGGTCGAATTCGGACCTTCAGACATGCCGATGACGTCCCTAACGAGATCCACAAGTTAGTCAGCTCTGTGAAGTAGCGATTTATCATTTATCATAAATAGCTCGAGTAAAGAGTATGAAAATAACTTCAGAAACATCCCATCAACCATCAACCATCGTCATTAACATTCCATTATAAAATGGCCGCCCCTCAGTCATACAAAGCCTTCCGTCGTAGCACAGGAAACACTCCCACAACACTCGATCTGGTTACCGAAGATGTCCCGTCTCTCAAGTCTAACGACGTGCTGATCCGCATCCACGCTGTATCCCTAAACTACAGAGATGTAGCTATGATGCACGGCAAATACCCGGCTAAGGTTATTGACGCTGGCGTCCCTGCCTCCGACTGCGCCGCTGAAGTCATCGCAGTCGGCTCTGAGGTCCGCGGTTTCGCAATCGGAGACCACGTAGCGCCTATTTTTGATTTAAAGAATCTAGACGGCACAGAGGAGGAGAACGCGGTTTTGGGTGGTGATGTGGATGGGGTGTTAAGGCAGTTTGCGGTGTTTGACCAGAATGTGTTATATCACTTGCCTAAGTACCTTTCTTGGGAGGAGGTAAATTAACCTTGTTAACTCTACACTATTTCGAAAATTAGCAGGTGCTCTTGGGCGCTAATCTCTTAATAGGCAGCCTGTATTACTTGCGCTGGAGTAACAGCGTGGAATGCACTGGATATGCCCCGATCAAAGGGCACTGCTTTGCTACAAGGTAAGTTAAAGCCCGCTGTTTCATTTCCTATCGCTATTTATTTCCTATGACGGATGCTTATAACTATTTTCTATCTCTAGGCACAGGAGGAGTGAGTATGTTCGGCCTCATGATCTGCCTAGGCGCTGGCATTAGGCCCATCATCACCTCGTCCTCTGACAGGAAAATCGATCTGGCTCAGAAAGTAGGAGGGCAGGGCGCTATCGATGCTATCAACTACCGCACCCACCCTAAATGGGAGGAGGAGGTACACCGCCTAACTAATGGACGGGGTGTTGATGTTGTTATCGACAATGTGGGACCTACCTCGATAGCACAGAGCCTTGCTTCTCTGGCGCGAAGAGGAATTGTTTCTCTAGTTGGGTTCTTAGGAGGATTCGAGATGGATCGCTTTCCTGATACAATCACACCACTCTTGATGAAGTCTGCCACTATTCGGTATTACACCCTATTTACTCATACATATAACCGCAGAAGTGCTAATTCTATATTGTCAGAGGAATTGCTGTCGGCTCCAAGATTGACCACCAGAACTTGTGCGACTTTTTGTCAGAGAAAAAGGTTAGCCTGAAGCCTATTCTGGACGAAGTGGTGTTTTCTTTCGAGGATTCACAGGCTGCTTTTGATCACCTGTATGGTGCGAAGCATATGGGTAAGGTTGTGATCAAAATGTAAATGTATTTAGATTTTAGCCCTAGATGCGGGAATGGACTTCAAAAGAAGCTGGATGGGATGATACCAAAGTTTCAAACCGAATCTCGGCAAGGAGTCTTGTGATTTAAAGGATGTTATTGGGCAACTTGCCGAGTTTGTGCCTTTCCCCCGTGTATAAAGGCGGCTTTGAGCGTCCGTCATACATTTTGTACTTCAGCTTATAGATGTCGATATCGTCGATAGTCCTCACATTTAGCGGCCGCAAGTCCACAGTCTCGTCTTCAATATCGACGAAGACAAACGTGCCGCAATAGCCGCAAAATGTTTGTGCCGAGTCCTTTGAGAGGAAGTTGTACTTTGAACCAACGCCTTCAGGGTCGTGGACTTGGAGCGCCGTGCGCGTTGGGTATATGTGGCGGTGGCTGTTCTAAGATTTGTTAGCCAACCTCGAGGCAATTTTCCATGGAAGTATGGCATTGACTTCTTAGATAGAGAATTGAGCATCGTAAAAGACGAGAACTTACTTTCCCACACATGCTGCAATTACATTGCATGACGTCCAAGTTGTCAAGGTTCTTCGACCGCAAAGCATACCTGATCTTCCCACAGTGACAATTTCCATAATACGTGACCAAGTCATCCTCGGGGTTTTCTTCCGCCTTCCCTTCAGGCTGCTTCCATTCCACTCGCTCGCCGAACTCGGCTGCATACGGCTTTCCTTTTTTCCAGCCATCATGATGTCTCTTTGGCAAGGCCTCCACGTCGATATCCACTAGCGCTCTCGCCTGTGATCTTGTCAGTGTCAATGTTGTTATGCCCGCTAACGCGTCCATGGGGAACTACATTGATTCCAATTTCTCCTAATTCCTTTACGAAGATATTCGTCCCGCAGACCCCACAGAACTATCTCTCGTTAACAACACATTTGTCAGGGTGGTCGTGTCGAGGAGGGAAATCGCTAACACGGTAAGTCAGATGCCTGGGCTCAAATGAATACTTCTTCAACGCATCTATATCCCCTTTCTCCACGATGAACACCTGCGGCCCATCATCTAGGAACCATATGTTCCCCAGAATCCCATTCTGTACCAAACGCCGTTAGCAGCACGCCAATAACCGTGTCATCAACGATAATGACAGCACTTCAACAGACCTTGATGCAGATGCTACAGTTGCAAGCCATTATATATTTCAGTTCTGGAATTCGGATTGCAAACTTGAAGGCCCCGCAATGGCAGCCTCCGTGGTACGTCTTGAAATCTGCGGGGTCGACTTTGGCAGACATAGCGTCGGAGTTCTTATTTATGAAGCCTCGACTCGGCTGGGAGCTTGTTTTACCAAGTAAATCTTCTCGGCGGAGAACTTGGTGTCTTTATTTCCTTTACAAAGACTTGTGATACTTAAATTTCGACAAGAATTCGGATAAGGGGCCTAGATGGTTTAAATACCCAGCTGGCAGTTTGGCGGGGTACAAGGTGGGGTGTTCGTTGTAATCCTTGCTCGGCCAAATCAGCGCTGGCGACATAGTTAGTCACAGGAGTGGTTTAGAACGAGTTTAATGAGGCAAGAGCAAAGTGACTCACGACATGTCCGAATAAGCAAAGGCCAGACTTATTTTGTATGGCTACACTCCTATATTATACCGCATGCCGCGAGTATATTATAACCAAATAGGGATCAATATATGCAAGGTTTGCCTGGGGCTGGTACGTACCTAGAAAATAGACTAACGGTGTATGGTTAGTGAAAACCCCGGCCCGCAATTTCTCTCACTTGTATCACAGCATTGCCCTCCTCGCCGTTGAATAAAAATCTAGCATAGTTCACCATCACAAATACCCATGCCGATTAAAGTCTAAAGGGTAGCTGTAGATGATAACAATGATTATATCAACTATATGCAAGTAAAAACGTTCAGTTACTCGGGGCTACAAT
This sequence comes from Pseudogymnoascus sp. SDFLT0511, assembly GCA_030180035.1. Lineage (NCBI taxonomy): Eukaryota > Fungi > Ascomycota > Leotiomycetes > Thelebolales > Thelebolaceae > Pseudogymnoascus > Pseudogymnoascus sp. SDFLT0511. The sequence goes on from JASCQD010000014.1 coordinate 794,721, forward strand.
CAATAGACCACCTACTAAAATACAAGTAAATGCGTTCAGTTACTCAGGCGTACAATTAATAGATCAGCTACTAACAAATGGATATAAAGAGATAGTTTCTATGGCTAAGTACTAGAAACGTGCTAAGAACCGTGCCACTTATTGTTTCAACTGCATACCTCCAAAAACTCGCAATCCTCTTTCCAGCCGATACAAAGGATCCACAATTTATTTGGGTCGAGTGCGAATGACGTGAAGAAGACGGAGTTGCATACGATATGCCAGATACTTTCTTTCTTGTGGAAGGGGCACATAATCTAGTTTAGTACCCTTTCATTAGAGCTGGGATATAACGTTTAAACTGCGCGAGAATGTGATAAAGGAGCGTAGGAACCATTTACTGTAGTTGCGCCATAACAGAGTGTCATCCGCGGTAAGGTATGTTTTGAGATTCTCAAAGATGCGGGATTTGGCGGAACAAGGTCCTGGGACACAATGCAGCAAGTAAAATAGCGAGATCAAGTCAAATTTCTCCTTCCTCGTTCCCTCGTCTCCTATGCTTCCATTGCTCGATTTTAGAGTTACGGTCTCGAATGCATCAGCCGTAAAGGTCCGGGCCGGGGCTAGAGCCGACCGCGCGGCTTTGATGCGCGCTGCTGCCATGGATACCTAGGTAGGTAGTTGGGGTTCAGATCAACAAGTGTGATCTGCTGTGCTTCGTATGTGTCGACGTTTGGGGTAGCGGGCTAGTCCAAAACGGCCTCCGCGAGGAAATATCCCGTTCCCACGCCAACATCTAGATGATTTGACGAGAAATTGGCCTTGAAAAAAGGGAGTAGGACGCTCGATGTTGGGCAGCACCAGGCTTAGTTGTTGCTAATGCCGAGGACCCAGATATCGTAGACATTTAGCACGCAAGAATTGTAGATATGGGCGCCCAAGCCCCGCTTTTCCTTTGTATCATCATCAAGCCTCAGGGACGATGCTAGGATGTTCCCATGAGTCTCTTGTGGGGTAGACATAGTGCTCTTCAACCGTAGCTTTCGTCGCCTTTTGGCCTCTGGCTTGTGGTAGAGGAAAGCGAAGCGAAGGGATTGCTTTATTCGACAAAGGATATAAGCTTACACTTAGTGAATATTACTTGGTTAGATACTCCGTCAGATAAAACGATACTCCTGAAACCCGGCCACTAAGGTCATAAGGAGAATGTTTTTGGAATTCTGGGCTTGGCCATGTTGGTCTAAGGATCATTGTGGGTGTGGCGACTTTGTTGGCATTTGGTAACTGCGCTTGTTCTGTAAGGGTTTTGGGCCTGTTGGAACACCGAGGTCCGGCCCGCCGCCTTCTTCATCCATAAACATCAACATGGCGGCGGCATTGCGGCGGCGGGCAGGCAAATATCCGGGTAGAGTATGATAACTGGCTATGTAAGTAAGGTAAATTTGAAGAAAAAGGCTTAAATACCTCAACATTTAAATCTTGATCTAATGTGGAATGGGTGAGGTGCGCAGTAAACGGTGTGTGGCGGTGATTGGCTTCGCCTCAATCCTTCCACCATCACAACCAACAGGGGTGGTACGATACAATCATCAACCACTCAGCCTCACCAGGCAGCGCATAAGTAACCCTTTTCCCATCATCGTGAAAAAAAGACTACTCTTCCCAAACAAATTCAATGATGGGGAAAATTACAGTGCACCACAGTAACGGCCTCACAACGGCCAAATGCCAGCGCGCGGGCTTTCTCTCCTCGGCCTCTGACGGCGTCATCGTCCTCGTCATCTTTGTCACCATAATCGCGACTATAACGCTGACTATTATACTGCGACAAACTGCCCAGCCCTCTACGAAAGGCAAAGAGGTCCCTGGCGCCGCCGCAACATCAAGCACAGCGCCAGTTGCTGACGAATCTGAGAATGCACCTCCACCATATGCACCACCTACCCCATCCCCTCCCGCCACCGAACCAGAGCCAGGTAAGGCAGTAGTCGACTTTCCAAACCCCAAAGACACGGCACCCGCATTTGTGCTAGGGACGGTTCTGCTCGCCGCTCAGATATTTGCGCTCATCACGCTCGGCTTCGCCATCCAGTACACGAACTACTGTCCCAAGGTCAAGCCCAAGGCACCACTCGGCACTGGGGGTATCATCGGATGGTGCTTCTATGCGTTGCTCGTTCTGTTCGCAAGCTCGGGGCTAGTGTCATGGGGCTTGCTCTGCTGGTATGTTGGCGGTGGGAAGAAGCGGGATTTGCTCCTTGATAGTATCCCGCTCGGCGTTGTGATTGGGGCGTTAATGCCGTTTTCGTTTCTCTACCATATGGCTGTACTGGCGGTACAGGGGTGCCAGAAGAGGTTTTGCGGGGTAACCTTTGAGGAGGAGCAGGAGAGTGCTGTTGAGGCTGAGACTGATGTGGAAATGCAACGACTTATGAAAGGTGATAACGACGGTGATGACGACGATGAAGAAGTTGGGGGACGGAGTTGATCAAGCATTACGTTTCATCCACGTCCGAATAAATTTCTTTGATTGCCAGCAATATATCGAAGTTAAAATTTCTATACGACATGTATTCTATCTGTACACATGTATCTGCAGTCGTCTAATTGCCCCCGAAATTCATCCTGAGCGCAATACTCGGCTCTTCCTTGCCCGTATCTATTTCAACCTTCCTCCCGGTATTTTGTCCCGTTCTAAGAACCTCTTCCATAAACGCCCGCTGGCTGTCACTTAGCCCGGCAACCACAGCCTTAAAACCCCCTGGGTCCACAGCCGCGAGGCCCAGCAACCTCGCGCCCGTCTCTTGATAATATTCGTCCCCTTCTTCCGAGTTCGCCCTTGCCAGTAGCGTAGGGATGACCAACGACATCGCAATTCCCTTCTTATCACTCGGAAGGGTAGCAACATATCCTGTAAGCGTTTGGGCCACTAAAGAGCGAGCCTTCTCAGGGTCTTCGGTCTCTGTGTTGGAGACGAAGGCGATGAGGTGTGGGAGAAGGTATCGCGCAATGGATTGATCTGCTGTCGACTTGGGAGTCTGCAGTAAGAGCGTGCGGATGCAATTCGCTGCCACTTTAGCAGTCTGGGAACGGGTTAGTAATCTGTTTCACAAATGTAGGGCGGGGAGGTCATACCATGCGATCGTTCAAGCAGTCCAAGGTCTCGTCCAAGAATTTGACAACCAAGGGATCACTAGCGGACAATGAGTTGACTCCGCTCGTCATCAGAACAGTGCAGGCAAGCAGTGAATTCTTCACACAAGGAAGAGCGTTGTCAGACTCCCGCTTTTGGGCGTGCATATATATTGACATGAACCGCCTCAAGCAGCCTCGCAATTGCTCTTGACTGGCTTCATCAGACTTTGTGGCATTTTCCTTGGAAATGCTGCTGATGAACCGTTTAAGGATCGGCAGTGAAGTGGGAACGACAACGGTCTGGCAACTCGGTGTTCCGAGAACAGTAGCAAATATGTGGATTATACAAGCGTGAAGATCCGTTTTTATGATAGACGGGAATACCTCGGCAGCATCGACGAGGGCGTTCAATGAAAGGCGGATCAGCGACACGGCCTCTTCTGTGAGGTTGGCCGAGCGGTTGGATTGCTGTTGTTCTGCCAGGTTCGGGAGTATTCCGGCAAGGACGAGGACTATAATGCGGGTCAGCTCAAAGAGCTGTTCGATGTCCTCAGATAAGTCGCTGCCATCTGGCGATGTCGCGTTTTTGGTTGCTGATGGATGTGAGACACAGAGACCTCGAGCGATCTCAACGATGACTTTTTGTACATCCAACCCTTCCGTGAGAACAAGACGATCAAGAAGGTCCATTGTCTCCGAGAAGATGGCTTCTCTATAAATTGCATGGCCAGAGACACTAGGGTGTAAAATCCGTTTCAATGCAACGAGTATTTCGAGCGATTGTTCTTTCGTTGCCAGGGCATCGTTACCTGGTTTGGCAACCAAGGCTTCAAATGCAATACCAAACAGTACGAAAAAGAATGCTACTGGTTCATCACGATAGTTGATCTCGTTTCCTTTGGACTTCGCGGCCGACTTCGCGTCGGTGGATGGGGCATCGACCTCTTTGCCGTCAAGAGCATCAAAAACGAATTCGCTGTCCTGTTCGATCAAGCTCGCAATTGCGTCAACAAGCTTTAACCATGAGTCTTGGTAGAACTTCAGTAACGTTTCTCTGTTTAGCGCAGAGTAAATACTATCCAGGCTACCCGAAAGAGATGGGGGACCCAAGCTCATGGAAATTTCGGGCTCAAAGCGAAGCCTAGCAAATTCCTTGAGCGAAGACAGCCACAGAGGAGTTAGTTTTGCGATATGTGGTTTCATGACGTCCGCGAGGTATTTCTGCTCGATGCTGGCAACTTGCAATCCGGCCCAGGCCGAGAACACAGCCATCTTTACCATGACATTCGCATTCGAGCTCAACCCCTTCAAATCGCCGATTGAACCGGTCTCAGCATCCGCAGAGAAATTTTCAAGCGCACTGACCAAAGTCTTCAAGATGCGGCCCATCCGATCAACGTCTGTGACAATCCCAGTCGCAATAAAAGCAGCGCAGACATTAACGGCTTCGGAGGCAAGCTCTGGCGAAGAGTCTGCGGCGAACGCGGGCGTAAGTGCGGAGCTGATCTGCGCTTGGTACTGCTCTAAGAGCGGCGCTTCGGGAAAATCAGGATCAGGAGTAATTCCGAACATTTTGAGAACGAAGTCAATGATCTTCATACCCCAAACCCTGAGCTCGAGGATACTAGATGTGGAAGCCGAAAATGCCATTCGAATGACATCAGCAACTTTCTTCTGCACGGCCATCTCAGAAGGCCCCGATCCATTTGATGCAACATCCCGCATGACCATGACAAGGATCTCTCCAAGGCAGCCCATAGCATACGTTCGAACCTGCCAACGTAGCTGCTCTTGACCCTGTCCAGCAACAGATGGGGCATCGTGGCTTGCTGCACCGGCAGCGGCTGCAAAGCCAGCAACTTCTTCGTCTTGGAGGTCCAACCCAGCTGATGCTTTTGCAGTACTCTCCGCAGCGCTATCCTTCGTCGTCTTGGTCATGGCCAGGACATACTGGCATCTCTGGATCCATTCCGCGGTATTCGAAATGCAAGATTGTTGAAGCCAATTTCGAATGATATTTCGGAGACCATCATGGGCTGGGGCAGCATCCAGTGCTAGCCATAGCTGATCTTCGAAGCCAGGCTCAGCGACTTTAATTACGTCTTCCGAGTTTCGCTTCATCAAATTATGCAATCCATCCACTGCAATATCCCGTAGCTCGACCGCTTCCGAGGTCAGGTCTTTCTGCAAGAGAACAACGTACTCTGCAAAGTTAACGTGGCCAGGGGCGTACAACGACAAGTGCTCGAGACAGCGTAAGCTCTCTCCAAGGATCAGAACGCTTTGCTCTTCTCTAAATTGATAAACCAGAGTCAAAATCAGATCTCTGGCTTTAGCCATATCTTGCAAGTCCGGACCAAGAACGTTTATAAGTGAATCGACACATCTTGCGATAACAGCAGATGTGGGTAGCTCCAGCTCTAGGTTAGAGCTGATAAGGGATTGTTGTTCGTCGTTGTGCGCGTCAGAAATATACAACTGACCCAGCATGCCGAGAGTGCCTTGAACATATCCAGAGAAGGTTAGCCCTGCTGCATCCGCAACGCGAGACAGCGCTTCCAGAGACCAAAAGTGGACTGTGGGATGTGGATCGTTGCAAAGGGACATTAGAATTCCCAATATGGTTTTTAAATGAAACCCAGCTGCCATTCCACCAACTTGGGAATGTATGCAGCCAAGCGCCATTGCACATCCGGCCCTTACGCTGGGTTCGCGGATAGCAACGATGGTGTCGATGAGCCATTTGATTTCTTGATTCGTATACGCATTTCCAGAGCTATTGCACAGTCTTCCCAAAGCCTCGTAGCCAATGCTTCGTATATATTGATCGGGTTGAGTAACAAAACCGCGAAGCATTTCTGAGAGAAGTTTCTCTACGGCAGGGTTCGAAACATCTCCTGCTGGAGACTTTGTCTCTTTAACGGCTACCTTGAGGGCTGACAGTAACGCAGTGGCAACATTGACGTTCATAGCCGCCTTGCGCCCAGGATCTCTTTGGAGTGTCCCAGCTGCTAGGAAAGTTGTCATCTGTTCCAGAATGCTCTCCTGGATCTTCGGAGGTGTGAGTGGGAAGGCGATTGCAAAGAGCTTAATGGCAACATTAACGACTTCGCAAGCTGGTGGATCAGGCAGTCTATCGTCATCTCCGACGCACTCAACGAATAGAGCCAAAGAATCATGTTCCAAAGAACTGCAAATTGGTGATAAAAGCACCGAGCCAATCGCCGCTTCTGGGCTCAAATCAGTCGTCCATTCCCGTTGATCATCCTTGACTTGCTCCCCAGGCAGCTGTTGAACTTTAAATCCTTTTACCATTCCAGTAACACCAAAACCACAATTATCGCCAATATCCCATATCGTTTCGAAGGTGCCAGCAGAGCTTGCGATGGATGTGCTGAGAGAGCTCGGGGTATAATTATCAGGGTCTGAGAAGAACGAAACGGCAAGAGTTAATAGGTTGGATTGAAGGAGAGATTCACTGCCTCCAGGGCTAAGATTAACAAGCTTCGTGTAACATTGCAAAACGCGTCGTTGGGTCATAAGATCGAGGTCGTGCAATTGCAACGATGGGAATAATCTTTGCGGTACGTCTTCAGTAGTTTTCTTCGTAGGCAAGCCCTTTAGGAAAGCACTCGTATTTTGAAGCATGGCGGCAATCCGTTTTGAGACATCTGTCGTCAGAAGTTTGCCATTAAATTGCAAAAATGCTAGAATCGAGCTCAGCGCACATTCCCTGACATGCGTCAAAAACGAGGATTCCAGGTAGCTCCGCTGTGTAGTGTTGTCTTTTGCCAGTGGTTTCGGTAGAGCATTCTTCCAAAGTAGTAATAGCTGAGAAAGGTGGATCTTCACAAAATTTGGTCCCAGGGACATAAGACCACCTATTAAGATCCAGGCAACTTGGATTTGTGTCCCGGATACGCGAAGCTCAGACTTTCCACTGGACTTTAGAAGCCCTGTCGCCAGAGATAAAACCCTACTATCCACGTCCACTGAGCTATACAAGGGCTGCAAAGGAGATGTGCTTATAAGAGCCGATAAAGCGTTCGCATAGCCTACACAGCGGCGAGGGGATTGCCTCCCAGTGTTTGATGTCAATAAATTCATCTCCCTGTTGAGACTGTTCATGCAGATAGTGAGGCATGGCAACAACTGTTGGGGACATGCAAGTGCGAAAGTTCGGAGACATTGCGAAGTATAAAGCTGGACAGTGTAGCTCGGATGCTGAATGACCTGTAGGAGACCGTCGCGGCACGCATCGCCAAATGCTGCTGCCGCCGATCCTAATGTTTTAATAAATGATGTTACGGCGCTGAGAGCCGCAATGAGCGCATATTTTGTTGGCTCAGGGCGCTCTTTAATGACTTGTGGATAATTTTTGAGGACATCATTGATCAACTTCTTAGCTGCATCAATCTGGCCGGACTCGCCAAGTATTTCTTGCCCGATAATGTTCTCAAGTACGACTTGTACAAATTTGCGTGTTATTAAAAGACGATATCTGTTGTTGATGATGTTTGCATGGCTCAAAACATCTCCCATCAGATGGTCAGCTATTCTGATATAATTCGTCTCGATTAACTTCTTGGGTAGGCCTCGTGCAATCTTTCCGTAACAAACAGCCAGCCCAGCCCGCGTTCTATTACTGGTCGAAGACCGAACGTAATGCGCCGAAACTTGTCGAAGCATGTCCAAGAGCGTAAATGAGAGTATCTGCGACTTCTTAGGCGCTGGACTTCCTGGCCGTGGTACTTCGTCGTCATCTTCGGCCAGATTGGATGTTTGTCTCTTGGTATTGCTTCTCTTTAATTTCTTTAGCTGAGGAACTTCGGAGTCCTGAGCAGTTTCGGATACATAGCTTTTCCCAAGAGCAGACGCCAAACAAGAAGCGGCAGCTTGGCGTACAAGAGGGGTTGAAGAGTCGATAGTCTTGAAGATGGTTGATTTCAAACTTTCATAATCGCTCGAGTAATCGAAGTATACGGTATTGAGTAGCAGTGATTCCAAACACTTGCATGCAGCAATTTGCACAATATGGCTCTTATCTGCAGACGCATAGCTTCGTGCTTGCTTCCACACGTCCCTGGCGATACTCTCGTCCATGCTCCTGCCAACACAGCTGATTATCTTGGCAAGAGCCTTAAACGTAGAGGCCCGCAATCCCGCATTATTCTGCGCCGCCTTCAGGAGCTTTAGTAGCGTTGTGCAAGCAAGTGGGTGTAGCCCAATTGCGCTGTCCCCAGCCGCAGCAAATATATCTCCTAAACAGTGGGACGCCGCATGTCTGATGCGCAGGTCGCCTTCTGCCTTGCCCTTCCCGACACCAATGGTGCTGATAAGTTCGTTGATGGTTTCGAACAGAAGCTTCCTATCTCCAATCCCAAATATATGCGCGAAGCATCTCCCTAAGCTATTTCGAATTACTCGTGTGGGAGCTGGTGCTGGAAGGTTGAGTATTTGGAGGAGCTGTTTCTTGAGGTAGAATTGCTGGGAGGTGCAGCCATCGGCGTCAAGACTCTGGACATGCTTGGAAAGTGTCGAGACAAAAGTTAAGAGGTATAGGTCTTGCTGTTCCGACGGTAGGGCCTGGAGTTTCGTTACGTCGAGTTCAGGAGTTGCTGAGGCTTCCCCCGTTGCGGTAGGGACAGAGCCATTTGAGGAGGGCGGGGGGGTGTCGCCTGACATTGGCATATAGGGTTGTTCGTTATTCAATGACCAACCACGCCCCAAATCCAAGATTGTTATCCCTTCAAGAGTTTATTGCGCAGTTTGATTAATGAATGTCGGTGTCCCGCTACCCAAGCTCCTTGAAATGGCTGGCCTCGCGAGGCCAAAGAGTGGGCTGGCGAATCACAGCCGAGATGATCCACAGCCTTGTATCGTGAACACGGCTGTGCATTTGGCACGACTTGGAATAATTTCAGCCTCACTGTAACCCGAAAGACATGGCTTCTCTATCGCCGAGAGGACTCCAGCTCTTCAGGAAATCGCATAAATTCACGAACTATGTCTGCCCGAAATGCTCGTCGTTCTCTACAAACCCAACTCTTCAGTCGGGACATAATAGATGGAGCAAAATCAAGCACGATAAGGCCGGTGTTGATGCGAAGAAGCATGTCTTGAGATCTATGCTTTCCCGCGACATAGCTCAAGCATCCAAATGTTCGCAACTTAATTCCTTGCTGTGTATAACTATGTCTAACTACCTTCTAGTATACGGAGCCGATCCTCGAACAAACCCAACGCTAGCGAATGTCTTGGTCCAAGCAAAGAAAGGTATGTAAAAGGGCAGATCGCGTCTTCGTCGTTTTGCCGTATTATGCTTACCATGTGTTAGCCGGCTTTCCCAAAGCTTCGCAAGAAGCTGCCATTGCCCGCGGGCAAGGCCAATCATCTTCCGGCGCTTCCCTCGAGTCCCTAACGATAGAAGCGATCATGCCGCCATCAATTGCAATGGTTATTGATATCGAAACTGACAATAAAGCACGCGCGCTACAAGAGCTACGGCACGAAGTCAAGAGATACGGCGGAACCGTGACTCCGACGAGCTATTTGTTTAAACGGCGAGGACGAGTACAATTCGAAAAGGATGAGAGAGGACTCGGGGTGGATGAAGTTCTGGACGAAGCTATCGAAGCTGGCGCTGACGATGTGGAGGTAGATGACGACGGAAACCTCATTGTTTGGACTGAACCCAGCGGAACAATTGGAGCGGCAAGGTCCCTGGCTGAAAGTTTCAAACTGACGATAGAGAGTTCGGATATCTTGTGGGATCCGAACGAGGATACTTTGGTCCCACTTGATTCTGAGAGTGCCCTTGCTTCACTGAAGAACCTGGTCAACGCACTTCAAGAAGACCAAAGTGTTCAAGGAATCTATGTTAACATATCCCAAGGAAAAGTAAGCGACGAAGCCTGGGCAGAATTGCAGGAAAAGATTCCGGTATAGAGTTAGCGAGATGGGGGCATCATTGGACCGAATCCTGTTACCAAAACTGTATTATAGAGCCACTAACACTATTGTATAAGAGTATATTGTATTATACACAGTATTACACCAACTACCAGAATGATTTGTAGAATGCACAGAGATGTTGGTTTATATGGATTTCTCACGTAGCACATATCCGAAACAGGAAGCTCACTCTTCTACTACATGGCACACAAGCTCCGATAAAGCGTTATCGTACCCCGCCTCAGCCCAAAGCCCAAGACACATTATACCACCAGGGTGACGGGAACACTTATTTTGAGTGCCTGTGTTTCTTGACAATTCTATACCTCCTCCAAATCCAATATTTCTTCCTGTAAGTTACTATAGTATGGACACATCTGCTGAAGTCAAACCTTCGACCACGAAGCTTGAGCTTCGTACGGCATATGGCCCTGTCTTTCGTGATGTTCTCAATGTGCCACCTCGCGACTGCACATCTGAAGAAATACCGATTATAGATCTCATGCCGCTAAAATCAGGGGATCTAGATGGCCGTAAGGAGCTGGCGTCCCAGATCAAAAGAGCAGCAATGAACACGGGCTTTTTCTATATCAGAAACCATGGCATCTCTGAGGAGGTCATCGCTAGTGCTAAGAAACAACTCTTAACGTTTGTTGGGACCTATAATTCTTCTTTGTCAGTACTGACGTTTTCCCAGATTTTTCAAGCAGCCAGAGGAAGACAAAGATAAAGTTAACCGATCAAAGTCAAGGTTCTATAATGGCTGGAGGGGCACTGGAAAGACGAATATCAGCCCCTCGGAGTCGATTGATGTCCATGAGTCGGTATGTGTAGTACATTTTAAGAAGTCAGTCTCAACTAATAACTGTAGTTCGCTTTCCGCTATGAGCCGGAGCTTGACCCGGACTACAAGGACCCAGCCGCAGTCCCTGACGAGGTCAGGCCATGGATTCGTGGCGAACGGTACGTTTGGGATGGCACAGCACATCTACCGAACTTTAAGCAAGATATCATCGAATACTGGAGTGCCTGTTTAACTCTAGCACGCAAGCTAGTGCAGATATTTGCGCTCAGTCTCGATTTGGATGAGCATTATTTTGATGAGAAGGTCACTTATCCAGGCGCGGACGGTGTCCTGAACTATTATCCAGTCGCCACGGAAGCCGAGAGGGCAAGTGATGCTGTAGGACTGGGAAGTCACACCGATTTACAACTCTTCACTTTGCTGTGGCAAGATTATCATGTGGGGGGCCTACAGGTGCTGAACAAAGAAGGGCAATGGATCAAGGCGCCGCCGATCACAGAGACTATCGTGGTTAATATTGGGGATTTCATGATGAGGCTTTGCAATGACCTTTATAAATCAACGGTTCATAGAGTCTATAATCGCGCGGAAGTAGAACGGGTTTCCATGCCTTTCTTCTTTGGTAACAGTCTCCCACCGTACTTGTTTTTAGCACCCATTGACGTAACTCAAAAGGCCTCAACTTCAATTGTGTCGAAGGTGTAATCCCGACATGCACATCTCCGGATAACCCGCCTAAATATGAGCCGATGTCCTGCGGCGACTGGTGCCAGTTACGCTTTGAACTTGAGGAGAACGAGATGAAGAAGAAAAACGCGCTGCAGAAGCTGGCACCGAGTGGAAAGGTTATACCAGCATGAAGAACTGCGTGTCTTTGCAATCCTGGGTTCGATATACCTGGCGTACCTTGGATTTACCAATTTTTGACCTCAAAGATAGATTCAACTCAAATATGGAGGATATATTCACATTCACATAATGGGGGTTTGCCCTCAAGCGTATAAATAAAAATGAACAGGGCCCCATCTGTTTGATATTTGATATCATTCAACTTCGCCGCTTTCGACTCGACTGCTCCGAAGATGGGTATTTGAGATAGGGGCCGTTCAGCCACTATCTCTAGTAATTAGAAGCTTGCTTTGATAGCCATTATACCGGTGGTCGTCGTAAGTGGATTGGCCCTCCTCATAATTCGTGACTCGTGGTATCACCGTTCAGTTTCATTCGTGGTTTATCGTTGCCCGAAGAGGCAGGCTTGAGCGTATTTAGATGATGTTTCCCTTTTGTTGTTCGCGGGGCATGCTTTCGCAACTCCTACCCTGGGCATTCCTCAAACAACCTTTGCGAGCAACTCAAGAAGATCGAACCAAGCGGACCTATCTAAATCCACCTTGAGCAATCCAACGCCCACAAGAATCGTCCGAGCTTCCTCCGGCTCACGCTTCAGCACCAAGCTCGCAATTTGCGACGCTATCAAGTGACCCAAAGTTTCTCTCGCTTCGCCGCCCGCGCCGAGAAGGATTTTGGGGTTTATGTGGGACGCAGGAAGAGAATCGTCGCCTCCGGCAGGCAGCGCTGTGTCAAAAGTTGTAGGTGAAGCGGTCGAGAGGGGGACTTGGATCTATTTGGTATTAGTGACAATGTCCACGCTAGGAAATAAATCTATGAAAACAAACCCATTGTGATAGTCGGCCTCCTTGGGATATTGTAATCAAGATGTTGTCAGAGAAAGCGAGGCTTGAGATGTCCGTTTCGGCCCCGCCAATCAGCCCCGCCACGGTCTTTGAATGGGTTGGGAAAGGTGTTTCTTGAATTCCATCCAAAGAAATATCCTGGATCCCTGTCGCCAAAGCAGCTGATTCTCCGGCCATGGTAATTGACTAATACCGAATTGTAGAGCGTAAACACCGTTTCTCCTCTAGCTACTCCGCCGGGGTACGTGTGTGGAGGTGAGGGCGGTGGCAGAATAGCTAACATTCACGCTAAATACGGCGTGGCTCCGTCTAGGCGGTGGCAGAAAATAATAATTGACTTTGCGACACTGATAACGATTGGCATCTGCGACCTGGAATCCAACTTTCTTCAAGACGATCCTCGTCCCCACGGCCAAGATGAAGAAGTTCGTTCCCCGGCAGCGCAAGCATAAGGTCATTGCGCGGACTAAAGACTCCTCGAAAAACCCCTACGATGGTGTCCCCGACAGCAATGCGGTTGAGATCATCCCCACCGCGAAGGCGGAATTGGATGAGAAGAAGCGGTTGCTCCGCGAAGAATTGAAGAAAGAGGGCGCGAAGATGAGCGGAAAGAAGGCGAAGCGGCTGGAAAAATATATTGATACGAAACTGAAGAAAGATGAGAACAGGATCTTGATTCAGAACCTCGCGGCGACCAAAACCGATACGAGTCTGTATTCGAGCTCTAGTAGGATGGGCCAAGGGAAGGAGTCGAAACGACAAAGAATGGGAAGAGCACTGCGAGAAGCTGCAGCCGGTATAGATATGGATGGGCAGAATGACGAGATTTTATTCGAAAAGAGGGTGCTGAAGGATAACCCTATTGAGGGAGACAGTGATGAAGAGGTGGAGAACGACGACGAGGTGTCGGGGGCGGCCATGACTACTACTGAGAGTACCTCAAACGAAACAAAACCAGTGCCATTTACCTCTGTGGCTGGATCGGGTCTGAAGAGGCCGTTGGAGTTGGATGACACAGGAAGACCAGTTATTCAGAAACGGCAGAAAAGAGGTGGCGTCAACTCCAAGCTTTCCTTCAAGGCTGAACCAAAGGCTACAACTACGGCAAAAGCCGAGCCTGCTTGGACAGGCTTTTCAGAATCCGAAGATAGCGAAGATGATAACGAGGAGGACTCAGACTCAGACTTAGACTCAGACATGAGTGATAGTGAACTCGGCCCGTCCATAGCAGTTGACAAGGCCACATCAGAAGGTGAAGAAGCCACATCTGATGGAGAAGATGAAAGTGAGGAGGAATCTTCAGACGGGAGTGATTCTGAAGACAACACTGAGGACAAAAAGGAGAGATCTTCTGCCTTTAAGTCATGGGCAAACCAACAACGGAATGAAGCGATGGGGTTCGAACCTACTAATACAACACAACTGGCCACCCTCACGCCCAAAATTGAGAACTTCCAGCCTCGCCCATTGGAGTCAGATCCTTTACCGGCAGAGCTCCAAACTGCAAATAGCATCGCGCGAAAGGCATTTGCAGTCTCATTTAACCGGTCAGCGGAAATTCAAGAAGCGAGGATGCAGCTTCCGGTTGTTGGAGAGGAGCAGAAAATTATGGAAGCCATCCATAACAACTCTACTGTCGTCGTCTTTGGTGCGACTGGTTCGGGAAAGACTACGCAGGTACCGCAGTTCTTGTATGAAGCTGGCTATGGATCGCCCGATTCACCCACGCCTGGCATGATCGGAGTTACGCAACCCAGGCGTGTTGCTGCTGTCAGCATGGCAAAGCGTGTGGGTGACGAATTAGGTGACCATGGCGATCGGGTAGCTTACCAAATCCGATTTGAGGGTACGGTGAGCCCGAAAACGGCTATCAAGTTCATGACCGACGGTGTTCTTCTCAGGGAGGTTGCACTGGATATTGCACTTCGAAAATATTCAGCTGTTGTTATTGACGAGGCTCACGAACGCAGCGTCAATACGGATATCTTGATTGGAATGATGAGCCGAGTGGTCAGATTGCGAGATGAGATGGCACTCGAGGACCCTTCCATAAAGCCGTTGAAGCTCGTTATTATGTCTGCCACACTACGCATCACAGATTTTACAGAAAACAAAACCCTCTTCACAAAACCTCCGCCGGTTGTACAGGCCGAGGGCAGACAGTTCACAGTCACGAACCACTTTGCACGCCAAACACGACACGACTATGTCGAGGAGCTGTTCAAGAAGATAACCAAGGCCCACAAGAAACTTCCGCCTGGAGGCTTCTTGGTGTTCTTAACTGGTCAAAATGAGATCACACATTTGAGCAAGAAATTAAAGGAGGCCTTCAAAATTGGCACCATGGCTTCTGGCCCGCAGGTCCGTATTTCTGGACAAGACGCCCCTGCGGAAGCTGAGGACGTCGATTTCGGTGGTCTTATGGAAGAGGAACTTGATTCAGATGATGAATCTGTTGATTTCGAGGGTGACGATAACGACGACGCTGAGTTCGACGTTGGCGAGGCAGATGAGGTAGGACCGGCTAAGATGCACGTCTTGCCTCTTTACTCTCTGCTACCTACCAAAGAGCAACTGCGGGTTTTCGAACCGCCTCCGGATGGATCGCGACTCGTCATTTTGGCGACTAACGTGGCTGAGACATCTCTCACGATCCCTGGAATCAGATACGTATTTGACTGTGGACGATCAAAGGAGCGCAAGTACGACGAGAAGACAGGCGTGCAAAGCTTCGAGATCAGCTGGATCAGCAAAGCAAGTGCAAGCCAGCGTGCTGGACGTGCTGGACGAACTGCTCCTGGTCACTGTTATCGAATGTACTCGTCAGCGGTCTTTGAGCGCGATTTCCGGGAATTCGCTGAGCCAGAGATCCTACGGATGCCAATCGAGGGAGTGGTATTACAGCTCAAGTCGATGAATCTCCAACATGTCGTTAACTTCCCCTTCCCCACCCCACCCGACAGGGCAAGCCTTGCCGCATCCGAGAAGCTCCTGACATACCTCTCGGCCATAT
This sequence comes from Pseudogymnoascus sp. SDFLT0511, assembly GCA_030180035.1. Lineage (NCBI taxonomy): Eukaryota > Fungi > Ascomycota > Leotiomycetes > Thelebolales > Thelebolaceae > Pseudogymnoascus > Pseudogymnoascus sp. SDFLT0511. Next base: position 810,301 of record JASCQD010000014.1, read on the forward strand.
CCCCAACAGGGCAAATCACCAAGGTCGGATCTACAATGTCGATCTTCCCGCTCTCCCCCCGCTTCGCCCGCATTCTCCTCATCGGACATCTCCACGGCTGCCTCCCCTACACCATCGCCCTAGTCGCCGGCCTATCCACATCCGACATCTTCATCCCCGAGAACCAAGTCGTCCCCGCTCTCACCCCCAAAGACGACCAGGATGAAGACTCCCACTTCACCCAAGCCGACCGCCTCGAAGAAGACGCTCGCAACGCCATTCGCCGCAAGTACAACTCCGTCCAGCATGCGTTCTGCTCCCTCGACGACCGCTCGGATGCCATCAAACTCCTCCAAGCCGTCGGTGAATTCGCCCACGAGCCCACGGAAGCCTGGTGCCGTGCACACTACGTCCGTTACAAGGTGCTCAAGGAGATCCTGCAGCTGCGCCGCCAGATCACGGATTTGCTGCGCACCAACATCCCTGCATTCGCGGGACTGACTTTCGTCGATAAGCTACCCCCGCCCAGCGTGACTCAGATCAAGGCGCTCAAACAGATGGTTGCTGCGGGATTCATCGACCACGTCGCCATTCGCGCGGACCTGGCACCGATCCCGCCACCTGTGGGGCGCAAGCCGAGTCGCGCGATCGAGGTGCAATATCTCACCCTCTTCCCGTCGCACGCGCGCCGTGACGACGAGGATAAGGCAGTATATATCCACCCGTCGTCGCCACTAGCACATAGATCACCCAAGGAATGCCCAGAGTACATCGTGTACTCGCATCTTCAGCGAGCAGCGCCATCGGCGACGACGCCAGAGCGCGTGCCGAGGGCAAGGATGCACGCGTTGGTTGATGTCAGTGGTGGGCAACTAGCGGCGTTGGCGAAGGGAACGCCGCTGCTGCATTATGGGAAGCCGATTAAGGAGGGGAAGCAGCTGGATAAGTTGGGGTTGGAGAAGGAGTGTTGGGTTGTGCCGTATTTGAGGGCGGAGGGTCAGAATGATATGGGGTGGCCGTTGCCGGCGAGAAAGGTGGTGCAGAAGAAGGTTATGGGGAAGGGATGGGTTATTCAGGGGTAGAGGCGGGTTGGTAGTTGGATATTGTGTAGCATTGCCATTGGATTGATGGGATGCCATTGTGGGAGTATTATATGTGCAGCTCAAAGGTCTCAATAGAGGAGGTGCCAGCCAGTTAGAGTCTCAAAATAAATACTTACGACTGATTGCTTTCTCCGTTCACTACCTCGCAGCACTGAGAAGGGAACCACAGTAAATCGACTATGATAAGTCTCGTTTCAATGCTCAATGGAGTTACAGCGCCCACCGAATCGCACGGTGGCAGATGCGATTCTGCCAGTATTACTGCGACTACGTACATGTCCCAGGGAAGAAGTTGCTTCTCGAAGACCCGGAAATGCTTGATGTTTAATTTTGGTCTCCTCAATGCTATTGTCTTTATCTTTGCTGTCCTCTTCTTGTCATCGTCTGTCGTCTTCTCATTGTTGCCATATTCTCACTGCCGTCCCTTTAATTCTGTCTTCCCACGCAATACAGTGAACCCCGTCAACTACAACTCTGATGATAATATTACTATTGGAACTTCGCCTACTAAATGTGTTTAGACTGTGCAGGGCCTCCGGTCAGTTTACCAAGGCATAATGCCATGTGCCATCTCTGTGGAAGATAAGTGATCATTGACGCTCTTTAACTGTGTCCCTATTTATTATAGTAACTATACCTACAGATAAATCTGTCGGTTACTACACTCTGCGTCTGTCATATTATGGGTTTTGTGCGGGTTTGTTGAATTAATAGACGGAAATATTTTTTTGGTTATTTTTATATTTTTGACAATTCCTCAAAATGGAGAAAAATGAGCATATTTAAATCGGATACAGGCAATGCGTAAATCAGTGGTATTTAGGTTTAATTCCAGCTGCTACTTCGAGTTCCCCTATCAACCTATCAACCTAGCAAACCATCAAGCGTGTAAAGCTTTTTGCATTTCAATCATCAAGCACTCAATAAATTATCAACTCTCACAACCCCAAAAATCATAACTCCATTCCACCCCGCGCCGCTTACATCTTAACAATCTTCTCCATCGCCTCCAACAGAATATCCGCATGCCCCTTGTCAAAAATAAGCATAGGACGTAGCCTCACTGCGCTCGCTCCCGACCCTCCAATATTAACACCCACAGTCTTCGCCTTCTTCAAGAACTCATCACGCTGCGGGCTATCAAACGCAATGAACGTTCCCTGTCCCTTACCCCTCAGATTATTGAACTGCCCCGGATACTTCGCTGCCAGCTTCTCAAGACCCGCATACAAGTACTCTCCCGTCTTAGCGGTGTGCTCAACAAGATTAAGACGCTTCACCTCGTCAATGATGCCACGGAACAGGATCGCCCGTGCTGGGTCACCCATCCATGTGTTAAACTGGCGGTACGGTTTGTTCGGGCGCAGCGCGGGGTTACCGTAATAGTATCCCGCAGTCTGGGCCTTCTTGGAGAAAGTCACCATGTCAGGTGGCGAGGGGAGGTCCCAGTGCTCGTGGGCCCAGAACTTGCCTGTGGCACCGATACCGGTCTGGACCTCGTCGACGATGAAGAGGACGTTGTGCTTAGCGGTGATCTCACGCAGGCCGCGGAAGAAAGCAGGCGAGGCGTGGTTGTCGCCGCCTTCGGATTGGATGGGCTCGACGATGACGGCGGCGGGAGGGTGGGGGAAGGTGGTGATGAGGCGCTCGACGTCTGCGAGGGCGTCTGCTTCGGCCTTGGCGTTCTCGGTGGCGTGCTCCTCGAGAGGGTATTTGAGGAGGGGGAATGTGGCCTGGGGCCAGTCGAAGGCGGGGATGTCGATCTTGTGGATGGGCTTGGAGCGAGTGGTGGAGAGGGTGCCGAAGAGGCGGCCGTGGAAGGCGGATTTAAAGGAGAGGATCGAGAGGTTGGATGTACCTGGGAGGGCGTTGTTCATGCAGGAGGAGAGCTCCTCGGCGGTGAATTCGACGTCAGCGCCGCCGCGGCGTTGCTGGGCTTGGTACATGAATGCAGCCTTGAAGGCACACTCGTTGGCGTCGGAGCCAGCGGTTGCTGTGAAGACTTGGTCGAGGCCTTTGGGAGCAACACTCAGAATACCGGTCTCAAGAATCTGAGCCCAATCGTGGGATGGGAAGTTGCCAAGCGCTGGGCGGTTGATGAGAGAGTTGACCATTTCGTCAGACTTGGCGACTTTGGCGAGTGATGCGTTGTTGTAACCGACTGGGATGGAGGCAATTTGAGCATAGCTATAAATAATTAGACCTTCAATCCTACTCAGCTATATGAACATAGACTTACACATCGAGGAGGACATTTCCATCTGGGTCAACGATGTAGTTGCCCTTGCTCTGTGTGTAGTCCGCCAGCATGTTGACTGCCCGGGTATCAAAGACCGTGTCGAGCTCCTTGATAGCCTGCTGTGACTTTGGGCCCGGGATTTGAGTCTTTATCTGAGGCCCTGACGGTTCACCAGCGAAGAGGGAGGCATATCCGCGAGTTTGCTGAGAGATGCCTGCCCGCAACGCTGTACGAGCAACCGGCTGGAGACGGCCAGCAGCTCTGACAGATGTCATTTCGGATGTGTAAACTAGAAAGCTGAAGAGTGGAAGTGGACTATAAGCGAAGTCAGTAAATTTTTTCCTTTGGAGCTTTAATTGACGTTGTAACGACAAAATATGTGGCGATCTCGTACAGTGCGGAGCACTTTGGAGAAAGCTCTCGGGATGCGATGACGCACAGGCTCTCAGTTGCGTTGGAGGGACGTACTGATAAGCTTCCGATCAACTCAATTGACCGTAATAATATATCTTGTTATTCTCCTACCCTCGCAGTTATATAGAGAAAAATTCGAGTCCTTGAGAATATAAGAAGACGTGAATATATAGGAATCGTGGACAAGAAGTGGCCATCGTTGCATCTTATACTTCCCCTCATGGGAGGTACATGCGAGGGCGGTGAAGCTCAATGGAGCGGCTAGGAGAGGGGAAGCGGGCTAGCAATCCTTGACCCCGCTCTATCCGTTATCATTTACACCAACTCAAGCATTTTTCTGCCGTCCCGTGACTATCGATCGCCGAGGCCAGTACCATTTCGGGCAGTTCCAGCCGATGAGCTCTGAAGGGGAATGGAAGGCGACGAAAACTGATTTGATAAGAGATACACTTTTATTTCTGTTTCTATGGATCGTTGTGTGGAAGGCGACGAGGTATTTGCTCATTTTTGGGTATTATGACCAGAATTACACTTTGTCAGGCTCGGGATATCCAAGAGATCTGTCAGCGGCAGTTGGCCCCGTCAGCGGTGTGTGGAGTTCGTCGTTTCTCGATATGCGGTGGTGATCGTCTTCTGGGAGTGGCAATCCCCAAATATCCAGATTTGCTACTTTGGAAGACGAAAGGACTGAGTGCCTCCATATCTATATCTTATGGATGGACTAATGAGGTTCTTGTGTGGACTTCATCACGGCTATGGTCAATTTATGTTATATATGCGCTTTGTTTACATGTTGTTGATGCTCTGTCTCGGCAGCGGCACCCACAGATCGACGATGATGGCTCGTCCCATAGCAAAGATTGCAATGGCAGGTGCAAGTGAATTTTTAAGACGACGTGCACTACCACCTAGGCGCGTCGTTCCCGAGCTCCCCAACCTCTTGGATTAACTAGCCAGAATGCCACCTCGAGATCGAAAACCCCCGGTGGAGGCAAATACAATATCAGTACTATGTGTTTACGGGTTGGGTTGGCTCTTCGACCTACCTGACTAAGGTAAGCTTCCGATGGTGGGGTAAGAATTTGGGCTGTACCTTCCTGACTGAGCGTATAGACTTTGATAGGTCCATTGGAAAGCGGTTTGATCGCCAATCTGCTGTCTGAGACGCATTTAGCACCTCGTGACGTTCTGTTCCTGAGCAAAGTCATCCATCTCACTTCCATGCGCAAGAATCGTTCTTCGACCACGCCGCAATTGTATATCTGATCCAGAATGTCTCGCCGAAGCTCGTCGTCATAGCCAAGAAAGCGGGGGCGGCAACGAAGACTGAGACTTCGAACGAAGCTTTGTTTATGATCGACAGGAACATAAACAATTCCGGCATTATCGATAGTTCCTGTCCTGGCGCCATAGCAACGGAATGGGCAACAATCGGATGCTCGAGTTGAGTCGCACGGTGATGTGTGCGATCGCCCCTCACTCCCGCTCATTTACCAACCTCTGTACCTGCTACCATTCCACACGCGACTTTATTGATTTCCTACCACACCGATAGGACGCGCCATACCGATGATGGGCGGGAGAACACATGAACCTTCAATATATGTATAACGTTGTCGGCTTTACGCCTATTCTCCGGTATTCTACGGCTTCAGCGCCCTTGAAACTTTCGGAGATTCTCCGCACCCAGCCGCTCCCCCTGCTCATTTCAAAATCCCCCAGGCGTTCTCCAAACGAAACGTTCCTTGCATTCAGCCCTAAGGCACGGAGGCACGTGGAATTGCTTCACTAACCTCACTAACCTCACTAAACATGCACATAAGAACACGCTAACAGGGAACAATAGTGAGGAGTGCCGTGCTTCACCCTGCGATCAGATGTAATTCCACCAACAGCGCCCCGTTTTTAGAAGCTGGATAACAGGTTCCTGGCATGCTAAATCGCGGAATTTGCGACCAGCGACCAGGTACCTTGATCCCTTCCCTTAACATATGCAGAATAGCCAATATTTGGTATGCCAGTCGGATGATGTTTCGCCCAGCGCAGGCCGACTGGCCAATCCCAGAGGAGCGAATTCTACATGAAGGGTCCAGTTAATCAACAATGATGACACAATATCCAGCTCTCGACGCGTTCTCTGTCAATATTGCAATATACCTGTCGGGGCGTATCTCCCGTATACTTTCTTGCCGACGATGACTGCGCTCCTTCTTGACCACGCCCAATTGCCGACAAAGCGCATATTGGGCCTCGCCCATGAATTAAGCTCAATCTCTATATTTCTCCCTCCCCTTTTTTGCATCTGGAGGCATAGAGGCTGCAGTCGTCATTTGTCGTACAGGCACTGTAGTATGAACATGACAACCACGTTACGAACCAACGATGTCAACTGAACATGTCTCTTATGCGTGTCGCGAAACTATTGGATCGGGGAGTCAACGCGTCGATCGCTTCCATTGGCTTTCCCCAGACATAGCAATTTCACCTCAAAACCTGGCCGTGCTTTACCACAACCCTGCGTTTACTATTACTTGCAGGCGTACCTGAACTCTCGACCGGCCCATTGGAAAGTCCGAGACACGTTCAAAGCGCGTCGTCCCACTGCCCCCACCTATAGAAGTCTATCCTCTATCTCTGATACAGTTGCTGGTGGGATGGTAATATAGATGCATATCCAGTTTGGGCTAACTCTCCTTCATCCTCCTTCATTTTCCTCACTTTCAATCGTTACTCCATCGACATTATTTTTCTTTTCCACAGATACAAAGAGTTTTATAAGACCAATATCCAATCACTAGCAAACGTCGCTATCACTTTCTTTGTCCACCCCTTGCATACAATATATATCATATCACCCCACCCTAGATTCGACAATTGCGTCGACTCCTTGAAAGTCCAACGCTTTCTCCAGAACTTCGCGGCCCAAGAATCTGCAAGACCATTGCGAGTCGCATTAGCAAGAGAAATATCAACTTCTCCTCGGACTTTAACAATCCGGACGGAGAATACCTTCCTGCGCTATCGTGGCCCCGGCCTTGCCACGACCTGGGTTGCCTGACAGGACCTCGTATTCGCATGTGCCATGGAATAACTGCACAAGTCTGACAAAGCTCAACATTGCGACTAATTTCAAGCTTCACCGCCGGATGAGGATTCCTGGATTATATTGAAGATCGACGAGCGACTACCTGCTGCTGCAACAAGCCGTTGAATAACCACGGCTTCTCGCATCATCGTTTGCTATTTCCGTTTGCAGCCCAACCTTCCATGCAGAAAACGGACCGAACCCTACGAATCGTTGCACCTCGTACAATTGGATACCGACGTGCTACGAAGATCTGCGAACGCGTCTCTTGAATTACTATAGCTCTATCAACCCCGCAAGTTTACACGCGATAAACATCCAAACACAATGGCAGCACTGCAAAATTTTGAGCCGTATATCGGCGTATTGGCCGTTGTAACTCTGGCCGCGAACCTCGCATTGACTATCGCATTTGCTGAAAACCTCAGAAGGTTCGGGCATCCGGCTGGAGTACTGGCGTGCGCTTCAGCTGCCCTTGGTGGCCTCTCACTATGCGGTATCTTCTTTGTTGGACTTCGTCGGATATACTATGAGCGAAGTGGCAAGCCTTCAAAAAGCGACAGTTGGCGACTTTGGAAGACAACATTGGAGGTTGCGATTGTCCTAATAATTTGGAGCCTCTGCGCCATCGCGACATTCATCTGGATACTCTGCACCCGAAAGGATGATCTGCCTCTTAATACACTCGGCATGTCCACACAAACTGTTGTTGTCATTGCTCTCATTTTATGGGCCATTTCGGGTCTCGCGCAGACCATCTATACGATCAGCATCGCGAGTTTAGTTCGGAAAGAGCTCCACGCCGCTCAAGGCGCTGCTGCTGCCGAGGAAGGGCAGGCAGGATCAGAGATGACTGAGACGTCTCAGCCAACAGTAGACGACTCCCAGCGCAGTAACGACAGCAATGACAGTTCCACATATGTTGGCTCTTCGGGATCAACCTCGACCGGTTCGATCCAGAAACGATCAAGCTCTGAGACTAGGAGCTCTATCCGGAATTCGTTCACCAATGTCATCAGGCCGATGACCTCGAAAACACATCTCATCAGCAGCAGGTACAGTCATTGGGCTCCATCTATCGACTCTGCAGCTGGAGAGCGCGATTTCATTGATAGCTTCGACTCATGGGATACTTCTGGTGTTGAAGGTCCAGCATGGGAGAGCACTCTATCTTTTGGAGTCACAAATTCCAGTCCGCTCAGCGCAATCCCACCGCACCCTCGCATTCTGGAGACAATTCCCGCCTCACCGACAGCGAGCTCTCGCTCGCAAAGCCCGGGATACTCACTGGACTTCCCGCCACCGAACACATATGCTCGCCATTCGCGGAGCCAGTCGCCCGCTAGTTTTAGAGAGCATTCCGGCAGCCACAGCCCAGGTGGAAGTGAGAAGCACATTCACCCTCTCTTCCGCTCAGACTCACCTACCCCGCCACCATCGGCTACGCCCACCAGTATCATAACCGCGGCTCCGAATGCGGGAGTGGCTATCTCTGAAATGGCTGTAGCTGTAGTGAGACGGAAGCGAAGCAGCTCCCAGACGGGCCCTAGTCCGTTGATCCACACAACTAGCTTTGACAATATTGCGATGGAGATAAAGAGGGAGATTGGGAATATTACGAAGGAGGTGAGGAGGGAGAGCAGGTCACGATCAGGCGAAGTGGATGAAAGTGAAAAGAATACATCAGAGTCGTCACCCATTGGTGACCGCGGGATGACTCCTCCGATACCTGAGTGGATCCTAGGCGCAGGGCAGCGCACATCCTTTCATGGATATTCGAAGAGGAAAAGCGACAAGGGGGAAGTGACAGTTGGGGGATGAAGGAATGACGTTAATGGCTCGGAGTCTGCGGTCCTACTTATGACCTTTTTGTTTTCTTTTGTCTGCACGTTTGGTTTTGTTTGCAGCGCGGGAAATACCATGGGTTTTCACGGAGTGTGGGATGATGGGGTGATGGCTCAGGCGTTAATTCGGGGAGGCAATGTCTACGAAAGGAAATAACTGAAATGTCTGTTATGATGGGATACTTTGGATATCTAAAGTCAGCTGAATTGAAAAAAGAAATTAATAAAATAAATGGCCTCTTTGTCAATTCCGTGATTTCCGCGATCTCTGTACCTTGATGAGGCTTGATAAGCTCAGGCGCTCAGAACGTACTAGCGCTCTTTTAAAGTTCCAGAGTACGTCGTCGCCTTGCGACCTGGTGGTGGTGGGGAATCAGCCTTGACGCTAGCCGACTTTCTACTTCGACAGCTCTGCTGTTTGTGGCATCAAGAAACTCCCCCAACTCTTTCGATCCAAACACTCTTCTTCACCAACTCAACAATACATCTATACACATATTACGACCCCTCTATTCAAAGGGTTGACTTTCAGGACCTCGTTTCCTTTTTTCTACACATCACCGCTTCAGACAACAATAGCTGGTGCCCAGGCGCAGCCAGAGAGTCAAGATGAAGCTCACTTTCAGGGTTTGTCACGTCGCGGATGGAATGAGCTCGGAGAATGCGTGGCTAACAGCGGATTTGCTACCGTAGGATCTGAAGCAACAGAAGTTTGTTATCGAAGCCGAGCCCACCGAACTGGTACGATATTCTCTCTCTCGTGATGGCTCGACCCCGCTCCGGGTGGCGCCTAGGGCGCTACAGACCGATCATCGAACTTGGTGCTGGGAATTGCTGGGGGGACATGGCTGACGGGTTTTGTGCTAGATTTCCGATGTCAAGGCCAAGATTGAGAAGGAGAAGGGCTGGGAGGCTGCCCAGCAGAAGCTGATTTACTCCGGTATGCCTACACCACTTGGACACGAGCAACAGCTTTGCTGGGATACGAGATTACGAAACTGCTGGATGTTTTGACACGATATAGACACAACTGACACTTATCAGGAAAAATCTTGCAAGATGCGAACACCGTGGAGTCCTACAAGATCGAGGAGAAGGGGTTCATCGTGTGCATGGTCTCGAAGGTACATTTTCGCCACCAACCGCCCCCACACTGCCAAACTCTAACTGATTCGTCCATAGCCTAAGCCAGCTCCAGCAGCAGCAGCAGCACCAAAAGAACCAGCCACTCCAGCCCCGGCTGCCTCATCCTCGACTCCCGCGCCACCTCCAGTCGTAGCCTCGAACTCCGGCACAAACACCGGTATCCCATCCACCCCCTCCCCCGCCGGCGCTGGTGTCGCCGCAACCAACGCTCCCGCCCCGGCACAACCTCAATTCAACGACCCCTCCGCCCTAACAATCGGCACCCAGCGCGCCGAGGCCGTCGCCAACCTCGAGAGCATGGGCTTCGAGCGCGCAAGCATCGACGCCGCCATGCGTGCCGCCTTCTACAACCCTGACCGCGCCGTTGAGTACCTCCTCAACGGCATCCCAGAAGACCTGCAGCGCGAGCAGCGCCCCGCCGCCCCGGCAGCCGCTGCCCCCGCCGCTGGAGCCGCTGACGCGCAGTCGCCCCCTCCCGCCCAACCCGCCGCCGGCGACGAGGGCATTAACCTCTTTGAAGCCGCGGCCCAAGCCGGTCGCGGAGGCGCCACCGCCGGTGCCCGAGGGGCTAACCCCTTCGCCGCCGCAGCAGGTGCTGGAGCTGGCGCAGGCGCAGCTGGCGGTGCACAGGCCGGCCTTGGCAACCTGGACTGGCTGCGCAACAACCCGCAGTTCCAGCAGCTGAGGCAGGTGGTGCAGCAGCAGCCGCAGATGCTGGAGCCGATCCTGCAGTCTGTTGGCGCGGGGAACCCGCAGCTCGCACAGCTGATTGGGCAGCACCCGGAGCAGTTCCTGCAGCTGCTTGGGGAGGAGGGCGAGGAGGGTGATGCGCTCGCGCCGCCGGGAGCGACGCAGATTAGCGTTACACCCGAGGAGAGTGAGGCTATTGAAAGGGTGAGTATTTTTTCCGTTGTATTTTAGAATAATTGGGTGTGCTAACGAAAGCCAGCTGTGCGGCCTCGGCTTCGAGCGTGACCTCGCTATCCAGGCCTACTTCGCATGCGACAAGAACGAGGAGCTAGCCGCGAACTTCCTATTCGAGCAGCCCGACGACGAGGACGGACAGAACTAGGCTCTGATCCGATGAGCGATCCAATCTCAACCGATCTGCTTCCTGCAAACGATGAGTTTTTTTTTGAGATTCAAGTGGCTTTAGGCTGCTTTTGCTTTTGGTGGCGGGGGGGTTGTGGCTGGCAAGGGAATCATGATTTTATTTTTTTGCTGCCATTAGGCGCGGCGAGGGGCGATATAATGAGCCACCGATTTGACGATTGATGGAGCTGGGGGGTGGTGTTATGGTCCGGGGGGAGGGATGAGGGGATTGTACCTAGTTTGCATATGCTGACTGCGTCTCTGACAAAAAAAACACCTTTGCTGATGGGAGGGGTTGTGGTATACGGACGGGTGAAAGGGAGAGTGGGTGATGGGGAGGGGTGGGATACCAAATAAATGCCATGAAATTATGAATTGGTCCTTATGTTTCGCTCTTGTGTTGAGAGCTGGAGATCAAGTTCCTCTATGTCCACATCTGACATGGCTATGTACTAAAGAACGTTGTCCACCGAGAACTCCGTGGCTCAGGTAACAAACGCCCTTGAATCCTCTATATCCACATATAATATGGCTATGGTCCAAAGAAGGTAGCCCACCGAGTCCTCTGCGGCTCAGGCAACACCCTTGAACACCAAGCCGATAGTCCACCTTCAAACTCAAAATCGGCAGTCTCCCACTCCTCCGCGAGCCTATCCTTCCATTCCTCTATCCAGATTTCTTGCCTTTCCCCGGTAGTAGAGACTATGGGCACCATACCTTGAGGTACATGCTGATCAGGCCGAAGGAGCGTGCCTGTATAATAAAACTCGTGGTGGATATCGCACATGCCCGCTTGCGTTTTATCTGATGTAGATGGAGCTGCGTCATCTGGGTTCCCGAGAACTGACGGCCGTAACTGGCGATAGCATCGTAGACATAGACCCTTGGTTGGACAGGAGCGACAGAAGTACCACCAGTAGCGCGTACAAATATCGCGCTTGCAACTGTAGCACTCGGTCAGATGCTCGGTGGTGAAATGGCTGCTCACAGTCCGTGTAAGTTCCATTGCGACATCTTCGTCTGCAGCTGTAGTATCAGCGGGCCTTACTGAACCCAGCGATTCGGGGATATCACCCTGCGTGTCGTCGACATGTACTAAGTTATCGTCGAATTTCTTTTTATCATAATGTTCCAATTCTGGCTCGTCATATAGCTTGATCAGATGAAGCGCCGCGCCAAGGTCCGCATCGCTATCTCTAGCGGCAAGGAATGTCCTGAAGAGGATCTCAAAGGCGGTAATGTCGTTCGACGGATCATCGTCTGATAACAAGAATATGCACTGTTTTACTCGTCCACGGAGGGCATCCCGAGCATTTATCACGTCACCGTGATCACGAAGCCAGTTCGAAATAACTAGACATACATCGCTGTATCCAGCGTTGTCATTCAGTGCCACCGGGGAGCTCTCGGCGAATGGAATCTCCGCATCACTTAAACACATCGAGGCCAAGTCGCAGATTGATCGCTGTCGAGCTGGCTCAATGTCCCAGCCAACGTGTGGCTTGTAGAGGGCTGCAACCTCGTACCACCCCTGGATACCTTGGCTAATCCGCCCCTTTTCAAACAAAAGTGTGGCTAGAAAATATCTGAGATCTGCAAGGTTATTCAGCTCCCAAGTCAAGATCTCAATATCCCTGTAAATTCCCCAGTCATCAATGGCATTATAGTCCGTATTTTCGACGTCAATCTTTTCTACAATACCCGATATCATATCAAGGTAACGCTGGTCGTCCGCAGTTACGGTAAGATGAAGGATCCTGTATATTATGCGAGGTTGATGACTGAACGATTCTAGGATAAACGCCGGGAAATCTTGACGTACGTGTCCATCAAAAGGAGCCTGGTGATGAGTAAAGGCAAAATCCAAGACGGACCGGATGCGCTGTGGTTGGTACAGCTCCAAGAAGATGACAAAGAACAACTTCAGATCAGGAATAGACCACCTGTCATCGATTTTCACTATAAATTCGAACGCTTCATTTGCAGCAGCAAGTGCATCGTCTGGCAGCTTTGCAAGATGTTTCATATCAGCAGCGCTTAGTAAGTTGCCGATATATTCGCGATCCTCGGGTTTATTATCCCCTAGGAGGTCCTTGCGTAAAGAGCCTGATAACTCAAAGTGGTGTAACGCCTTCTTGTGTCTTCCAAGCGCCTTAAGTGTGCGAGCAACGTCTCTGTGGATAGCAAAGAGAGAAAGTGTACTGAAACTAAGGGATCTTTGGTTTTTGTCGAGAGAGATTTGGAAGTGGTCGAGGGCCTCCTGGTAGCACATACGGGAACGTAGAGTCTGTGCAACTCTTGCATGCCACATTGGTGTCTTCTGGAGATATTGTAGCTCGGCGGCACGCAAAGGTATCTCAGAAGACGAGCACACGTTTTTGCTTGGCATTAATACGACAGAATCCATCTCAGTATTTCCTGATGCCAGTGTATGATATGCCATTAACATATAAGGAATTATTTCAGGGCTTCCATCGTCCTCTTTGATATCCTCCGGGTCTAGCCATAATCGGGACCAAAATACTACCATGTGAGAGAATAGTAGCGTAAAGGGATTTGCATCGCTTGCTAAGTCTGATGATCGAGCATGGTTTATGAGCGCCTGTAAAGTTTCTGGGAGAAGCCAGTCCAGAACAAGCTGTGCCTTTTTGTTTGCAGAATTTGCATTGTCACTATCCATCCAGTAGCAACCAAGCTTCGATATTGTAGCGAACGGGAAGAAGTAGTATTCGTTATAGAATTGTTGAGTGGTGTTCGTAATAAGCCACATCATGTATGGTTCCCGGGTGAAGAGATCTGCAAAAAGGTCGGAAATATCCCCTCTCAGACTTCCTGACTCTTGGAAATCTGCCAACATGAGATGCGAGGGTAGAAAATCTACAGCATATCTCCAAATATCCGTTGTCGATAGATAAAAAGTGGGCGGCAAGTCGTACTCTTTAATGGCACGGAGAAGAACGTAGACGAATCTTGCTTCAGTTCGATGGGCGTTAACATGGATAGGTCCGGTCTCTTCAGACGTCCTGAAAAACTCGTAGAACGAACTATGCCGGAGAGTTACAATATCACTTTCGCCGAGGGTGTCTTTGTTTTCGCTCGGCCTAGTCGAGAACAGGGAAGAGTATATAGTGCGGATATCCTCTTCAAGATTTAACACTTCCTCCTTCAAAACGGTTTCTAACATAACCTCGAGCTGCCGCACCGTTAGCGGTTTCACCGCCTGCGTGACAAATGAAAGCAAGATATTAAGCTGCTCAATCTGCGCTGTCGTCGTCTCTCCTGCGGACCCTTCATCGTCAGACACATCCAATACAGACAATTCTCTGCTAAGGCGCTGCAGCTCCTGACGCAACATTGCGCTGATTCCTCGAGGCACGGCCTTGACCGCCTTCCGAATCTGCTCTTTTGTTCGACAGCGCAGAACAGATTTGATGACGAAATTGGCCCATTCCCAAAGGCCTTCTGCTTCTCGACTGATTTCAGTTATAATCTCTTCTTGGAAACCTGGAGAGTTGCGAAATAGCTGGGTCTTTTGCAATTTCTGAGAAACGTAATGGTGGAGATCATCCTTGTTTTGCGCATCCCCCACTTCAATCTCCGGAATCCAGCTCAATGAGTGCTCATCAATCATGGGACGCACTGAATCCCTACTGAGCAGTACGACTCGTAGCGGTGGTCTTTGATCCACGTCATCATCTTCTTGGAAAGACCTTTCTAGTAAGCTAAAGAGGATTTCTTGGTCCCCTGGTTCAGCCTCATCGATTCCGTCAATCACGAAACAAGTTTCCGCATCTAGTGGAGAGGCCGCGAAGTAATCGACCAAGAGCTTCCTCCAGACAATGTAGCTATTTTCTGGGTCTTCTTTGAGAAAGAACTCTTCGGCGTGCATCGCAAAGCTAGGTCGTTGGGTTGCAACCTGCCATGCAAGGGTCCGCAGAGCCTTGTTTAATGAGCGTAGATCAACATCGTTGTTCTTGCAAAAGAAAGAGGCCACCATAGGCGGAGGGGTGGTAGTCGACTCTGTATTCGGAAGATCGGTGATGATTTTGGATGCCAGATGCGACTTGCCAACTCCGGGACCGCCGTGTAGCCAGAGGAGAGGCTGAGATCCTTGCCACCAGGTTCGGATTCTATCCTCGATCCAACTACCTGATCCGGGTATTCTATTTGCGTTGGTGGAAGAGAAGACCTGGCCAGAAGCTGAGACAGGGCCAAGTGATCCTTTCACTCTCTCTAGTCTGTCACGGTCATTTTTGCGACCATCTCTCTCGAGCAGTTCCTCGGTATTTCGGAGAGCCTGGTGAGTGAGATTAAGACCGTGAGCAGACACCATCAAATGTTCCTGGCTCGTCAACTCTTCTAGCTCACTTAGCAGAGAGTTAATTGATGTATCCTCAATAATAATGTTCTTTGCCCACTTTGAAAGTCTAGTCCTGAGCGAACCATGACTCAGGCATTTTTGCGATGCTGCGCAAACCCGGAGAAAATTCACCAATACATTCACAATAATTACCTTCATCCCCTCACTGAGAGGAACCCCTTTGTAGGAGTCTAGGCGTAGAGCAAAATTTCCTAGTTTCTGGAACAAATCAGTAATGCTGTCAAATGCTTCGCTGACTCTGCGTGCTCCCCGGACTAGTAACAACATTGCGCCCATAATAGAATGCGCTGGTGGAAAAGCAGCAGCTGCAACGCCAGCGATTAGATCGCCCCAGGCTTCAAACGGTGCCAGGACCATCTGCATAGCATGGAGAAGTGGTCGTCTTTTCATCCGAAAATCTTCAAAATTGTCCTTTTCAAAATCCAACTGGCGAGACAGATCTTCGGGCCCATGAACCTTGGGGAACTCGTTGTCTGAGAGAGTGACTCCCGTCTCCTTGGCATAGTCCATACAGGCACTAAGCCAGAGTGAGGAGAGCTTGCCATCTGGATGGTCACTTGCTGTAACGGCCATGATGTTGACTCCTATTCTATGCAGTCATCTCCAGAAGAAAATATACACAAGAAAGGAATAATGCTAATATGTAGAACACCTGTCGAAAAGGTGATGACCCCGCCACGACAGCCCCTCGAATTCTCAATTTTGCGTCGACCTGCCACGTCGAAAGCTTACTTACCTTATTAGGAATAGCGGTATGCACCTTCCATGTGCAGGGTAAGGTGTCAGCCTGACATCTCCGTTTTGTACAGCCTTGCAGAGTAAAACCATCCCATTTTTCATGGTATATGAAGCCGACAAGTAGCCTCTTTTCACAACTTTTAAGTTCTAGCCCGAGCGGGGGCTTTTGATGTCTCACCTGTCACAATTAGCGGCGGCAGGCTAGTGCACCCGCTGTGGCTAAATTAGGTGGGTGGCAAACCTTCGATGACGACACCAGGGACTACGAACATCATGACTGTGAACCCCTTAGCTCAAGAAAGAATTAGCTGGTAGTGCAAAGAGGATATATTTCATGCTCATGCTCTAGTAACGAGAGCTAGCGTGGAATTTGATAACATGGAATTTTGACAATGCGATGTCTTTTGTTTCAAAATGTTTACAAATGTCCCATCTTAGGGTCTTTCTCGAGCAACGTCCTCCGCATTCTCCGGCTCTCTATCGCCAACACCCAGCATTGTCGCCCTCTCCTCCGCCGGCACATCGTCTCTAGTCTTTCCGCCCTTAGGAACATCTCTCTCCAAACCCCTCTTCAACATACTATCCTCAGCACTCGTTCCCACACCTTCCAGTCCACTCCTTTGAGACGTCTGGTGCCTTAGATCCCCCGTCGTTTGCCCTTGGACCGGCTTCCCCAATCCCTTATACACGTCCTGGCTCGTGGCGCCCGTGATCGTAGATTCCGCATCCACCCAGGTGTCAGGATTAGATACTCCCGGAGACTGCCCAGGGACGGTATTCTTAGGGTTCGGCTCGAATGTGCGGCTGGCGGGCGCGGTGCCGCTGGGAATTGTCGTTGCGTGGAACTCGGGTGCGGCGTCATTGCCCACCTTAGTACCGGGCGCATGCTTGTCTGCATCCATAGGCTTGGACGGTGGAACTGAAGCGTGGAATTCACCGTGCGAGACGATGGGGTCTGTGGTCATTTTGCTGAGATGAGGATTTGTATTGTTAATGAGTATTGTATTATATATGAGTATTTTTTGGATTGTTCAAGTGGACTTTAGGTTTTCTTATCAATGTATTAATCTTCTTTTATAATTGCCACGCTGTTGGAAGACCCTTAGCAACACCATGTTATAACTTCGTAGTGACATCATTGATGACGTCTTCTGTAACCTCGCGCTGTTCAATCCCAGAGAAAAATCTTTAGCAATGCGCTATCTACATAATATAATCTTGATACAACTCCTTAATATCTTTGTCTCTTGAAGATAGATAGTGGAGAGGTCTACAAGTGAGCCTAAGTCGCACACTTATATGCACAGCTAGGTACTTTTGTAGCGCTTATCCAACTTTCTCACATAATCGCAAAGTTGCAACAGCATGCATGTTAAACATTGGATGGGTTTCCGGAACCACCCTCTGTCCAGATAGTTATCCCTGCCTTATTGGAAGCGCCGAACCAGACTTAGTTTAGCCATTTGTTCGATAGTCTGCGGCACTTTGATGGCGTACAATTAGGTTCCGAGCTAATTCCATCACCCCTAGAGCGACAACGCGAACCTTCCTGTATAATGGTCAACCAAACTACTTCACCTTGAAATTATGACGTCACAGTGTCCCAGATGGGCCTTTTGAGGGCGCGGACGACCCATCCTTGACCATTCTGCCACCATCTATAGTATTCTATATATTATATATCCATGGCATATTCATGAAAATACAACACTTACAACTTTTACATTTCCGGAATTCGATATCATTGGCCTAGAAGATATTAAGAAGAAGGTCGCCTACCACTACAACGAAACCCCGCTTCTTTCCTAGTTCCAGCCTTCAACTACATGATTTCTTGAACCTTTGGTTCAGAATCATCCACTAATGCCCTCTGCGTTTTAGAAAGATCACCCTCAAGGCAGGCTCAACAGGCGCTGCGCCTATTGAGCCTGCCTAAGGTTGCTGCTGTTGAGGCTGGGGTGGTGGCGTAACCAGCTGGGGTGGTGGCGTAACCAGCGCCACCACCCCAGCCTCAACAGCAGCAACCTTCGCACGAGGTATGTTTAGCATGACTAATGGATATTTAAGGATTATAGCTTACGTTGGTATAATGGGATAAGCACCACGGTGCGAATGCTGTGGAACGCCTCGGTAACGCAGCAATCTTTGGTGCTGGCGCCCCAGTAGGCTCCAATGCTATAAACAGCATAATCCACTAACTGGAATGTGATAAGAGCACGTGCTGGTCAAACCGGAGGTTGACGACTTGATTGGAAATCTATGGGGAGCAGAGCCCTGTATATATATAACTTTAATGTAAACTACACAACATACGGTGCTGAGTTGGTGAAAACGCAATTCCAATAACTTTACTAAGCCCCTTCAACCTTGACGGTACAGCCAACGCTTTCCAGAACTTCTCTGCTGTGGTAAATATTCCCCGGCTTTGCACTTCCTGTCCAGCCAATTTGTTCACGGTAAAGATCATAAATGGCCAGAACAATGACGCGGATGATAGGCTCACGGAGCAGAGGATAGCTGCAGGGTATCTTCCTATCTCATCATCAGCACTGAATATTTAGGCCCCGCATAGGCTTACACATACCTATTTGGTCTGCACGTAGATATCAGCGTTGCCGCTGCTCTGGTATCCTTCAGTAGCCAAAATCTGGTAATAGTGGCTGCCAAGATTCATGCCATATCCGCCCCAGGCATTGAAATGGTTCTGCATGTTGACAGATCCGCTAACACGCTTTCCCTGGCGAACAGACCAATATTGCTGAAAGGTCCGAGTGCCATCAATGGAAGGCTGGTTGGTGCGGGTAGAGACGTAGACGTTGTAGTTTGCGCCGTCCGTGTAGAAAGAACCTTTGTATTGGCCTCCGCTGCTAGGGTTGTATGTGCCATAGTTCTCAATGACATAGTATTCTACAAGGGGATTGCGAGTCCAGCCATAAACAGCAAGGTAGCCATTGCCTGAGGGGTTGAAGGAACCGCCATAGTTGATGGTTCTACAATCAGAAATTAGTGACAAAATCAGTAAATGTATCAAATAACTAACCGGCCATTTCCAGGATTCCAGCCTTTACCGCCAACAAAGTTGCCAGTGTCCTTCCAGGTCACAGAGTAGCGGCTACCCTCTCCCATAGTGTACGTAGCAGAGCCACCTCCGTCTGTCCACCATGAGTAGAAGTAACCGTTGTGGTAACCCTCCGAGTTGGCGGTGGACCGCTTCTCGAGGGCCGCCGTTGAATTCCCGTCATCTCCTTCGCGCAGGAAGTCAAAAGGGGCAGCAGAAACCCCAACAATGGCAGTTAAAGCGAAGACGAGGGTTTTGAAGGAAACCATATTGAAGAGAAAGACGGCGAGTTCTGTCTAATACGTGTGGGATCTACGTCCTATGCTCGGTGATGTTGATCTCTATGGGCACTGTCGTTCTTTATATATGTGTTTTATGCTTGGATAGCACCACAATGACCAATAACGGAGAATACCATACCTTGGGTTAATCCCAGGATAAAGAGGTGTTCTGCAACATCTTTTTGTATTTTGCCGCTATATGATACCACTAAAATTGGTAATATGTCCTTATGACAGCCCAACGAACTGTAGATCCCAAATAACCGTAACAGCTTTGCGTTCGCCGAGGCTCATCCCATGCATTAGGCTAAACAAAAGCTCTGTTTGTGGGGTTGTAAGGTGTCGTGTGTTGACTGTTATTTATTTCCCCACGATATGAAGGACTGGCTTAAACTACTAGCACGTCAGCTGGGCCGCCTGACTATTAGTATAAATCACGGCCGTCGAATAAGAAAGGTTTCCCAGACTGCGGGGTTTGGTATGGGGTACGGTTCCCAATCTAAGCCACTGCCCGGCACAACGGCAGTTATACTCCAGCATATTAAGGCTTTAAGGTAGCTCAGCCATCTTCCGATTGACATTAGCCACATCCAATCGGGTCGTGCCTAAGGTAGTATGTAAATCCATACTAATTCAGGCTCGGTAGGTGGCACTTTAGAATGTCAAAGCACTATAATTTGTACTTCAGGTATATCCCGGCCCCCCCAGTTGTTATTAGCCATCGCCAATCGGTTCGTCGTACCCGAGATAGAAAACTGAACCTCATACATACTCGGCAGGTACCGCACGGGATATGAGAGGCAATGAACTTTGAAGCAGATCACACCTTCCTAGCTTATTAATTACCTTTAGCCGTAAGCAATAAGGTTGTGCCTATGTGAGTAAATCGAATCTCGGCCCTCGGCAACAGCGAATTTAACCGGCGGCCAACTCCCATTGTCTGGATTCGCTGCCTGGATTTGCTAGTATTCGAGGAGTAACCATGTTGATAGGAATCAACATCATGAGGGCCTCAATTTTCTGAGAGGCCATTCTGGTCACCTGGACTCAATCGGGCGGTTTAGATTAAGACAAGGTGCACCACAAGAACATAACCCTCACATACGACCATGGACTCTAGTGACCTCGACATCTCATCTGCTTTGTCATACATGAGCTTGAAATCAATTGCCATTTACTCTTATGTCAACAGGCAAGCATTGGCGTCTTTCCAATGCGATTACATACCTGTCACACCTGGACGGGGAACGGCTGCCTGACTACTCTAGTTTCCAGTGGGAAGAAGAAGAGATAAGTAAGGATTTGAATGCTGCAGGTGATGTGTCGCTTTCTTTACTGAGAATGAACTCTTGCTAATAAAGAAATCGGAGGGTATAGTTAGCGATGTGAGTGACTGGAATTAAATCTGATAACTATGATATGTCACTTCACATATAATTTACTATGCAAAAGTACTTATAGCCGCCATGTGTAGTGGAAGATGGCTCTCATTCGCCGCCCTCAGCAGGGTAGACTAACTCTAAAGTTCACGACAGTCCCCGAAAAGCTTGTCCCCCACAGCGACATGAAAATTAGATGTACTAGTATGCACGACGCGAACGCAGGACTGGAAGGCCAACATCTCCACGTTTCTTCTTCGAGGCACTACTGATCTTTAATGCTAGAACCGTCTCTCACCGTCTCTCTGCCCTGCATCGCGTGTGCCATCCACATCATATTGTTGGACGATAGCATGGGGCAGGTCGACGATCAATCTGCCGATCATGAGGTTCGAGGAATGGCGAGGGTCGGCAGTACGTCCACCCTTTTGCTATGTGGAGGATGTCTCGGGAAGCTATAAAGAAACTTGATTTAGCCAAGAATGAGACGCAATGGAAAAGTCCTTGGATCTTCTGTAAACATTTGAAACCATCCGTGATTCACCATGCAGCTACTCAATATCCTCCCACTTCTGCTAGCCCCGGTCGTTGCTGCTAAGAGCACCGTGTACCTTATCCGTCACGGAGAAAAGCCTGCAGATGGTGGAGATAGCCTCAATGCCCAAGGTCTGCAGCGTGCCCAGTGCCTGCGCGACGTTTTTGGAAGCTCGTCTTCCTACAACATCGGCTACATAATGGCTATGACACCAGACTCTGGTATGCTTCCTACACTACACAAAAAGTGATTGTAGATGTTTCAGCCGTGCTAATTGAATCCTCAGATGGTTCCCGGGCCCGCCCGCTCGCAACAGTACAGCCCCTAGCTACCGATCTCGGTCTCATTGTTGACACCTCCTGTGACCGTGACGACCAGGAGTGTGTGGCCGATGCTGTGAATAGCTACTCAGGAAGCGGGAATATTCTGATCTGTTGGGAGCACGATGCGCTGACCGATATTGTTGAGGAGCTGGGCAACAATGATGCCCCTTCCTACCCGGATGATTCGTAAGTTCCTACATTGCGCTTTGGTATTCTTATGAGCGTAAGTCTTACATGTGGAATAGCTTCAACCTGATCTGGACCGACCCTTCACCATACTCTGACATCACCGCTACAACTTCTGAGAACTGCCCTGGTCTTGATTAGATAGAGAGTGACTGGTCGATTGTCAAGGATTTATCGTTAGAAACTGCCCGTCACTTGTAGAAAACCCTCCACATAGAAATTCATATAAAAAGAACCAGTAATTGCCAAGAAAAGGGTTGCACGGCAACACGAGCGTATAGATAGCTACATGACATGAATACCAAGGCTACGAAAAAAATACACGCACCCAGGCCTATAGCTGACCTGGGCTGGGCTGTAACCATCTACCAAACGCCAGATATGCTCATCGGTATCATACAACACACCTCTCTCCTTGATCCGCCCGCGACCACCCAAACAAGGTATCGCCACCATAATCACCAAACACACTAAAGGCAACAGTAGACTACATGGCTCCCCAACACACCATCAGCGTTTACGCACCACCACTCCCACTCCCGCTACCACTCCCTGACTTCCCCCCATCCAGCAGTAACTTCGGCTTGATAAAGCCCTCGTCGAGCTGCTTAAACCACGCTGCATGATCCTCAGTCGTCCCGCTCAGCAGGCTGCTCATAGCAGCGCCAGCGCCTGTCACCGTGCTCCCCAGACCCGCCACAAACCCTGCACTCGGCGTCCGCCCTGCCGTAGCTCCGCTCGTAGGATATACATCCTGGTTCAACAATCCCAAGCCTTCCGCTGCGCCCGATCCCTCCGGCCGCGACGCCCGCCGCGCCGCGGGGGGGAGATCAGAATCACTTTCATCATCATCAGACGGCGCCGGGCGAAGTAATTCTTGGTCCGAGCCGTGGCGGCCGATGCTACCCGCTAAGGCGGAGTTGGTCCTGCTGAGGCTCTGCTCGCGGGCTGCCGGGCTTGAGTTACCAGACGCGTAGATGCGCCTCGTATTGCCGTTTGGAGCCTGGCCGACGTTGTCTAGTTGAACACTAGAGCGTCGCTTTGGGAAGTTCCCAATGGCGCTACCGCCACCGCGAGCGAAATAGGGTCCAGAGGCGCCGGTGACGGCTTCGATGTCGAATTCATCGTCGCTGTCAATCTCCTCGACGACACCGGTGCGGATGCCGAGGATTTCGAGCATGCGCGCTGTGGTCCCGCCGAAGATGATGACGGTGAGGACGACGACAACGAGGACGGTAGCTTTGAGTGCGTATGCGTTTTCTCCTGTGAGGCCGGCGGCGAGTGCGACGCCGACGGCGCCGCGGAGGCCTGCCCAAAAGAGCATGGCTTGGTAGTTGTACGGGAGCTCATCGGGTGCGTCCATTCTGCCGCGGCGGCGGGCTCGGTACCGGATAAACCAGTTGATGAGCCTCGACAATGGGAAGACAGCGGCCCACCGCGCGACGCAGATGCCGAATACCGTGACGATGATAAATAGAGGCTTAAACTGCAGAGACGGTTCCGTAAATAGGGTAATACCGAGATAGATGAAGATAAAATTCTCAGACAACTGCGCCAGCACGGAAAAGAGGTACTTGGTGCTGAGCTGCGTGCGGCGCGACATATTGTAGTAGGCGTAGTGTTTCAGCGTTATACCACAGAATAACAGACTCACGATGCCTGGATATTGTTAGTAATAATCTAGTATACTAACATGCAAGCGACTTACCAGACATATGGAGGCCGTTCGAAAGGAAGTAGCTCGCATAGGCTATCAAGACAATTAAGCATGACTCAATCTTGGGGAAGCGTCGCACGTAGGTATGCTTGAGGCCTAGAGCAGTTGCAACCCCAATGAGAACCCCTATTATGAGGCTGCCAAAGAAAACGGCCAGGAAGATTCCAATACCCTCGATAAGACTGAGGGGTCCCAAAGTACCTGCATGGCCTCCCTCCTTATACCTCTGAGCGGTCTCAAACAGAACAATTGCAATAGCATCATTCAATATGGACTCGCCAAAAATGATGGTATAAAGCTTTGGATCAACTTTGTAGGTGTTGAAGATGGCAAGGATGGTTACTGGATCAGTCGCAGATAATGTAGCTCCAACCGATATAGCCTCCACGAAGGAGATATCAAAGCCCTCTAATGGTATCCTGGTATATAGCCAGAGAATTGACCCAAGAACAATGGCTGAGATGAAGGTCCCAGCAAATGCGAAAGTCAGGATGGTGCCTATATTCCGGAAGAAGTTGGCTTGGTGAAGCTCATATCCTGACGCAAGAATGATAGGCGGCAGAAGCAGGTTGAAAAACAATAGATAATCAAAGGTAACGAGGTTCTGTATCGATGTCCCGGTCGTGATTCTCAGGATCAACCCGACAGTCATCCCACCAAAAATCGATATAACCGTTTCGTGGACTGCTTGCACCTTTCTGGTTTGAAGCAGGTATGAGGTGAACAAGGCGATGATGAGGAGACTTATGAGAATAAAGAGTGCCCACGACGAAGATATCTCCCTTTGGGCAGAATCAGGTTCTGTGAGAATGAGTTAGACACAAACTCGGGGAAGCGGGCAGAGACGCGTAACCAACCTTCTGGGTCGCCCACTCCATCATCCTGGCGCTCTGTGAGGAAGCAGTATCAGCATGAGCATTTAGCATATAATATATCTTCGTAATCATACTGAGTAGGCCGTGTATCAGATAGCTCGCAACGGCGGCAACCATGCTTGGCTGTCTTGGGATGTAAATATATTCCTCCGAGGTGGACTTTAGGCGACTCGAAGGTCCCCTATTGAGCAAGAGCTTGCGGTTCGTGGGGTGACGATAGCGTCGCTCAACGGTGAGCTGAGAATGGTGAGAGAAAGCACCATATATATCCTAGGATGAATGGGCTTGAGAAAGTCGAAGATGAGGTCTTCACGATATCCCTTGGGGTTGCGGTGGAATTGTACAGATTGCGACAGCTCCAACGTCGGCATTATAATGCTCCGAGGTACTAGTGGCTGCGTAGGTTAGCAGCCGCCAGTCGGCATGCGCTAACCGCCTATCGCTAGCCGCTGGTAACTCTTCTGCACAGTTGTCTCTATGAATGACCGTATTGGACCTGAATGACGATGACAGGCACTGGTCGTCATGCGCCCATGATGTCCGTTGCCTCACAGAACGCATCCTCCCTGTTTCTCTCCTCTTCGTCTCCTTCTCCATACTGTAACTACAGTCTGTATAAAAGCATACTCATCATTTATCTCATACTGTTTATACTGTTCATACTGTTGAATAGAACCCACCCCTTTGCATGCACTGTCACCCGCTCGTCACACCTGCACCCGAGACATCTCAGCTGTCCAAGTTGCCCAAGCTGTCCAAGCTGCCTTATACCAGCTTGCTACTGGTCTTCCGTCTGCCCTCGTGATGTCCTGAGCCCCCTCGCCTCTGAATGCCAATAGTCTTGTCTGTTCAAGGTAATTTACCTCAATATTATATAGCCCTCGCTCCCAGCTTACTCTCTCAGAAAGCTTGTCGATCCAAACAGAGTCTCCTCGACGACCCCGCCACAAGTAATGTCGCTTTAGACCATTCTCACGATTAAATCGAAATCATATACATACTGTCTTCATAAAGATCTAATTTCGGCCTTCCGTTTGATATTACAGGCTGCCACATACATAGTCTAGGCGAAGGTCTAAATATCGACACAGTGTCGGATAATATACCACTTGAGCAGATGAGCTTGTCAGATGGCAAATTACCACCTCGAGGCAGAGAGAGAACAGACCCGGAACTGCCACCTGGCTCAGAACGTAACAGTTCCGATGCTTCAGTGGTAGCCAACGGTTCGCCACACAAGGCGTCATTTGATCGCGCCGGTGACCCAGCGAACGAACAGTCTCCTCTCCTCCGGGCCTCGCAGAGCGAAGACGAAGGGGATGGCTTGCTGGACGATGGTACGGCCCTAGACCACCATGACGAGTATCAAGTCACCAAGAGCGTTTGGTACCTTATCATCCTAACGATAAGTCTTGGTGGGCTACAAATAGCTTGGTCTGTGGAATTATCAAATGGCTCACCATACCTGTTATCGCTTGGACTGAGCAAGTCTTTGATGGCTTTGGTATGGATTGCTGGGCCATTGTCTGGAACTTTAGTTCAACCATACGTCGGCGTTCGAAGTGATAACTGCAGGATTCCATGGGGCAAACGAAAGCCGTTTATCCTTGGGGGAGCAGCGGCAACTGTAGTTTCCCTTCTGGCCTTGGCCTGGACGAACGAGCTAGTTGGTGGATTTCTAGGCATTTTTGGAGCACAGAAGGACGACCCTGGTGTAAAAGTAACCACTATTGTCGTTGCTGTGCTTTTCGTCTACGTTTTAGACTTCGCTATCAATACTAGTATGCCATTGCCGCTCCTTCTACCCAGCTCTTCTAACATTTTGTAGTCCAAGCCGCCATTAGAGCTTTCATGGTCGATTGTGCTCCCACACACCAACAAGGTATGTCCTTCTGCATATCCTACTAGTTGTAGCTATTAACCCAGTGGCAGAGGCGGCAAACGCCATGGGAAGTCGAATGACTGGGATCGGAAACATAATCGGGTATTGCTTTGGCTACATCAACCTCCCAAAGCACATGTGGTTCTTCGGAGATACCCAATTCAAGATACTCTGTGTGATTGCGAGTATCTGCCTGTCGATTACTGTGGCAATTAGCATCATCTTCATTAAAGAGAGAGATCCACGTGAAGAAGGCCCACCTCTTCGCGAAAAAGGGGGCGTCGTCTCCTTCTTCAAGGGCGTTTTTAGCTCTATCAAGAGCCTGCCGCCGCAAACTCGCAAAGTCTGCGAGGTGCAATTCTTTGCTTGGATAGGATGGTTTGGATTTCTCTTCTACTTATCAACATGGGTAGCAGAACTCTACGTTGAACCATTTGTCGAAGCCAACCCAGACCTGACCCCGGAAGAAATCGACCGCCTGTATGAGAAGGGCACTCGCATTGGCACCTTTGCCCTTCTCGTGTGGGCCAGCGTCTCGTTGGCTGCCAACGTTTTGCTTCCATTCTTCATTGCACCAACCTACGACGCCCCGTTTGTCCCGTCCGCCGGCCAAATATCCCAAAGCATCCATTCGCAAAGTTCATCGTCGAGTTACACGACTCGCTTTGACCGCTTCCTAGAACGCCTCGTCATTCCGTGGCTTTCGTTGCGCCGAGCGTGGACTATTAGCTTAATCATGTTTGGCCTCTGTATGTTCTCAGCCCTCATAGTTCCCAATCCCACCATCGCCACCATCGTCGTTGGAATCGTCGGCATACCATGGGCCCTCACCATCTGGGCACCCTTCGCCATCATTTCAGCTGAAATATCCAAACGCGACGCACTTCGCCGTGCGCAGGCACTGGACGTAGCCTCAGGCGCCCGAGTAGACCCGCTATCCCGCGATGACAACGGCGATCAGGCAGGTGTCATCCTCGGAATCCACAACGTGTCTATCGCCGCGCCTCAGGTCCTCGCTACACTTGGCTCGTCCCTGATTTTCAAGTTCCTCCAAAAGCCGCGAGGGACCCCAGGCGATATGAGCATGCCCGCGTCGCTAGCTGCGGGGGGTGTTTTCGCGTTGATAGCGGCGTATATGGCAAGTAGACTTGCGGAAGATGGTCCAGTTGAAGGCCTCGAGGCTGCGAGGGGCTTGGCTGCGCGTAGCGGAGGTAGAAGGGAGACCAATGCGAGCCAGAATAGGAGGAGTTTGAGCCGAAGCCGGAGCTTTGAAACTGGCTTAACTTACTAGGGATTGCTTTACAATATTAGGTCTTCGAATTTGACAGAGTGCATTTATTGGAAGCTGGGTTTTTTACGGCGCGACGTGCCAGATCCATAATACTTACGCGCCATTTCCACGTACGGGACACTATATTGAGATATTTGAAACTATGTAGCCATGGCTAGCCCAACGGCTATGAGAACGATGGGTAGCTACCGACATTACTGACTCGATCAGTAATCCTCTTCATACTTCATATTAATCGTCCGCAACGTAGCGCATGGCAACATACATAGGTGGCTATTGCCAGTTACATCGCCACCAGTAGCGGACGTTCCCAGCAACGCCGTAGCAAAAGAAGGGACTGGGAGACAAAACAAACATTTATCACCTACCCTGCCAATTTTGCCATATTCTCGTCTCAACACCAAACCTGAACTCCGGACACTCTAAGCATGCCGAGTGTCGCATCAAGACATTCGGCGCGCCGTCGCCCAATCATAAGTGGTGGCGGCATCGTCATTCGTACGGATACGAGCCACATCAACTCGCAACATGCCCTGTATTTAGCCACATATTGCACCCTGTACCCTCTTGATGTCCTCAGAACGCCCATACAGGCTTACTCGAACTGCTGCTGTCGTGATCGTGGGTCCCTGAAATTCCGGGATTCCCGCGTCTCTAGCCTGCGATATGCTTCATGGCCGAGATGGAAGCAACGCTGACAGGCTCGTATTGTCGTGCGATATCGACATCCATGTCGCCATGCTACTGTTACGGTCTGCCATAGTGTCGTAATATTAACTGAAGGGGAATTACGAGGTGTTTGCTCGTGTTCTAGCTAATTTAAGGTGCCTGCCAACTCTGTCTAGACTTGTATGGTTGACTTATAAGTATCCGTTTTCCTTCTGTCCTTTTAATCCGCATACGTTCGTTAGCACACTTCCTGTCGTTCTCATACTGTCGCTCGCTCTCGCCTTGCTTTCTCGTCAATACCCGTTTTAAGAAGCCGTTCATACATACACATATCATATCCCGAAATGATGCGGATCCTCGCACTCCTCCCCATCGTGGTCATCGTCGCTGCCCACAATAACCCAGAGCAGCCAGAATACACAGATCCAACCATCTCGGTCACCTACACGAACCCATCACAGGTACCTGAAGAGACCGTTTCAACCATCTACACAAACCCAACGCGGGTGCCAGAGGAGTCAACCGTTTCAACAATTCTCACCAACCCAACACAGAGTGCAGATGAGTCGACATACTCGACAATCTACACAAACCCAACACGGAGCCAAGAGGAATCAACCGTCTCGACAATCTACACAAACCCAACACGGAGCCAAGAGGAATCAACCGTCTCAACAATCTACACAAACCCAACACGGAGTGCAGATGAGTCGACATACACGACAATCTACACAAACCCAACACGGGGGCCAGAGGACGGACTGCAGACGACAGCTCTAACGAACCCGTCGCAGCCGCCACCAGGTAGCACTGGTAAGTTATCCGCCTTCTGCTGCAGATAAAGCTAATTGTCGAAGTCACTGAATATGTCACCGCATGCCCAGTGTATCCAAACAGCACCTTCACTCGTGGCCCCGTGCCACCTACTCCCACTGGTGGCGGGCCAGGACCATCCTCTCCTCCGGGAAATGATGGACCACGCCCCAATGGAGCGGCCGCAACGTCGTACATGGGCGCGAGCGTGCTCGTAGGGCTGGCCGGTGGTGTTGTTCTTGCGGGCTTGTTGTAGATTGATTGAATCCAACGTGGAGAGAAGTGGATGATTACACACTAAGGTGGAGAGAAGTTAATCGATAACATTCTAAGGCAGATGGAAGTATATAGTATTATTATTAATTACATTAACTTTTCAAGACTTATTTTTCGCCATATATAAGCCAGTAAGTAAAGCATGGAGACTCCCACTGTGTCGCCTGGTCCCCATTGCGATCATCATGGCGATGATATTATACCTCAAGATTAAGAGCTTGATGAACCCTAACCCTAACGCCACGTCTGTAACATAAACAGATAACCTAAGTTATAAAGATGTAGTTAGTAAATATAGTAAAGAGATTATACAAGTGTACATAGTGTAAACTAACTTCATAATAGATTACGAGCACTACTAGGAGGCAGGCGTGTCCTCTAAACCATTATAGTTACACTAGTTCCGCAGTATCGATGCAGGGCTTATATGGCCGTGAGATCGGTAGCGACTAACTCGAGATGGAGGGTATTAGTGCTGCGACGCAGTGGAGGGTTGGGCAATAGGGAGGCGCCATTGCGGGACATACAAGAAGCTCGTAGGTCAGCAATGCGAGCGAGAGAGAGATCTCGATCAACGATTACACCGCAATCCATAGCGCCCTTCAAATTCTTCTGGCGCCTGATACTCCTACTTCCTCTACGTATTAGGGAGATCGGCACCTACATCCCACCACCCTTCGTTCCAATTCCTCGAAGTAAAATCGTTCTCCAGGGCCCTGATGAAACCTAGTGGCTGATTACTGTCTTCAATGTTGGCGGGAAATTCCGAGAAGTATGCAAAGGCCGACATATCGAACTCAGGCATAGTTTGGGATGGAACTCCTGAACCATCAACCCCATGTCCTGCTTTGCGCCGCTCGTCCTGAATCGTTCTTGAGACTTTATTCAACGCATTGATAGTTCTTGCGAATGGTACAAAGTCGCTTCGCAGAGCAGATGCTTCTGCCATGGTCGCGCCAACTCTTTCTAAAAGCTGGATGTCTTGCTCGCAGTCTTCTGGGTTGGCACATGCCAAGATGTGCTCATATAGCGAGAAAACTGCGCAGAATGGGTAGAATGTTATGAAGCTGAAGCGGGGTTAGGTTCGCATATACCATTTGAGGATGGCACTAGACGTACTAAAAGTATATGGACTGAGCTGTATCCGCAGGAGCCGGGCCGATGGTGAAGTCTAGAGTGATCTGGGCGACTTTTCGAGCCGCTCGAAGTGTGATAGCATCGACGGGACTTGAGTTTGGTACCGGTTTGATCAGTCGCTTCATTCCTATCATTATGGCATAGATATTCATGACATGATCTGCGGTGAGATAGCGAAGGGTTCGCGGTACGTCAGTGTCTATTATGATTGACTCCATCTTCCACTCTGCAATCAGGTCCTCAAGCCTTATGCAGAAGTCATCAATTTGCTGCTGAATGCCTCCGTCTCGCTCGTGGGTATGATTGTTGTCGACCTCATTAAGCATTTCTGCTGTCATCACTGTGTACCTGACCCACACCACTAACAGCATAGCCTGAGGAGCGGATGGATGCATATTGCCAGGGCGAAAAACGGCTGGAGGTCGAACCTTGTTCGGTGCCCATCGAACCTTTGCCAATGTCAATGCAATCCAGTGCCAACCAAAATAAAGTTGCAGGAAAGGAGCTCAACGGTTGCAAGAACTGTACTTCAGTTGTGTGATAGGAACGGAATGGTGTGAAGACAGGGACACCAATAGGAGTTAACATACCACCGTAGGTCTGCCGTATATTAGGCGATATAATGCATCAATGGAGAGGATATGCCAGTACAAAAATCGTTGAGTATCCCTTTTGTCCTCCTCCTCGAATGTCTTAGCTGGTATTACATCTATTATATCAATCTCCCTAGCCTTGATATAATGGCATGCCTTGCAGTGGAACTTCCATGAAAGCTCATAATCATTGTTGACGATTGCTGTCCAGGCTGTCAAGGCAGCCGTATGGCCGTCCATATCTGTGTCAGCTGAGGCATTGAGCCACGCTGGCACCGCTTCCAAAACCTTTAGATACATGCTTTGAGCAGCAGCGTCTCCAGGGCCGCGTATTTGATGGAGACCATAGTACAAGGCATTATAATACATAACGTACACACCTGGATCGACTTTGACATAACTTGACTTGATAATGCTAGGCAGCACACGGAGGAGATCGGCATCGAATGTTTTGGCGAATGTTTCCGGTACGACCATATTTCCCATGAGCTGGACGAACGCATCGATGCTTGCTTTTACTTCTTCGGGGGGAAGGTCAAACTCAACTTCACGGGAATGCGTCCGAATTCGAAGCCTGCCTAAATCGTCGAGGGCCTCGTTGAGAGACAACATCGCGTCGTCTATCCGTGGTGTTGGCGTGCCAATAGGGGTTTCCTGACTCTGCAAGTTACGCCTGACGTCCGAGGCCATGCGGTATACCCATGCTACAAGGCGTTAGTGTACATGTAAAGCGCCCACGAGTCTTGACACATTCCTAGCACTGGAATATGTCGTGCCACGATTATGCTTATGTTATAGGCGTCAAAGTCTAGATGAGACAATAGATGTGATAATGCTATACTTAAAAAGACACTTACATTCTTGACCGTCGCTAGTCATCAACGACGCCGCGGGAGAGAGTATTTGACCTATGCCAGTGGCTGATACAGGCGGCGCTTTAGATCTGGATGTCGGTGAGGTTGTAGGCCTATTCCATTAGCTAGTTGTAAGTGGGGATAACAGTGCTTCACATGTACAAATGCTTACGGTGGGAATTCAGTGGAAGGACGGCTTATGCGATTCTCCAGCAGCTCAAGTCGTTCACTTAAGTATCGCACTGACCCAGGCTGTTGCGTTGCCCTTGATCTTTGACGTCTTTCACCATACTGGCATTCTGTTTTTGCGGTGGTGCATTGATTGCAGACCGGCTCAGATTTATCACATTTGATCTGGCATCGTTAGGAGTTGGTTCCTGCACGATTGATCCAAAGGAGGAAGTAACGAGCACTGTGTGATAGGCTGAGATACTCTCAGTATATCCGAGAACCAGAGCAATATGCCTCTAGATTAAAAGCATGCTCGCAGATATTACGCATACCTTTTTCCGCTTGCAGCGGATGCACTGGGTCAACGATCAGCACCACGTTGTCGGATTTAGAATTTGGGTACGGTACAGCAATTTTCATCGTGACCACTCAAGAGTGTCCCGGATAAATATCTTTTTCACCTACGAAGAGGTTACAGTTGCCCGCGTGGTGGGCGAAAGTTGGCTGCTGAATTGAGGTTGAGCCCGGAAATACAGATGGCCGAAGTTGCGGGAGATATACGTGAGTTTAAAGGCATGTCGTGTTCGCGTTCGGATTGGGAGAGAGCCATAGCGGGACCCCAAGACAAAGCGCTTAACTATTCTTTGACTAGTGTGAAGGTTAAGGTGGGTACTACCGGATTCCGGACTTTGGACGCACTCCGGACTCCGGATTCTGCGAAAGTCCGGACGCACGAGCATTTATTTGGTACCAGCTTACGGACATTCGGTCGCAGGATGTAAGATTAGAGCTGAACGACATGGGCAAGCTGTGGGGCCTATGCCCATAAGCCCAGCGAAGGCTACGCATCAGAGTTGGACATCGCAATGTCAGCATGCCTATAGCTGGTTGTGGGTTCTGGACATTCGGGGCCAAAAGTCTCCCGAACGAACGGGATCTCTACAAATGCGCGAAGATGAGAAGCTTTAAAAGGGATACGGCTGCTACAAAGTTCCACCCAGGCTAGTTTATCAAGTCGGTATCTTTCAACACGACAAGGCATATATATACCTTCCATGGCGACTGCATTTGCGAGATTTACCAGCCATTGAAGACAATCTAGACAAGCTCAGCATGTCCGCTACGCAAGGTGTTGCGGAGGAGACGGTCCATCGCGAAGCTCCAACCACTGTCCATACCAGCACTCAGTCGGGTTCGAGTTCGGAATACGGCAACACAGATGAGATCAAACAACAGAGGCAACATGACCAAGAAGTTCTCGGCCTGGTCCGAAAGTTCACATCCCAGACAGAACGCAGCCACCTTGGATCACCATTTTCTGCTAGTGAGAGTAGCCATTTAAACCCCAAGAGTGACCAGTTTCGAGCGAGAGATTGGGCTAGGGCGTTCTACGACTTGCGCTACAGCAGCCAAGAAGCCATCCCTCGCATTGCTGGTATTGCTTTCCGAGATCTCAATGTTTGGGGCAAAGGATCTCCGACAGATTTCCAGTCGACCGTAGGCAACTATATTTTAAAGCTGCCATCATTGTTCGGACGTGGTACTCAGAAAATTGAGATCTTGCAAGATTTAGATGGATTGCTACTTCCTGGCGAGCAACTATGCGTTCTAGGCCCACCTGGGTATTTCACCCGCCTTCTACTATCCTAGCAAATCACTAATATCTGGCAGATCTGGTTGCTCTACACTTCTAAAGACGATTGCTGGCGAGACCCATGGCTTCCAGGTCAGCCCAGAGTCATACCTAAACTACCAAGGTATTCCACCTGAGAAGATGAACACTGAGTTTAGGGGCGAAGCCATCTACACAGCGGAGGTAGATGCGCATTTTGCTGAACTTAGTGTTGGGGACACGCTGTATTTTGCTGCTTTGGCTCGTGCCCCTCGCCTGATACCTGGTGGTGTTAGTCGAACATACTACGCTGAACACCTCCGTGACGTACGCAGCTCATTCTGCCCTCCTATTCTGTGCTAACTTATTGTAGGTCATCATGGCGATGTTTGGTCTGAGCCACACTTTGAACTCCAAAGTGGGTAACGATTTTGTGCGAGGTGTTAGCGGAGGCGAACGCAAGAGGGTGACAATTGCCGAAGCTGCTCTAAGCTTTGCTCCGTTGCAATGCTGGGATAACTCCACGCGTGGCCTCGACTCAGCAAATGCGGTCGAGTTTTGCAAGACATTACGTACACAATGCGATGTTTTTAACGCCTCTACTTGTGTTGCAATCTACCAGGCACCACAGGCTGCTTACGAGGTTCGTGCTATGCGGATGAAGATTGGAAGCAAGCTAAATTTAATAGGTCTTCGACAAAGTAACTGTCCTATATGAGGGCCGACAGATATTCTTTGGTCCTGCGAACGACGCACGCAGCTATTTTGAGCGCCTTGGTTTCGAGTGTCCTGCGTCACAAACCACTCCTGACTTTTTAACTTCGATGACCTCACCATCCGAACGCCGGATCAAAGATGGCTATGAAAACACAACACCACGGACTTCGGACGACTTTGCTCGGTGCTGGAAAGAGAGCCCTGAAAGGCAACGACTACTCCAAGAAATCGAGAAGTACAGCCAGGATCATCCACTCGGCGGAGACAACCTTCAAAAATTCGCCGAAGCAAGAACATTCGAGAAGTCCCAAAAGCAACGACGGACATCGCCATACACTCTTTCATATTGGGGACAGATAAGACTTTGCATGTGGCGCGACATCCAAAGAGTCAAGAACGACCCTTCGGTGCCTTTGGCTATGTTAACGATTAACTTCTTTGAAGCCCTCATCATTGCCAGCATATTCTACAACTTAAAGGAGGCAACTGAATCGTTCTTTAGGCGCGGAGGCGTTATCTTCATGATGGTTAGTATTCCAATCTCGCATTTACGCAGGTTGTTTAACCCCTATAAGGGTGTTACTAACTATCATACTAGGTCCTCCTCAACGCATTTGGTAGCATGATAGAAATATTTTCTCTTTATGCGAAACGGACAATTGTTGAGAAGGTAAAAACGCACTTTAGTTTCGTCAAATACACTACTAATGTAATACTAGCACAACCGATACGCTCTATATCACCCAAGTGCTGAAGCATTCTCGTCGATGATAGTGGATATGCCATACAAGATCGCGAATTCGCTTATTGTCAACTCTACTCTATATTTCATGGCAAACCTACGCCGTGAACCAGGTCCATTCTTTTTCTTCCTGCTAGTTGCCTTTACTATGAATCTATCCATGAGCATGTTCTTTCGCCTTTTTGGCTCGATGACGAAGACCATCGCACAAGCTCTAGCTCCAAGTTCGATCATCCTTATATTACTCGTTTTGTATACTGGGTTCGCTATTCCTGTTCAATATATGAGAGGGTATGTATTCTACCAGTCCCCCACTGCAACTGAAGTGGAATTTTGGCCCTTCAGAGACCTTAGCGTATCCCTAACTTCACAACCCTTCTTCTAATAAAACATTTACTAATTGCTGCAGGTGGGCGAGCTGGATTCGTTGGGTCAACCCAATTTCCTACGGATTTGAAAGCGTGATGGTCAATGAGTTCAACGGACGTCAATTTGAATGCTCACAATTCATTCCAAGCGGCCCATCGTACGAGAATATTACCGCCGATCAGAGAGCATGTGCTGTCCAGGGCTCTCAGCCTGGAGTCGACTTCGTCAGTGGTACCGCATTTGTTGAGACAGCATTTCAGTACCAGAATGCGAACCGATGGCGCAATTACGGCATAATCGTTGTTTTCACATTTGCTCTATTTGTCGCTCATCTCGTGATGAGTGAACTTGTTGCCTCGGAGCGATCAAAGGGCGAAGTTCTTGTCTTCCAACGATCTAGCATGAAGACGAAGAGAAAGCGAGACACCGGAGACGAAGAGACTGGCAGCGCGTCTGCTCACGATGGTGAGAAGATCAGCAACAACGATGACCCAGAGCACAACGTAGAAAAGCAGGTATCGATATTTCATTGGGAGAAGGCGAGCTACGAAATTCAAATCAAAGGCGAGACTCGTACAATCCTAGACTCTGTTGATGGCTGGATCAAGCCAGGGACTCTAACAGCACTCATGGTGGGTTTCATTGGGCTGCAAAGTGTGGAGTAGATGCTAATCCATTGGCAGGGTGTGTCAGGTGCAGGCAAAACCACATTGCTCGACGTCCTTGCTAGTCGAACTACTATGGGTGTGATATCCGGAAACATGCTAGTAGACGGACGGGAGCGGGATGAGTCTTTCCAAAGAAAAACCGGCTACGTTATGCAGCAAGACATCCATTTAGAGACCACCACAGTACGCGAGGCACTTGAATTCTCGGCTCTTCTACGACAGCCACCGGAATATAAGCGCAAGGAGAGACTGTCATATGTCGACCATGTCATCGGCTTGTTGGATATGGAACAGTATGCAGACGCGGTTGTTGGTGTACCTGGATCAGGTCTGAACGTAGAGCGTAAGTGACTTACCACACCCCTAGTCTACTTTTACAAGCTAATCACGTACAGAACGCAAGCGCCTAACTATTGGCGTCGAACTTGCAGCACGCCCCAAGCTCCTTCTTTTCCTTGATGAACCGACGTCTGGTCTCGACAGTCAAACCTCTTGGTCCATTTGTGACTTGATGGAAAAGCTTACTCGGAACGGCCAGGCCATCTTGTGCACGGTCCATCAGCCATCATCGCTTCTCTTCCAACGCTTTGATCGACTACTACTTCTTGCTAAAGGCGGCCGTACTGTCTACTTTGGGGACATTGGTCGCAATTCCAAGGTACTCCTCGACTATTTCGCTCGCAATGGTGCTCCAGAATGCTCTGTTGGCGCCAACCCCGCCGAGTATATGCTTGAGGCGATTGGTGCAGCCCCTGGGGTTCAGACAGCTACCGATTGGCCCGTAGTCTGGAAGGAGAGCAAAGAGTACGCCGATGTGCAAACAGAGCTTGCCAGACTACGAGGCCTCGCCAGCGAACCCTCCGCTGCCATAGACTCATCCTCTGAAGGCCATCAAGCATTCGCAGCATCTTTCATAACCCAGCTACGAGCTGTCACTCTTCGCTGTGCCCAACAATACTGGAGAACTCCGTCTTATATCTACTCAAAAGCAATCCTCACCATCGGTTGCTCTCTCTTAATTGGATTCTCGTTTTTCAAGGGTGAGAACACCATGCAAGGACTTCAAAATCAGATGTTTAGCGTCTTCATTTTCATTTTCGTCCTCATCCAGGTGTTGTTCCAGATCATGCCCATGTTTATTAGTCAAAGAACGCTTTACGAGGCCCGGGAACGACAGTCAAAAACATATGCCTGGCAAACGTTTGTATTCTCCAATATTGCGGTAGAGATGGCTTGGAACGCTGTAAGTTATATCTAAAAATCGCTTAAAGGTTGTTTGCTCACATTGAACTTAGTTTATGGCGGTTTTCTGCTTTCTTGTCTGGTACTATCCAGTTGGCTTTTACCGCAATGCTGAATGGACGGACTCCGTAAACATCCGTGCTTTCCAAACACTTATGGTTATTGTTTCTGCATTCCTCTATTCAAGTTCGCTGGCACACATGATTGTTGCTGGTATGCCAAATGAAGAGACTGCAGGCGCTGTCGCGACGCTGGCTTCAATCATGCTGTACGCGTTCTGTGGAATCCTAGTAGGGCCGTCGGGCTTACCACGGTTCTGGATATTTATGTATCGGGTAAGTTGTAACATATGCAGTCTTGAGCAAGCATGTACTAACATGATATCAGGCCAACCCGTTTACGTATCTTGTCTCGAGCTTCATGTCATCAACACTTGGCAAAGCGCCGGTTACCTGTGATAGCACCGAGTTCCAGACCTTTTTCTCACCAGCAGCTCAGACATGTGAGGAGTACATGCGAGACTACATCTTAACAGCGGGCGGTTTTCTTCGCAATCCTGGGGCTACCGACCAGTGTAGTTATTGCCAGATGGACAGCACCAACCAATATCTGGAGCGCATAAATGTTGACTGGGATGCCCGCTGGAGAGACTTTGGTCTGATGTGGGTATATATCGTTTTCAATGTAGCCGCTGCGGTGTCTCTTTACTGGCTTTGCCGCGTGCCGAAGGGGAAGAAGAGGTCGTAGAGGTCCTTCAGGTGTTCAGAACCTCTGAGAACCTCCTTCGGCGCTATTTACAGTAAATACCGGTGTAATAAATTCTCTTCGTCCCTTTGGGTTATAATTAATCCACCATTCTTTTAGAAATTAGAAATAGACCAAAGACATCAATTCCTTTTGTTTAAATAGCTAGTATAAACAATTAATTATTCACAGCTATGCGAATGTGATGAGTAATTCAGTAGGTTCCCCTCTTCATATTGCACTGTACGAGAAGAACAATCACATACGACCATAGACTCAAGAGAATTGGGCATCCCGTCCGCTCTGCCATACACAAGCTTGAGATCGGTGGATTAGTAGTTGGGTGGGTGACCACCAGCGAATACCCACTGTTGTATGTTTTTGTTTTTTTGTATAGACAACCCTAGTAAATTCGAAACCGGCTTTACACCTTTTTGCAAGTCTATTTAAATTTAACCTACTTTTTCTTATTACACTAGTACGATCGTGGCTAGTCCTCCTCTACACCTCTGCACCAAGATAAGCTAACATCCCCTTTCCCACGTCAAAAGCGGACTGAAAGGTTTAGATTTAGAGCAATCTCACCGAGGTTCACTTAGTATAGCACATACCAAGCCTCATAGGCATCGCGGCTGGGAGTGGGCTGTGGTCGCGTGTGGTGGGGGTGGGGGGAAAGAAGTGACATACATCCACAGTAATGTCTTCGATATCGCTATTCCATCACATCTCACATCCTAGCCTCACGGGCGCGTGGGTTCACCCATCCACAATACTCGCAGCACAGTACATGTGGCATCTAGTAAAATCGGTAGCCCGCCTATCTGTACGACTACCCCGTCTCGGAGCTGCTGCTATGCGTGCCTGCTTTACCTTCCATGCATGCCCAACGCCTTCACGCGCACCACTCGCATTCGCGTTTCTTATCACGCTGCCTTTCCGGGTCGGTGGGGACCGAGGGGCCGCGGATCGGGATCCCGGTTTCGGAAGAGGGAGTTGTGCGACGGGAACTCTTGTGCGACTGGACTGCGCTGGGCTGGGTTGAGTGGCGCTATAACACCGGGCCTGATGGGTGCTTGGGTGGTGGTGGAGGTGAGACAGGACCGGTGTAGTGGTGGGTGGATGGTGGGAAGGTGGTGGGGATCGGGACGGGGCGGAGGGCTAGCAGGGCTAGGAGGGGGGAGTACCCCAGCTACCTGGCAAGAGGGTTGCCCTACATTAGTGTGTAATGCTTCACTTGTACGCTAACTAATCGCTATCTACGCAGTCCTTAGAACCATCACGTGCATAGGAAACTTCTTATACACAGATTAACTAAACGCCCGCCACATGCCTAATAGACCGTCGAGTCTGGCTTAGGATATGAAAGCGGTGGAAGAACGGAGGTGTGTTGGTTTCATTAGGTACATCTAGGCTGCCGCTCGAAAGCTGACGTCGCAAGGCAAATAAATAGTTGAGGCAGTGGAATTGCGGATTACTACTGTTCATGCACAGGTGAGGCTTTGCAACCCTAGTATCAGCCACAATTGGCTTCAATTACAATCTAGGCAATATAGGACGAATCGTAAAGAAGATCGCGCTCAATCGGGGTGTTGACAAAGTGATATTCAATAGCTAAACGCCTTCTTAACGCCTTCTTTAGCCGCCCTGATATATTGAGTTCAAATTGAGCTGAACATTCTGAAACCTACTGTGGCGGTTTTTGCGTACACAAGGGACTATTTAGCCAATTACTCCAATTACTCTTCATTCCTGTGGCGTTTTGGCCAGCTCGCGGCATACTTTGTACGACCTTGCTAACTTCGTATGGTCATTACTCTAGCCCGCTCGATCAAATAATTCGATACTGTAGAGGAGGCCGCACATGGTGGCATACCCATCTAATTATAGCGACAAAGACGCCGGGACTGTCACCCTCCTACTATCCACAAGACGCCACCAATATTATCAAGGCGTCGCGGCAACGATAGTGAGCACCTAAGTGGCTGTGATGATAGACCACTAACAGAGGTTGTGTGACATATTCCGCTTAAATATTACAGTTTATGAGGTGTCATAAGTTATAACATTGCCTCACCGGTGTTTTGCGGTGAGGCTGAGCTCGGTGAGTTGCCTTTAGGATAGTACTTAGCTTTCTTCCATATATAATCGGGTCACGTCTCTCAGAGTCATCCAAAATGAAGGAGATGCTTTAGCATTCCATCTTCCTCTCGAATTGAAACCAAACGACCGTTTACTAGTCTCCATCGATGTTTAGAATGATTGCCACGGTCCCCCGTGGCGGCCCTGCTCCTAGCCCCTCTATATTAATTCTTCTTCTTCTAGGCCTCCTTGCATTTCCTGTCCATGCAAAAGAATACTTCCAGGCCTGTGCCAAAGAGTTCAATGACGGTCTAGCGAGTGGAAACCAGACAATCATAGGCTACAACTACACATTTGCGCCGTTGGGAATTCTTCCAGGACACAAGGCTCCGAACCTTATCACCTACGACGGATGTGTTGCTCTATGTGGAGGCAACCCTAAATTCTATCCCTGGGAAAAAATCTCAGACACGATTACTACTTGGGTACTTCCCCTCGCTGGAGGATTGATTTTACAGCTTCCATTCTCTAGTAACAAACGATTCTCAACCCTATTAACGCTTTGCCGCTGGCTTGGAAGCCCTATTGCGTCTCTGATGTATATCTTGTATGTGAAGACTTTACTCTAGAATGATATAATACACGAATCTAACTGAGAAAGGTGGAATATCAAGGTCACAGGACGGTGTGCGCTCATTGTAGATATGTCTGTCCCTCGAGGTGGACCGCCTGGCAACCCTCGGCGCTCAGCCAGAAATCGGACTGCAAATATGTGGAATACAATACGAAAAGAATTTAGCAATGACAGAGATCCTGGAGAAGTATCAAGCTGGCCACAGCTGTCAAATTTGAATGAAACCGAAATACGAGAAGCAGAAGCGTTTGCTGAAATAAGAGACTCTATGTATATCCTCAGCGTATTCAATCAATTTGCGTTCAATCACGAAGATCCCAGCAGGACTGCCGATATCTTAGAATTCGCCCTCTTCTCTAGAGCTGGCGAACTGCCTATTATCCGTCAAAAGCTCGCAACCAGCATACGTCGTGACAGAAAGCATGGTGTTGTCCAAGTCCTCCTGTCGATATTCTGGTTTCTCGTCGCCTTGGCTATATCTATCTTCAAAGCCTTCGGCGAGCTGGGCGACAACTCCACCGCCCACAATCTCGCACTCGGGCTTCTCATGAGTTGGCTTCCCGTACTGACGTCCACATCTCTCGTGGACAGAAACCCCACCAGCGAAGACCGCGTCCGGATTGATCTTACGGCCTTTTTGCGCGAATCCGAAACTCGTCGTGTACGTGTGCCCGGAAATATTGAACATATGCTAGGCAGGTTCGGTGGCCAAGCTAGAGAGAA
This sequence comes from Pseudogymnoascus sp. SDFLT0511, assembly GCA_030180035.1. Lineage (NCBI taxonomy): Eukaryota > Fungi > Ascomycota > Leotiomycetes > Thelebolales > Thelebolaceae > Pseudogymnoascus > Pseudogymnoascus sp. SDFLT0511. The sequence goes on from JASCQD010000014.1 coordinate 851,892, forward strand.
GTGGCACTACGGCATCGCACACTCGATATTGTCCAACCTCGAGCGAAATCTCGATGACAACCAGCGCAATGAACGCCAGCTGCATAGAGTTTACTGGGCAGGAGAATTCGTAACGCGTCGCGTCGGTAACCCAGTTCCCGACCGTGACCTTTGGACATTCGACCTAATAGAGATCTGGCAAATGTTCACAGCCGGCCTCATCGTGACGCTCTCTGCGTTCGGCGCCTTCTGCATCTCCTACTACACTCCAACTGTTGGATTAGGCTGCCGGTCAGGTGGTTATATGGCCTACGGCGTCCTCGTAGCTGGATGCTTTTTTTTCGATCTCCTCGGCTGGCGGGCGACAAAGAACCGCTGGGCCATCGTCTGTCTGCGCGTTTTCCTCACATTCCTCGAGATCTGCAACAGCATTTGGCTCGTATACATCATTCTCGCCCAGACTTTTGGGATATACAATTCATGTGCTTGCAAGTTAAGCAACTGGAGCCGGGGCAAGGGCGGCTATACAGATTTCGCGGGTACGAGCGTGTACCGGGACGACTACGACGTTAGGCGCTGGTGGATCTTCGGTACTGTTCTCGGCTCACTTCCACTTCTTTCCATATTCTATATTGTGTACCAGTGGCTAAGTCAGAGTTTCTTGTGGACTGAGGATTACGAGAAGGCAGTGGCGGGATTGCGGAGGGTGAGGGTTTGGCGCTATTTCTTCCATAGTGATTGGGCACATGCATTTTTCATTCTCCTTCCGTATAAGCTATTTTCGAAGACCTACAAGGGAATCACTTGGAGGAGATGATGTGGATAGGTAAAGGTTGGGGGAGAGTAATTTAGTGTAATATGAGTTATCTAATCTCCATTCATGTTAACGCCTCTATTAGTGTTTAGCAACCTAGGTCCTTAAGTCTAATTTCGGGCACCATCTCCTCGTGATTCTTGAAAAGGATAAGAATGTTCACCCATTAATCCTGCTCTACAACTTAAATCCACCTGGAACAAAGTTCTGAAAGATTTTAAATGGATCATACTTTTTGCTAGCTGCCTTCAGCTTCCTAACATTGTTGGCCCCGTATCCAGTAATTGGGGACTGGGTCTTGTAGGCGTAGTTCAGGTACTCGAAGGCGTTCAAGGTTCCTTTCGATTTGGCGAAGGCGTTGGCCTTAGTGTACATGTCTGTTACAGCTGCAGCGACTGCTGCCTCGTCCGCTGCGTTTGTCCAGGAGGCGGTGAGAAGAGCAACTAGAAGAATGAGTAAGTTTACAATTCCAGTGATATTAGCAGGGATTTGAAAACAGGCCAAACTTACGGACAAGGTTGCCACTCGATGCATGGAGACCAAGTGAGTTTCCTCCTGTAGAATCACCGAATTTTGTGATCTGAGTAGGCAATGGCTGCAGCGAGAGGGACCAGGACAGGCCACTAATACCAATAACAGACTGCACAGAGGAGTTGGCCTGGTTGAATAGGTTGGTGAGTGTTGGCAGGTCGTTTGTGTATGTTGCAGTGTAGAAGAGCTGTCCTCGTCCGTACTTGTTAGTGGCCTCGAGCTCAATGGCAAAGTCGGACATGTTGCTAATGCGCATAGTGTTTACCAGCTCTGGCTGGATGCTGGTATATTTATCAAAGACAGCTGGATAGGCCTTAGCCTTTGTGTAATCATAGTTGTTGGCAACGATCCATCCACCTGTCGCGCTATAGGCGTAGCTGTTAATAAGGGCGCCGTAGATGTCGAATGACGGTTGGCCAGTGAAGTCCACGAAAGCATCGAGCTGCTGTGGAATTGTAGATGCAGGGTAGACAACGGATCCACCCCAGAATTTGCCTTGGGGGAAAACCTCAAGTTTGATGCGAGTGACAACACCAAGGTTGTTGCTGCCTCCCTTGAGGGCAGAAAAGAGGGTTGGGTTAGTCTTTGCGTTCGCAACAACGACCTGACCAAATGCAAGGACAACCTGGAAATGTTAGCAAATGTATCTTACATGAAAAGTAAAATACATCAGTGTGATTATACCTCGAATTCGGTAACAGTATCGCAAACAAGACCGTAACGTGGTGAAAAGAAAGACATTCCACCTCCAGTGATGAGACCACCAACACCAACAGATGCGACACGACCACCAGAAACTCCAAGGCCGAGCGCATCAAGCTTCATGTACACATCAATCCACCTATTTCCTGGTCCAATCGAAACAGTTTTCTTGTCAGATGAAACAGTGACGTGGTTGAGCGCACTCAGGTCGATGTTGACACCATTCTGAATGGTAGCTGCTCCACCCCATGGTGTATGTCCACCACTCCTGATTGCGAACTTGCAGCCGGAGCCTACCACTTGGCCTACCAGCGAGATACTGCTTAGGATTCCGACAGCTTGTTGAACATCTGCGGTTGATGTCGCAGACACGACACAGCTTGGCGTGATCGCGGTGTTTTGCAAAGAGTAGAACGAGCCAGTTGAGTCTCTATAAGGCGTGGTGTTTGGAATGGAGACCTTGCTACCCATGGAAAGCTTCAGGATTTTGCACTGAATGGGATTGTTAACTTTGCGGGTTCGATTGCATGCCGATTGACGCGGTCGGAAGATTAACGCCCAGCATCACTTACGCAGTAAGACCCCGCCGATGAGGTTAATGATGAAGTTGCAGCAACATCTCGAGATTGGGCATCACCAGGAACGACGGCACCACAGGCAAGGCTAAGCAAGCTTAGCAAAGCCAGAGTGTGGTCAATTGACGGTTGAATAACCTTCATACTGACTCCTGGGATATTAAATGGCGGTTGATTGACTTAGCCTTTGCCTAACAATAAGAACGAGGCAAAAGGCACAAGATGCAGAGAAGACAGTCCAGGGCAATAAGGGAGCCCTCAGTAAAGTACTCGGGGCCGAGTCGGAGCTTACCCATGTGCTCTTCGCAAGCAACTTCATTATGCAGCATTCATTATCGTATACCGTATACCTCGCATTTCTCGGCCTACCTTAGCTCCGATAGAAAGGTACAGATCGCGTAGACGCAATCCGAACAAAATCTCTGCAGGGTGCTGTGTCTGACGAGCATGTTTTCCAGGTTGCGCCTGCAACGTTGATTTTCAGGAACGGCGCCTTTGGGCAGGGATGTTTAAAGCCACGCTTAACAGTGTGGGCGGGCGGCCCGCGTAACAAACTGGCAAGATTGTGCCTGAGAGTAGATTAATTGGGCGGTACGTAGATACACAGGTAAAATCATATGAGAATCCCCGACTGCCATAATCTATCCCTCGGCGCACGGGACAGGAAGCAGCATAGTAATACAGTATATATAATACAATAGAACGATTATATTACTACACTGCACTATTCTACGGGCCTACGTACGGTATTTGTAGGGCCCGTGGGGAACCCAGGAACCCTGAGTAAATCGCATACTGAGCAGCTCAGAGTTCAGCTGCGGTTGAGAACCCCAGGCCGATCGTCCATCTTCCTCCAACAGATCGACTGTTGGTTGGTGGGCCCCCTGGCAAAATGGGACGTATCAGAGGATCTGCGACTTCCGCGAATCCACAAAGAATTTCCTGTGCATGCTTGGCAATTTTTAGTTCAAGAGGGTGCTGGGGTATGGGGTACTTGGAGCCATTTATGGAAGGCGTAGACTCTTAGATTTTACCCCATCGCAGCCTTTCGCAGATCTCAAATAGGCCGCATTGTGTAGATATTAGCGTCTCGCGTAGAGTGGATGATGTGTTGATGTTGGTGATTGTAATTGTAACTTGCTCTAAAGTCATCGTTCAAGTGTTGGCAACAGAGACTTCCCGGCGCACCTTGTCTTCAATACTGTACCTTGTTATTCTAGATGGGAAAGTGGACTAAGTGCTGCGAGAAGCTTCTCCCCTGCTCCGCGGAATAATTGTAACCAACACCAGGTAATCTATATTCCTAACCAACCAACACCAGGTATACAGGAAAAAGATACATATGCCCATAGAAGGCGTTGCGACTAACTGCAACCGGATCCTGCCACCTAATCCTGAGCCCTTAATTTCTTTCCAATGGGGCCTGACGTTCTCTAACTATCCTCGATCTACTCGGTGTTCCTCCCGCTTATTTATCGAAGACGGTTGTTGCCGCCTCCTACTTATTACTCGAAGCCGGTTGTTGCCGTAGGAGGCGTCCGACCTTTGCTTTATATCCTCTATGTCGGCACTTGTCATAAATGGCACCGTGGTTCAGACCGAGGTTCCGTGAACCTAAGGAACTATGGTCTGTAGCGCGTCATAGCAATAATATTTGCCTTGATGGCAGCAGAAGCCGTAGAGAAGCCTCCCTCCACGACGAGGTTGGCGCTGATGGTGAGTCGAGGCCCAGCAGCCAAGAACCCTCGCTGACCACATATTTAAAGCTCGTTATCTGGATTGGCGTATTCTTAGCTACATTATCTGTTATCCTACGAGGCTATATCCGTCGGCGGTACAGCGGCGGCTTCCAGCTCGATGATATCTTCACGTTCCTCGCTCTGGCCCTTCTCGTCGCATCAGCTATCATGTATACAGTCATTCGAGAGCCAATGTTCAATCTAGTTGAGATATCGGCAGGTATCCAGCCAATGCCCACAACCCCCGAAGCAGAGGCCAAATTCTTTTCCGAAACGGCACTGTATCTACGGATGCAATTCGCCATTACAGTGGCTTTCTGGTCGTGTTTATGGACAGTCAAGGCTTCGTTCTTGACTTTGTTTTACCCGCTTGGAAATGGGTTAAAGCTGGACCGTATGCTTTGGTACGGTGCTACTGTAATTACCGTTATAGGATACATATTTTGTGTCATCAGTTATCCAATCTCTTGCACTGGGTTCAACGTCGGTACGACTTAATGCCAAACTATCTTACTTCTTGGGAACAACTGTAACAACCGACTAACTATATCTCATAGGCGATTGCTCATCTGAGCATAATATTCAACTTTCTCTTCTGAGTCTGAAGGGTAGCACTGCCCTGGACATTATCAGCGATCTTGCCAGTACGTCTCTATCTATGGAATTCCCCTCCCCAGCAGTATCTTCTCTATTTCACCTCTAACCCCAAATCTGCAGTTATCGCCCTCCCCTGGAAGCTGCTCTGGGTAGTTAAGCGCTCACGCGCCGAGAAAATCGCCATCGGTTCCATCGTCGGCCTCGGCGTAATCATAATCGTTTTCGCTGTCGTCCGCGTCATCGTTACGAACACCACACGCACCCACCCGGAACTGGTGTGGCTCGCCCTTTGGTCAGCCATAGAGAGCACCATCGCAGTCATCGTCGTGAGCCTAATAAGTCTCCGCGTATACATTGTGAAGGGCGCGAGGACGAGGACGGGGACCGGCACTGGGTCGGCTAGGAAAGGAGGGGGCTATTCTACCCCTGGCCCTGGGTTTGACAGCATTGCTGGGGCGACGGGCCCCAACGGTGGCGCCATCCAATTGAGTGAGTCTCTAAGTGGTGTGGGAAGGAATCATAACGGGGAGATTAAACAGGGGAGTTTGAGTAACGATTCGGATGACTTTCTTGTGCGGTGAACAAAAGGCGATGGGTAGCATTTGGACATACCAAAAATGAGAGCGAGTGCGGTGACTGGCTACGAGAACTTGGTGTTCCTATAGCCGGACTGGATGCCTTTATTTGCCCCATAGTATCAATACTGTAGTACGCGAGAGATAATACTCTCATCTGCGATTACAAGCTCTGATGTCTAGCTAGAGTCAGCTATGGCGATGGTCAAGGTTTATATATATAGACACAAAGTTTGCATGCAGGGTAGTCTATCTTAACCCCTAAAGTGGCACGAGTGTCGTGGCTATGTGAGATTTTTATAGTATATGTTTCCGGATAAACAAGTAATTATCACATACGACCATAGACTCAAGAGAATTGGGCATCCCGTCCGCTCTGCCATACACAAGCTTGTAATTCAGTGGATTGATGCTCTCAATCGTGCCAATAGGCATAGCGTGGAATCTGAGCCCCTTGCCGCCTTAAGGGGTGAAGCGAGGGTGAGCAGGGTGAGCCGAGGGGTGAGCAGGGTGAGCAGGGTGAGCGGGGTGAGCCGACGCGACGTTCTCGTGTCAATCTCGTGTCAGTCTCGCGTCAATTTCGTAATAGTACCGGAGTGTAGCCGTTTTAGCTTACGTACCTTGTTTCATGTACCTTGCTCTTATTTTCTGTGATCCACCCATAATCTAAGCCGCGTAAACTGAGCCCCAAAAAGTGCAGAGGTCTACATTAGGACCATAAATCGGGTGACTAAATTGTGAAGTTCACGTGATTTAGAGAATTGGAATAGGAACTAAATCTACAATCCAACGACATTCAAACTTCTCACAGGCATGGCAATTCCTTCTACTGCACAATCTTGATCTCATTATGCTCTGCACTACTGGTGAAAGCCATTGCAGGCTCTTGACAATTGTGGCGTGTGCACCTTCCATTCATTCGGCGCGTGCTGTGCAAGACTCGCAGCCCCTCACTAAACTGAGGGGCCGCGATCCACAGATCCATCCAATACTCGTAGTACTAACGGGCGCACTGCGCAGACGGGTCAAGCCTGGGGCGGAAAGCTCACTGCCTGGCTGCAGAGCACGGGAAATGACGAGGTAACATGGAGCGTGAAGACCAGGGAAGCAAAGGGGCTCGCGGGTTCCAGCGGGTCACACAGCAACAGTGCGGAGCGACTGTCCGAATCTCTATATAGCTCCTTCATTTCCGCTCGAGAGACGTTATAAAGACCATTATCCCACTCAGCGTCCTACTCCGTTCAGCATAGCTACCGTGAATATGAACTGTGTTGAATTCTATAACCCCAATCCTGCATTGAAGGCGTCACGCTCAGCTGACGAGGTTAGTGTTAAACAAGCACCTACTGTCTCTACAACCTAGCATATCACCACCTAGAGACGCAGAGTCAGCACAGAATGTTCAAGATGGCGACTCGTTAGATGACTCTCTTCTAACTCTTGATGAGTTGTTCTAGGCCCCCCAAAACGGAGATACGCCTCAGATGCTACATTAGAACCACAAGCCCCTCCATATCTCAAAGCGCTAACTAATCGACGAGAGCCGCCTGCTTACTGATGGCACAACCCTAAACCCAGTCTATGTGACAGGCAATAATCAAAGTAGGTTTCTAAGCTCGCTTTGTATGCCCATACATGTTACTAATTCCAGGCAGAAGAGCCCCAAATCATCGAAGATGACAGCGACAATGAAAGCGACGATGAAGTTTTCATCAGGGAACCTGCTTCGCATTCCAAAGCTTTCGCCCGCGTCTCTCCTTTCACTAATGGATAGCAAGGATGAGATCCTCCGAAAACCAAAGGACATGCCGCAAGCTGAAGTACCTATTTTTGTTAACTTCTTAGAAGGCATGCTAGCTGTTGAACCAGGCGATAGAAAATCAGCCGCAGAAATGCTAAAGCATCTATAGCTTGCAATAGAGAACACCATTTGAGGACTCAGCAAGCCCAGATGGCTCTCAATCCTTAGGCAGTAAACAGTTCTGTCGAGTGATTGAAACCCTATCGATTCTTATATAATATAACGACCAACAATGGCTTGCCGTGTTCTTTAGCACCAAGGCAGGACATCGGCCACTAAAGAGTAGACACTGTGATTACAGTGCTGCAAAACAAGAAACAGGATATGGGGTTCACGACACCAGCCACTAAATCGATGATTCCTGCAGCTGTAACAGTCACGTAGGAAATTGACGCTTGCCATTATCAACGGTGACGCCATCCTTATACATAATGTCACTCGCTAGCTATATTATTCTAGATGCCCCAGGGCTCCTGTTGCAAGTTATTCTGCAAAGTCGTAATACCATTGCTATTTTTACGATCGTTGTTACCACGTAACTCCTCAAAAAGTATAACTAAATAACCGATCAAGGCTCTTGATCGACCAAATATAGAAATCTCAGCCACGTCATGTTAGCACTAGCCATCTATAAAATGGGGCGGGGTAATCTCAGGTGGATCTCAGCTCTACACTAGGTCACAACAACAAAACGAGAAACTTATTCATCAAAGATAGCGATGTATTGTCATGATTGTGATCGATTATTTGGCAGTCATGTAGCTCTCCAGCAACACTTCAACTTTCTCGTATCATGTCGTTGCCGCTAAGCCGCCAATGAGGCGCAGTCAGTATGGACATTTGAGGCAGGGATTCTGTCATGTACATTTATCCTAAGGAAAATCATATGCGCCTCCTCCTCGCTATGCGGGTAAGGCGCGGAATAACTTGACAACGGCCTTGTGCCTGGCCTAGGCGGCCCACGATAGCGGCGTCTGGCCATCATCAACCTTGCCCATATCGAGCAGCAGCTTGACAACAGCCTCGTGCCCGGCCTTTTCGGCCCACGATAGCGGTGTCCGGCCATCATCATCCTTCTCGTTGACATCAACCTTGCCCGTATCGAGTAGTAGCTTGACAATAGCCTCGTTCCCATACGAGATGGCTGCCTGCAGCGGCGTCCGGCCACGAGTACCCTCGGAGTTGATATTAACCCTGCCCGTGCCGAGCAGTAGCTTAATAACAGCCTTGTCCCTATTCAAGACGGCCAACAGTAGCGGCGAGTGGCCAAATCCATCCTTCGCATCGATATCAACCTTGCCCGTATCGAGCAGCAGCTTGACAACTGCCTCGTGCCGCTCCTCGATGGCAAGCAATAGCGCTGTCCGGTGATATTTATCCTTCGAGTCTATATCAACCTTACCAGTATCGAGCAGCAGCTTGACGATAGCCTCATGCCCATTCTTTGCCGACAAACAAAGCGCCTTATCTAGTCTTCTAGCGCCAGCGTCTATGGCTCTCCTAATCGTTGCGTCGCGGTTTTTTACGGCAGCCCAAATAAGGGCTGAACCTTTCGTATAAGTTCTTTGTGCATTGCGCCGATATAGAAAATTATTCAAGGAGGAGAAGAGCTGGCGGCTTGTCCGGACTAGAGCGTTAATATCGCTATCTGTGTCTAGCTGTGCAGCGATGTGCAGAAGAAGTTCGTGTGGTAGGTGTAACATTTGGGGCGGGATGAGTGTCTATAGATATTGTAATGAGTATATGGGTAAAGAATCGTGAATAAACGTGGTGGTTAACCCCTGTCGATCAAGCCACTCCCGCGGGGCCACCCAATGACCCACCAGTTCTGATGGCACACTGGAGAGTACGTACTGGTACGTACTGCCTACGTCACCCTAAAGCTGTGAATTCGGCCCTGAGAAAGGTCACAAAGCGCGAACGTAGGGTAAGCTGCAGTGTGACTCATATTGTTCCATTACCTTCTATAGTTCTCTATCCCCAAGCAAGTACGTCCTCTTACGAAAGCCCTTTTACTGCACCCCCATCTGTCCATCTCTACTACCTCCCTTTCCATCTCTAACTTCTCAGGTCATTTTCGCCTTTTAATAGTGGCGTCACCTATACCTAGCAGTGATCAGTCCCGTAGGGATAGATTAACAGAAGGTATCAGAAACATCGCGTGATTATCTGGTGAGGGACCATCGGGTTGTGCTTAATTCGAGACGGCTTGTGCCTGAGAACAAGTCGTCTCGAGCTGTCTTTGCTGTCGCAGTATAGAAAGTCGTGACAGTGGGAAGACTTAATCTATTTCGTTGATTGTATCCACACGCTCTCGTATGCAAGGCGTTGGCCATAAAAGCGAAAAGTCATAGTAAAGGGTACAGATGTGGAAGCCATGATCCTGCCGGTGAAATACGGTGTGGACACCAAGGACAAAGGATAAGACAAGAAGTTTTCAGATGCCATTGTCGCCATGACACAGTTGGGACTGCGGACTGTTGGAGAATCAGAAGGATAGGAAAGTAACCGCGAAGAGTTTGACCAGCGTTGAGGCGTTCCTCAGCCACAAACAAGCCACACCGGCCACTAGTACCAAATTAATCCCAGGTTTGATCATTCGATCAGGGCCGCTGAAAGTGAAATCGAAAAGCCCAGCGGCGTGAAATCACGTAATAGATCAAAAGCATGCTCAAAATACTGTAAGGTGGAGCGGAGTTGGATAGAACAGTGGGCTATATTCGTGAAGCCGAGAGCGAGCAGAAGACCGTCAGAGACATACCAGCATCCCCGACAATATGAGGAAACGACCTCGATCCGAGTCCTCCACGTTGAGGGGAGATTCGGGATCCACTCGCGCGTGCTGGGGAATATGTTCTATGTAATGGCGAGCCAGACGACGACGGTGGATGTGGTGAGGGGCATTGAGGAGCGGGTGGTCAAGACACTGTAATGTATTGAAGCTTTAGATTTATGGACAGGCGTGCAACGTAACATTTACGATAACCCGCAGAGGATGGAGCGGGAGAAATAAGCAGTGCGGACAATATAATTCTCATTCTCTATCCTATCATAATGTCGTGACCTATTCATTTATTCATGATATCCCATGGAGAGCCATCATAATAGGTATATCGTCTCGTCGGAAGCCAAAGCCTGCCAGGGGACCGCCGTGTTCGCTTGCTGTAAGCGCAAAATTAAAATGAACCTTTGGATCGAAAACTAAAGAGGTGTTGTTGTGAACTGGTACTGTCGATCCCTTCGACTTGCAAACCCGTATCGCTGGCTAGGGCGCAGCACAAGGCATACTTTTAGTTCGCAACGGGTCGGCAGAAAGCCTGCAGATGCCGTCCTTGGAAGTGTGGTAAGAAGCATTCCCTCCAAGTCAGATCATTCACGCTATAAGCAAAAGCGTTAGCTACACACACTGATTTCACAGATCCTGTCTTACCTAGTTCCATCCAGCTCCAAGTCAAAGCGTCGGAAGATGGCAGCAAATGCGAGGTACATCTCACAGTTCGCAAGACTGCAATTAAATCAGTGTCGCATCCGGGGATAAACAGAAGATTCGCAGTGGAGGACTTACTTCTGTCCCATACACATCCTCGGCCCCTTGGAGAACGCAACAAGCCACTTCTCGAGGGACGCTGAATCCGTTTGAAGCCAACGCTCGGGATCAAAGGTTTCGGGGTTTCTGAAGATTTGCTTAGAGTTGTGGACAAAGGTCCCGCTTATTCCGACAATGGTCTGCGGGTGTTAGTGTTTATCATGGGAGTCACTTTGGGAAAAGGGTGACCTACATCTGGGGGAATGTAAGCACCGGTGATGGTCGCGCCAGTAGCGGGAACCACGCGGAGAAGGGGAGAAGCAACACCAGGACTAATGCGAAGGGATTCTTTGATCACAGCGGTCTTCGTTCGTTAGCTCGATGCATCAACGGGGTAAAACAGGACGTATCTCACCAGGAAAGGCAGCTTCTCCAAGACTTCAAATCTAGGTGGTTCGTCGAGAACTGGCCAGGCACTATACAACTCCTCCTTGAGCCTGTCCACATAACCGGGCGAACCAAGCAAATGGAACGTCCCAAGCATTATAGCATTACCAGTCGTGTCACCGCCACCAAACATCAAAGCCTGCGCTTCTTCATACAGACTGCCTGCAGAAGGAAGCGGCTCCCCCTTACTGGCCTTAGTACTGAGGAGCTCATGATAGATGATCCGATGTGGCGAATCCTTTAAGCTGTCCGGGTTCTTCACGACCTCAGCCACCTGAGCTCCAAGCAGTTGCTGAAGTTGTATCAATCCCGCAGTCTGTGGACTGGTTATGATGCTGAGCCATGGTGGCATACCGAATACTGCTTTACGGATAAGGCTGAAGTGCTTGAACAAGACGAATGCCGGCAGGGACGCCTCCATGGCCACAATGATGGGGGCCTTGAAGTCTGGCTCGGCAAGCGCGTCTACAGACTTGGCGAAGCAGAAGTAGGTGATGGTATCCATGGTGAAACAGCGAATCCCGAAGAAAAGGTCCGAGGATCTCCCAGCCGTATTATTAATCATGAGGATTTTGCACAGTCGGTCAACCTAAGTGCAAATTAGCCACAAAGAAGCCATTGCTGGTGATAACATGATGAGAGAGGTCGTACATTGCTCTGTACGAGGCCTTGAAGATCGCAGATTGCCCGATGAGAGAATAGGGGGGCCATGATGTCCTTCCGCTGCTTCGATTCCGCATATGTCAAAAAGCCAAATGACGAGCGGTCCTCCCCAAAGCTATGATAGAGGTCCTCCTCCTTATTCCATCGGTTGTTATTGCTGTATATCTCACTGTATGCCGCAGGATCTGAGAAGTGGAGCTAGATAGTCATTAGAAAATTACCCACAGCAAAAAGTCATCAGGGTATTGGGGAAGGGGTTGAATCCCCTCGCGCTACCAGCAGAAATGCAAATAATAGCAAGTAAGGGAAAGTTTTGACATGGAATGGAATGTGTACCTCATTGGGGCCAACCCGAACGATGTTGCCTTATTTCAAGTCAGCCAGCTTCCACCACCAGCCAAGCTTATCCATTCCATACCATGCCTAATATGCAGTTCTTGGAGCACATCAATCCAAGATCTGCCAAGAAATAGCTCCTGATACGTTTTATACCAAGCTGTGAAGGCTGCAACCCTTGGTCCGGGGAAAGAAGCGAGTGGGTGGAAGAAGAGGTTGGATATGCCAGTGACAGCTCGCTGCATCAACCATGCTGAGATCAGTCCAATGGCGACGAGTACTACTTTGCCTGGGTTGTCTGACCAGGACATCGTGAGTGGAATACCGAGCGGAGGTTTAAGCAGTGTAATTTGTGCGATCCGTGTGGTATGTGATATCGGTGATATATTGTGATTGGTGTTTTCAGTGGTGTGAGTGTAGCAGACCCCCTTGCGTTGGGCCCGCCGCCCACGAGTCGATCCGAGTTATTTAAGCGAGAAATCACCGAGATGCGGCACGACGATATATCCATGGCCAACCTGTAACGATACCATCCGGACCATCCTGACATGTTCTCGACCAAAGTCGACGCCATGGCTGAGGATTCTAAAGAAACGCCGATCACGACGGTTGAACCCACTTCGTCACTAGCCACGGCAGCAATAGACCGCCGCGAGCTAGCTACGGGTAAGCTACAGGAGACCCCTATCGACATAGCAAATAGCGTTGCCCCTGTGGAGCACCAAGCGGACCTCCCATCGTCTATACCAGCAGCATCGCCTCAGCCATCAGTAGCATCAGACCAAGACATACCCATTGATGCAGCGTTCGACGACGAGGATGGTGATTCTGCCTACAACGATGGCTCTTTCCAGAGTGATACAACGTCGCTGCTCTCGCATATCACGAAGTACCGGTACGAGAATAACCGACGGTACCACGCCTACAAAGACGGGGAATACTGGGGTCCAAACGACGAAAAACAGAACAACCAGCTTGATATTGCGCATCACCTCTACCTATTGACGATGGGCGACAGGCTGTTCCTCGCTCCCATCGGCGACAACCCGCAAAATGTTCTCGACGTCGGCACTGGCACAGGCATCTGGGCAATGGATTTTGCGGATCAATACCCGTCTGCACAGGTGACTGGGTTCGACCTCTCAGCCATACAGCCGCTGTGGGTGGCGCCGAACTTGCGCTTCGAAATTAATGATGCGAGTGAAACGGACTGGGGGTACACGAGGAATTCGTTTGACTTCATCCACGTCCGAGCCATGTATGGGAGTATTGCGGACTGGCCGGCATTCTATCAGCAGGCTCTCGAGTGAGCCTCCACCTTTCTGGTCGTTAGAGCTTCATTTGCTGATATACTACAGTAATCTTGTCCCTGGCGGTTGGTATCAGCAGATTGAGATGTCTGTGGTTCTGAAGTCCGATGACGGCAGCGTTACGGATGGCAGCATCTTTGACCAGTGGGGCAAAGTTTCACTTGAGGCCGGCGACAAGTTTGGGAAGGATCTCCGAATTCATGAGCAGATCAAAGGCTACCTACAAGATGGCGGCTTTGCAGATGTCGTTGAGACGGTATATAAGTGGCCTATTGGGCCATGGGAAAAGGATCCGCATATGAAAGAGGTCGGACAGTGGAGTCGATTACATTGGGAGGAAGGTATTGAGGGCTGGTCAATGGCGTTGTTGACGAGAGTTCTAAACGTGAGTCTCCGCATCCCCGCAACCGTCGATCTTGAAGCTTAACAAGTGCCTACAGTGGTCGTATACGGAGGTACAAGCATACCTGGGGAAGATGCGACAGGCTCTAAAGGATCCCAAAATCCACGCGTACCATAGCATGTAGGTTTTGTCTTTCATCTTGGCCTTTCAACTCCGGTTGAGTTGCGTCGATATTCGGCCTTTGGTGACTGACAGTGATACAAAGAAATGTCGTATACGGACGGAAGCCATTGCCTAGGTGACGCGATGCAAAGCGTATAGGTATATCTGATTGCAATTATGAGAACAAAGCTGCATTGCCTTTGTCGTCACTGAATCACTGTCACTGTCACCGTCGCCGCAGCTGTGGGGGAGTATGGAGGCGCGAGGCACGAGGGTAACCCTCGTGCCCGCTATTGTAGTGGAGCACTCGGAAATGGGCCAGAGAGAGAGGTCCTCAAAGCATGAATAGCTGCGATAAGTCCTCTCCTCAGCTATGTAGAGTGTGTCCCGGTCATATCATAGCGAAAGAAAGACTGACGAGACGGATGAACTCTTCAATTGGACGAGCGAGGAAATATGATTTTGAAATATCGAAAGCTTCATCTGATACTTGGCCACTATCTTCCTCTACCAACTTCGGTTCCTGTTTTAAACTATACAAACTCAGAAAGTGAGTACGTCTACTAGCTGATGAAGCGCTCATGTCACAGATGTACGTTTGGGAGCACTAGGTGTGCCAGGATGATAAACATATCCGCGGGCCCAATGAAGTAATTGAGCACCTCCGTAAGAAACCGACGATGTATTCGCTGATGCTGATGGGGGAGCCGCCAATGCCGCCGATGCGCCGCAGAGGCGGTGGCGTTGGTGCTTTGGTGGCAGACGCCAGTTAAGCGGGAGCAGACTCAAGTTTCGTCTTTCTCCACCAATGCCATATCCTCTTCGACCAACCCTTTGCGACCTTATTACATTGCTTTAGAGCCACACTTGACTGAAAAGGTTTATTGAGTTCCAACCTAGTCTTGGTGCGTACGGCGCAGTGGTAACCCATACGCATTCTACAGCCACAAACAACTCGCATACTCCGGATACTGCCTCGGATACCCATACACCTCACTGAGCTCATCATTTAACAGATGCGTGCCCCTCAAGTGATCCCTCTGCTGCGCAAATACGTGTCTAACCAGCGCCACATTCCATGCAAAACTCGATTGCCCCACGCCCACAAACTGCGACGCGCGCAGCATAACCAAGAAGTCCACCATCCCACCATCCCTTGTTGATCCCACGACAGCGCCCCCAGCTGCGTCGCGTCCTCGGCGCGGAGTAGATCAAACTTTGTCGAAACGGTGAAGTTTTTCTTAGCCGCCTCGTACGCAAACTTGGCTACCTCCTCCTGGTCGCCGGAGGCGATGTACACACGCTTCAGCCCCGATGCGAGGACTTGCTTGAAATAGAATTTGGCCTGCGTCTCGTAGCGGCTGTAGATCCAGTCTTCTGCGGGCCAGCTGAGCTGGGCGTCATGCTTAGTGCGGAGGTGCGCGCCGAAGAAGAAGTTGGGGAGGATGGACTGGGAGAGATTAAGGACATAAGACGCATTGGCGGCGAGGGCGAGTAGCGTTTTAGTGGCCAGGATGCGAGTGTCGGCGCGGAATTTGAGGGGCTTTCCAAAGGACAGGGCAAAGTTCTCGCCATCGCTGTATATGGGGTAGGTGAGGTATGAGCGCTGAAGATCGTGATCATGGTTCCCTCTGGTGAGGGCCCGACGTGCTTGCCGAGCCAGGTGTAAAAGGATTCCCTCCACTTCTCTAGGTGCGCGAGTCCTGTTGACGGGGCCTCCTCCTCCAGCGACTCAGGGAGCAGGGCAATCGGGTCATGGAATGCCTTCCCCTTCAGATCTCGATCTGGTAATACACTTTCAACCTAGAACAAGACAGGCGCAGCGACTCGCGAATGTGCGTGGGCTCGAACATATACTCCATGCCTGTCTTGAGGCCTGTGCGGATCTCGGCACTGTCAGAGTTATTGCGCAAAATGATAGTTGGTTCCACGAGAGCGGCACCGGCGGTAATGGCAAAACGCACGCAGTTCAAAATAGAACGGCTGGGTCCACTGGGTGTCGGCGCATATGCCGCGAATGGACTCAGAATCAAGAAGCGGGGAAGTTGAAAGCATCATGGGATGAGGTAACGTTGAATTGCGACTGTTGGGGCTGGAGGTTTGGCGCCGTAGTGTACCTGGATCGCGGATGTGCGGCCCTTCACTAATTGAGTGGCCGCGCATCCATGAATCCAGGAGTACGTGATATCCTTGCGAGGAAGACGGTCCGCAGTCCGCACGGCTGGTGCTGATCAAGACTCGCGCCCTCATCAAATTGAGGGGCCGCGTATCCACGGATCCACCCAATATACGAAGTACTGACGGACGCACTGCTCTTATTCCGATTCAAAGGGCTCCAGGACTTTGTCGTAAAAGCCTAATTTCCCGGGGTCAAGGTAGACCCTCATGGCGTATGCCAAATTCTGGACGTCATGATGATCAAGAGTTGTCGAGAGCATGTTATCCATCTGTTTCGAACCTTCAGCACTTGCCACCTTCTTCACATATTCCTCCCGCTCGTGCCACCTTCGCCTTGTGTCCTCATTGAAGGGTTGACCATTCTCATCATAATTACAAGATGCGTCCATAGGGAAAGGCACCGTTTCCAAGAAACGTGGAAATTCCACCAACTCCCAAGGTATAGTACACGCACCTTCCCAGTCGATGACACCAAGTACCCTGTAACTCTCGTCGACAATAATGTTGCTATGAAGAAAATCCGGATGCCAGAGGGGAAACGGTCCATTATCACGGGAAGAAAGTCGACTGGCTACTGTCTTTATCCTAGAAGGGAATTTTCTGATCGATGACAGCACATCGTTCACTGGCCCATTATTCATGCTCTTCCGAATTATATCGCTTGATTTCGGGAATTTGGCTTTAGCTGCCCAGGCCTCGAAGAAGGCTGTTGCAGTGTCAAACGGTCCACCCAAATCCGGCAATGGACCAATATCATAGCTGCCATCTGTGCACTTGATAATGGTTCCTATCCTTGGCAAGCGTACCGATGCCATCTCTACCTGCAATAGTGCTTATTAGATACATGTAACATTATTTGAAGATAATATCAGAGTACTTACCTGAATCTGGGCCACCTCGTTGTAAAAGGTCGTCTTGTGTTGAGGAGGAATCTCGCCGTTATGAGTTTCATGACCACCATCAGCGTCCATGGCGACGTTCCCAGGAAGGAACTCCATTAGGATGAATGCGACTCCAACTGGATTACTGTCGTTTGTCTTGTATCCAAATACCTGTGGCACAGGAATGTTTGTGCGTTCTCTGAGAATTGCTATTGCATCTACCTCTCCTTGCAGCTTTTTAGCCAACACCTCTGTAGACTTACACAGCTGAATCCGTGCGATCCATCGAGACTGGTTGTCGAATTCAAGCAGGCGAACCAGGTGAAATTGGCCATTGGTGATATTTGGGAGTATTCTGCATTTGATAGAATTGTTGAGTGATGAGGCGTAGAGACATAACTCGTCCCAATTGGTTGCTTTCACGCAATCATCCAACAAGAGACGGCGGGACGAACCGTCGGGGTAGAAATCAGTACCCTTCCAATTCTGTCCAGAAAAACAGAGGTCTGGCAAAGTCATTTGGATGGCTGACTTCAGAGTGAAGTGTGAAAGGCGAAATTATTTTCAACGACTGGGGTGTCTAGAGGCTGAAGACAATTAGCGAGTGATGCAGGTAAATTATGACAGAACACGAGACAGCAATTGCCCAGAAAAATCTGAGTTGCATCCACCAGCAGCTACTGCCTAGAATATCGGTGAAGTGTGACGAAGATAAATGCCAAGTGCCAAAGAATGTGACTGTTGGCATACTACCCACAGCTGCTGCCTAGAATAATCCACCTCGGTGTTGGTGAATAGTGACATATCACATTTGGGTGACAACCACGACATTCCGCCTCTTCAGCTCAGCTTGACAAAGGCTACTCGCCTCTACATAAGATGTTTCAACCTCCCTCAAAGATATATTATTGCTGCAACATCCCATTTCAATAACATCCACGAAGAGCCGATCAACCTGCTTTCAACCTCCACTGAAGTTTCAACAGTCGCAGCCTGAAAAATTTCTCAAACTCTACGTTGGTTTTCTTATCACTGTTGGTGGACGAGATGCTGATTATTTAGGTTGCAAGAGCAATGTCTACTGTCACACCACGTGAACCTCTCGACATGGCCTCTAGCGAGTATGCAACATGCGCAACATTTGGCTGTGGCCAAACGGGGGTGAAGAGAGGGGCCGAGTGTCCGAAATGCGGCGCGACTCGACCAGAAAATGATACTAGACTCTGACGGAGAGCATATTTGTTATAGGGGAACTTGCAGAGGACTCAGAGATGTGTTCAGCGGGATTTTGTGGAGGTGCCGCAGGAATACGCGGAATGAAGCATAGTAACTGGACTATTACAGTTTCAATTTCAAGGACAATATATCGGCTTCTTCCCCATGCTGTGTAATACACTCCCTTCTCCGTTGCTTCTTGCAGCAGCCGTTTCTTCATTTATGCTCACGTGATCGGAGAACCTCCTTCCAGAAACGTCCCAAGCTTGGTTTTTAGGGTAAACTAATCTGAGGGTCACCACCCGATGGTCCTGTGGTGGGTGGGGTACGGGCCCTCTGGATCGTGGGAGGTGCGAACTACTGATGCTGGATACGCGGCCCCTCAATTTAGAGAGGGGCCGCGAGTCTTGATCAGCACGGGTCGGGCCAAACGTCGAACCTTGGGCGGCTTGGCTGGTTTCTGCGGCTTGGACATATTTTGCGGCTTAAATGGCTTCGGCGGCTTTCGCGGCTTGGATGGCTTGTGGCCCTTGGATGGTTTCTGCGGCTGGGGCATATTTTGCGGCTTAAATGGCTTCGGCGGCTTTCGCGGCTTGGATGGCTTGTGCGCTTCGGAAGGCTTTTGCACCTTTGGTGGTTTTTGCGCCTTGGGCTTTTGCACCGTGGGCGGTTTTCGGATTCCAGAGCCTTTTTTAGATGTGGACGTTCTGACATTTGCGATATTTTCTGGTTTCGCAACCATCTCCACCTGCCTCACGTTTTTGGCTTTGGCCAACTTCGGTTTCTGTGTTGTTACTATTTTCCCCTTCGGTCCCGTCCCTTTGTTATGAGTAGTTATGCCTGCTTTCATGGCACGTTTTGCTTCAGTCTTCAACTGGTTCCTAATTTCCACCTGCGCTAAATTCATCCGCTGATTATCATGATTCGTTTCGGCGACCACTTGCGCAGATCCTCGCACGTTTGAGTACAGACTAGGTGGTGGGTGATTTATCACTTCTTCGTCCACAGAGTGTGATTGCGGAAATGTGAAACCTTTTACCTGTCTCCAGTGTTGTGTTCTCACAGGCAGCCCAAATTTTGCAATCCAGGTGTGTGTTTGATCAACAGGCCATACTTGGTACTTGAAATTCTCAGCACCTTTGACTGTTAGATGCACCATATCAATGCGAAATAGACCGTGGACGCCTAATTCCCCTTTCAAAATCGGTTCCTCTATGAGCTGATAGTTAGTGAGCCCAGACGGATGGAATTTATATGGGGGAGGTGGCGTCAATACTATGACCTTTTCGCCTTCACTTATATGGTGTGCAAAAACTGCCGAAGCACCTTTCATATAATTAGACCACTGTTGTGGTGTTTTTTTCGATCGTAAACAAGATGGATGCTCCGGTACCGTCAAACTGCCCATTGCCGTACTTAGTGTCTGCATCTCTCGTTCATCTGCCCAATGTTGAGCATCACTGCGTGGAACTCCACTCCACAAAACTTGACTGTTGTGGTGCCATGTGTCCCCTCGAAATTGTTGGCTAATTTTCTCTTCCTCTTCTCTTGTTAGATACTGCCGGTACATGGTGATGTACAATGGCAGAGGGCCTTGGACAACTTTGTGGTCCATATTCATGGCAACAGTGTAGATTCTCAGTACGTGAAATTGTGTATATCTCCCGCCATTTCAAAAAACGAGATACGCTTGAGCATTTGTAGGCAGAGACAGAGTTATATCATTCGTTTTAGTCTTCCTCTCTCGTACTGGGACCAATGTTGCCACGGGACTCCTAATCCCTCGCTTTCATAGTCGATGACGAGATAATGACGATGACGGCTAAGGACAGTCACAAACTGATGCAGCTACCACTACAGCTTCGGTCTTTGGGTCCCTAGTTATTTGCTGAAAATGGCAAGGCAATGCATTATTCTCGCATGCCATCCACTAGGTGCCATCCATTTGACAGATACATAACGCCGTTCTTGTGATACCAATATTAGATATGCTTTGAATTCAAAGGCACTTTGCATCGAAAACAGTTGCTGTGCAGAGATCAGAGCCTCGAGCCGACAGGAACCAACTGTAGACGTCTGAGAGACGCGGACTTTAATTATTGGGATCTAATCGATGAGAATATGGATATGCTATCTGCTTGTTCCTCAGACCATCTTTTGTGGGGAGTCCGTATTCTAACACCAGGCGCATCGAAATATGGCAACTGTGCTGAATCCCTTCGGAACTAATGGAAGAGGTGGGGCAAAGATGATGCTGATTTGGTATGAATTCACAAACTACCTAAACTTTGAGGGGTTAGGGATCACTCGGTGGCTGTCGAGTGGTCATGATGGGAGTTTTGGAGGGTTCTAACTAGAAAAAGATAGTCGTAAAACTGTCGCTGCATTTCATCACAAGCGACGACTATTTGAAGATGACGAAGATTTAAACTTTAGCGAGACCTCCCAAGCTTGGTGTTCATTAGTAGGTGGACTAAATTGAGGGTCACCATCCGATGATCCTAATCATCCCTCACCGGATAGTATCGATGCGCGGCCCCTCACTAACTTGAGGGGCCGCGCATCCCCGGATCCACTCTAAGACCCTCCGACAATAATCCTTGGTTGCTGCAGGGCTAAAATGTAGGTGGTTCGTCAGGCACCAACAGCGTTCCCGCTCTTCCGCCTCATATCCCGGACTGCGAAACCACGACGCGCCTGAGAAAGGCTGTAGGCGAGGCTGAGGATTACATGATGCATCGGCATATATGAGTTATCACGATAAGTCACTACTGCCAGCAAATATCAGTCAAGAACATCCTTCCAAGACATGTGGTTCATTGCTATTTCTTCCCATTTTGACTATCGCCTTTTAAACACTAGTATACGATCATCGCCTAGTGTTGAATTTCGATATTGCAGTTCATCCTCAATAGATAATTTCGGTTCCACCACTGTAGTCGCTTTTGTACGGTACTTGGTTTGGTACATAAAAAATAAAAATGCTATCAATACGATAGCAATCGCAGCAAGTACAATTGCTGCTATCGCCACATTTTCAGACGATCGGTGCGATCCGTGAGATTGCGATTTATATGTCGAAGTTTTGAGCTTCCCCGAAAGAAGCTGGGCCCTAATCTTGTGAACATTAGAGCCATTGCCCGCGGTGTATACGTACTCTGCAATAGGAGACATGATTCGTATGAATTTAACTTGCGCTGTGAAACTAACTGACCTGCTTATGACATAGTCTTATATAGAGGTTTAGCAATTCCGAGCCGCCATATATGGGATCATCCGGTGGTCGTCATCAAATTAGACCACCGATTGCCTTTGCCCATGACATTACCATTTCTATTCTTTCTCCGGTAATGATAAAGGGGTTAGTCAGGCATCATTGGTTGAGGGATGATTACGAACTTGGTGAATAGGTGCATCCGATGATACCCCTCAATTTGTCGCCCCGCTTTGAACCGCTAACGGTCTCAATGAACCGTCAATAGATATCAACTGATTGTGTCCAGTATCTATCTTCTGTGGACTCCGACATCTACAATTTGGGCAGAATCTACCTTCTCTGGACCCAGCAAATGCTGCATTAATCCTTGCATCACATCGGCAGGGATTGTTTCATACTTAAACCCGACAATCTGCCGAATCTCGAGGGCCACATCCGTTCGTCTGACTGAGGCGAGACCCATGCGATTACCCAAGATGGGGCATCTGACAGTAGGTTTGGGCACTGCGATATATATTTTTAGCTGATGACTTGCTAGCGGATCAAACAGTATCAGAGAGTCAATTCGGCGGCTCGACACGCAAAAATTAATAACATATGCTGAACAGGTAAATTACAGCTCCTCCATGGCGTGAGCGCACACGTTTACTTCTCCCTCCGTTTCAACCGCATAATAACTCCAGTCTGTCGTACGTGTTGATGGCAGGTCTCTTCCCACTCGTCCCCAGGTGCAGCCCACTCCATATCATACTCGCGCACGATCTGACCCAGTGTTTTCGTGATTGCCATCATCGCAACATGTTTCCCTGCGCATGTTAGATTCGACCATCGAGAGACAGAGATAGAAAATGGGGACTAGACTTACCCACACATCCCCTTGTGCCCTGCCCAAACTACGCGGCGTAAGTGACGGCACAAACGCATAGAGGAGAGGGAGGTACTCACAGCCAACATACTCCGATCCATCTCTCTGAAGCGCTTCTCATCCACATCCAGCCATCGCTCTGGACGGAAAGAATCAGCATCATCCCCAAATACTCCCTTATCCCGCTGCGTCACCCAGCTACTGATCCCAACTACCGTGCCCTCGGGTACGAAATAGCCGCTTAGTATATCCCCGCCTTTGGGCACGACTCGGTCGAAGGGCGTGCCGACGACGGGGTACATGCGTAGCGCTTCTTTGATGCAGGCTTGTCTGCTCGCCGTCAGCGGATGATGCTGTGCTGTGAAAGCGGGGCTGGGGGCTTACAGGTAAGGCAGTTTCTGGCCCTCGGTAAACGATAGGGTTTCAGAGAGCAGACCTTTAGCATCCGCGTCTTGGAGCTCTTTGACGAGCTTCGCATAGGTGTAGGGCGTCTTGACGAGGTAGTAGAAGCAGGCGCGGAGACTAGCGGAGTTGGTATTCACGGCGCCAACACTGTTGCTAGAGTTTAGCTCCAAAAGACCAGGTGCATTCCGCTGTAGCTACTCACAAAAATATGAGGATGTTGTTGATGAGGTCCCGGTCCGTCATGATATGGGGACTCTTGAGCTGCTTCTGCCGCAGGTACTCCAAGAAATCGCCGCGCAAGTCTGTTGACTTCTCATCATACTTATCTATTGCCACGCGTGCAGTCTATACCATTTAGTAGTCACATATATAGTCTCAGGGGAGGCCTCATACTTCCGTAATCAACCTCATCGGGTTTGCGTTTGAGATGCTGTCTAAGAACCGGACTAGGCACGAATTGCCGAGGAGATATTTGTGGAGGTATGGGTACTGCCCGACGAGTGTGCCGTAACTCATGAAGGACCAAGACGATTCGATCACGCCGTTTATATCCTTCGCTTGTTCCATGAAGCCGAAGAGCTCCTGAAACGAAAGGAGTCCGGTGAGATCAAACGAATACCTAAGGCCGAATTACTCAGCGGATTATTAGATAGGGCAACTAGGAAACTGACCAGCTACACCACGACCCAAAGTCGATAGCCGTGCCGGCGCGCTTGTCCATCTCGGCCACGAAAAGAGGCATGCATTTATCGAACAGTGGCTCCAGCTGCAGCATCGACGATAGCGAGTATTTGGACGCAACGGCCGACTTTAGGGCCTTGTGGAGGACAGGGTCCCGGGTGGTGAACATACTCTCCACTGATTTGCCATCAATCATGAATGTGAACGGCGCCAAATCAGACGACTACTCCTGGTCAGCACTCCACTAATACAGAGACAACTAATCCGGGAACCTACCTTCAAATACGAGTGCCCTGACAGATAGATCTTCGGAATCATCGCCGCGTCCCCGATAGACACGCTATTCGGCCCCGTCCTAACGATTGGCCCATACCTCTTGTGGATGTTTTGGTAGACGACATGCCCGTCTCCCTTGATATGGACCCAAACCTTCCACAGCAGCGTGAAACGCGCCAGCACAGGGCCGGGTAGCTCGCGCAGCCCTGACCGGAAATAGGAGATCACACAGCTGGAGAGGAGTGAGATGAATAGGAAGACGGAGACGACGAGGGCTATCTGGCCCGCTGTGGCGCCGTGGTTCTCTTGGAAAATAGACATCATTGTGATACAGGAAACTTGGGGATATAAATTGACAGAACGCGGGAGTGTACAGCAAATCTAGCACAATACTTATATCTCCTCAACTAGCAGCGACGACTTACCTTACGACTAGAAACTGTAACCTCATACGACAAACCATCCCATAATCTGGAATGGTACAATGGGCAGCATCCGCATAAAGAGGGGGATAATACGATGGTCTGCATCCGCAAAAGACGACATGGTGGACAGCATCCGCACAAAGAGGGGGATGATACGATGGTCAACATCTAATACGGCATCCGCATAAAGAGGGAGATGAATTGATTTAGCCCGACGTCCCATCTCGTTGAGTATTTGAATAATGGATGGCCTCCCAAGCTTGGTGCTAGAAACAGTGGACTAATTGTGGGTCCAATCATCCATTTAACCACCCCGCGCCACCCGATGGTCTCGGTGATCCCTCACCAAGTATCCACTGACTTATCCTTCAGGTCAATTATGTCCATGGTAGTAATCCACCAAAGTTCAGCTCGCAATGCTTACGGAAATAGTTCTACGGCGACTGCCGTTCGGTTGCCGTAGAGTCAACCACGCTGACGCAATCCTCGGCGGCCTGTACGAGTGCGAATGATTTGAGACCAGGCTTGATGACAACTTCATTGCTCCTGCGGCTAGCGCTCTTTCGAGACGTTTTGCGTCGATGAAGCCTTCCTCGTCTTGGAGCTGAGCGTGGCGTACGAGCCCAATCATCAACGGCAGGGCCGTTATCGTTATTAACCTTACTATTTGAAGTTTCTAATTCAAGAGCAAATCGAATCCGCGGTATCAGTTTCTTCGGTGATTCAGCTTTCAATAAAAGACGATGCTATTGCCATTATGAGACCCAACTTCCAAATTGGAGCATACTTACATCATTTAAGTTCTGCAAAGAGCCCGATATTGAGCAATATAAGAAACTAAGAGTTTCCTTGGACCATTTATCGTCTGATGTGCGATGATACCGGGGAAGAGTCATAGCTTCAATAATCTCCTCCAGAACAGGCATTTCTAGTAGCGCTGGCGCAAACCTTGAGTTCTCTACTTGATGGTATCTGACGTTTTCCATTCTTAATACTTTAGTAACGTATCAGCTTGCTGATTGTTATTATAACCGAGGCCAACTAACGCAATTTAATCTCCCCACGGACAGAAAGCCGGATACTGGTGGTGGTGAGGTCCTGGCAAGAAATATTCTTGGAAGATATATAGGTTAAACCTTTCAAAACCTGCAACTATTAACTCTGAAATTGGCATAATAGACGGTTGCCTACCTCAGCAACAATAGTAGCAATCTCCCATTCTTCTACTTCATCGGATTGAAAGTCTAACTGAGCTAAGGATATATCGAGATGCTCTGTGACGACTAAGAGTTTGTCAATATAAGAATACACGCCGTAGATGCTGGCAATATTTGGGTGCGATACTGTAGCGAGTAGTTGAGACTGTTGGATGCTATTTGTTGCTGGGAATTCTTGCATGTTGGCCAGTTTGAAATATGATGACCGCTGCCTTACTACAGTAACCTCGTCGCTTTGTCGGATATATTCATACTCAACCCAGGGACTCTCAAACTTTATGGTAAATATTTTGGCCAGTTGCATAGGCGCTGTCCTACTTGCGCATGCACTATCAACTGCCGCGTCTTCCTTGGCCCTTTGCAGATGACTTTGAAAGAATTTAGAAGTTAAAGTCTTCATTTTACGTAGGGGCTGTGGCATGAATAATCTCTGCGTACGGCAACCTGTCAGTGAGGTGACCACATCATATGATCAGACATACCGAGACTTTGGGGATATCATCCTTCTGCTCAGCTAATCCGCCGTCGTCTATTCTAGCTGTGCTACTCTGCACTGACTTATAGACACGCACAGGCGAATCTGTGTCTTCCATTATTGTTCGCTCCACTGCTTCCGGGATTTGGGGAGCCAATGGTTCCATTATGTTCTCATATGAAATGATGTCCATGCAAACATCTGTCGTTGAGGTTATATAATCGCTAATGAATCGATGATGGATCATCTCGATTGAGGCCAGCAAATATTCAAGGGGAAATCATCCGATTATCCGATTATCTCCCAAACAACCCGCATTCCATCTTGCGGGTAGCGCATAGAATTGGTGCTGTTGTTGGCTGTCTTGCCACTGCCCTGGCATGGCCTGTTGCGCGTCCTTCAGACCTCCCCCGTGCGATCCCCAACCCTGGCCCATTCTGTCCAACTCAGGTATTTGCCACCATTTGCAGAAACCAAAGTGTAGCTAGTCGTCCCCCGTCAATAGAAATGACGTTTCAAGGTAGGCCTGGGTCGTAATCCTATGCGACCAGTGCTTAGGTACCACCGGGTGGTCGGTTCCAATATGATGAGGGCACCCCCTCCCACCGTACACTTGAGCAGACATTTCAAGTCAAAATAGCTCTGACCAAACACTACTTTCATCAAACTATCAACCCTTTTGTACAATGGCCTTCTCATCTCGAGAGACATGAGAGAACTCACACAGGCAAAAGGCCATATACGTGTTATTACTGTTTCTTGCCAAAAGCCTTCGGTCGAATAGATAACCTCAGAGCGCACCAAAAGCTGCATCTGACGGTTAGTAGCAAAATTTACCTCCGGAAGGTGACAAAAGAACCCCGACTAGATACGTGCATGGAAACACGAATCATGAAGCTGGATTCGAGTGCCTCAGCAAATCGGAGAGAAACCAAATATGAGATTGAGCGTTCTATGGATGTACGGGCTTATGCTGACGAGGCCAATACTCAGCAAGCCAACGTAAATTGGGCTCAATTACTTGGTTGGGATCCGCGTTGGGAGTAGGAACCCAGCCGTAGGGTGGTAATTTGAGGGGCACAATCGGGTGTACGGGTCATGACAAGTGGGGAGCCGAATAATGTGGCCAAGTCGCAGAAAAAAGCTGGGCATGAGCTGATCGAAAATCAAGTGGAATAGTATAAATAGAAATGCCACTTCCATTATGATTACACATTATTCGCTATCGGAGCATAGTTGCAAACATGACTATGCAAAATGAGATCCGAACCAGTCCTCAAAGCCATACCGGGGCTATTTTCACTTGGCAAGACGGTAACGGACCAATTATAATCCAAGACCCTCCATATGACGGCCGTGGAGTGATTGATCTCACATGTGAATTAGTTAGTTGCACAGGGAGAACAAAGTCTATTGCTAATACTAGCAGAATTCAAATTTCGCAATGTTGCAGACAAACATGAAGCTATTACAAAGTAGAGTTGCCATCCCCCACGTTAATCTCATTGCTAACTACCGCAGATCGAGTCAACTGAGTTTACTCTGTTAATAAAACCCTACATGGTATATTAAGCCCCCCATTATTTGAAGCAGATACTGAAACTACATGCGAAGAACAGTGGATAAAAACCGAGAAGGCTGCAGACGAAAAAGAGCGAGAAAATCAGTGGCTCAGGGCTGAGAATTCACGTTTGAGAGAGCTGCAAAATGCAAAGTACGCAAGCAACGGTCCTACGGAAGGTTTGGACGACGAAGATTTTATGGGTGCCTGGTAAGACAGGGGAGGGGGGTAGCTGAAATTTGAGGGCGGACCACCGGATGAACCTTGAGACAAATAGATGTTGCCATACGTGGTTTGTTATAAATAGGCTGATATCAAGAAGTTGAAAAAATTATTTGTCGTTACTGAGCGTTTCGTATGATTAAACGTCCATCTACTCTTCCTACATCA
This sequence comes from Pseudogymnoascus sp. SDFLT0511, assembly GCA_030180035.1. Classification (NCBI taxonomy): domain Eukaryota; kingdom Fungi; phylum Ascomycota; class Leotiomycetes; order Thelebolales; family Thelebolaceae; genus Pseudogymnoascus; species Pseudogymnoascus sp. SDFLT0511. Next base: position 879,778 of record JASCQD010000014.1, read on the forward strand.
TGAATCTTATCCACTCAATTATCGCTCTCACCTTTGTTGCTGTAGGTTCAGCTGTCAACCCGCTTTACAGTAACTCTTCAGCTGTAACAAACTCCTCAGTTACGACAGTCAACTCTTCCGGCATCGCTGACCTCGCAACTAAACCTATCTCTCCAGGTATAGCGAACTATTCAAGTAGTGCCAACTCAACAATTAGAATCCAAGAATGGGTAGGGAAAGGCTGTAAGTATAGCCATTTAATACTTTGATACTTCTAATCGTCCTTTAGGTACAGGACATATGGTTGATCAAAACTTGACGTCGTTCTTTGGGGACACCAACATTTACACCCGCAGAGAACCTTACTCGAGCTTTAAAATTAGTCGCCCCCTTCGCGGAAGAGAGCAACTTGATTTTAGTAGAGAAAAATTTACTTTTGGAAATTATAACACCAGTATGTTTGGGATAGGGACAGATTGGTGCGGAAATTTCTTGCAGAGCTACTGGCCAAGGACTTCACCAGGTAAGGAATGTTGAGAAAATAGAAGACGCTGAATCTGACGTGAAACAGATGGATGCGTCGATTTGGGCACATTTCGATGCGTCCGCATCTGGCTTAACTAGGTTCCGCTTTCTAGGACGGGTACATTGAATTTCGGCATAGATATTAGGGTAGAGATGTTATATGCTACATTTATAAGTCTGATGTTCATATATTCTCGTATATTATCTTGTAACTGGGTGTGTATATGCTTATAGACTCAATCCATGCCATTTGTTGCTCTCGTCATACCTTCCCATGCCTTGTGTTCGGCATGCAGATCGTCTGCATTCCTCATGTCTTTCTCTCCGTCGCGAGAATTGAGGAATCCCTTCTTGCTGCTATGATTGCGCTTGCGCGAGATAGAGCGCTCGACGATAGTACCGGAAGCTTCAAGGAACGATTGAGGGGAGATGTCCGCGCTTACCCCGTGCCTCTCGGTAATCCCTCACTAGGTATCCACTGACTTATCCTTGAGATCAACTCCGTCTGGGACCGCTAACAAGCTCGGACAGAGACGCCGAACAACGATCTTCGTGGACAGTCTTTTCACACGTAATTGTCGAAGGACCTCCACTGATGGAGCACGCCCCAATGCCTTCCGTTTTAAACCTTGGCGTTGGCAATATCAAGCCTTCCGTCACTGGCGGGCAGCCGCAAGATCCGCTCTCTAGCCATGGTATGTGGATCAGAAGGGCGATTCGGTAATGAGCCTGATGATGCTGCCATCTCTTCGCGACGCATCAGTGAGGCTAGAGGCGGCTCCTCCTTTTTGACAGCATAGGACATCTTCTTCGCCGCTTGTAATAGGCCAGGCGTTGCTTTGCGCATCTCGCGGCGACTGTCTCTCGGTCGTGCAAGTATTTGTACCTAGCGTCAAGCCATTCGTACTGTTGCTGCCAATGTGGCAAGACGTCTTGATACTTCAAGCGGTTTATCCAATTGTTTGGCCCAGGATTCTCCACGCCGAGTGCAACCCATGGGAAAAGTTTTCTTCTGTGTGTCCGCGCCTTGAGGCACTTTCGGACTTCAGGTACGATGCAGCGATGCGGGCCAAGAATGGTGAGGTGAGCAAGGCCGCGGACCTTCAACAAACTCCATATCCCAGGGTCATCCACGGAAGATATTGCATGAAAGTTAAGAAGGCAGAGCCGGAGCTCAGATATTCGCATAAGGCTCCAGTTTGTATAGAGGAGCTCAAAAGCTTCGTAGGCATAGTCTATGGTCTGCTGCCACCGGTCTCTAACGGTATCGTCATCGACATAGGATATGCTAAGAAAGCGAACTTCGCGTATGTTAGCAGCGTATCGACCAGGTCCATCTCGAAAGAATGCTGCAAAGGTTTTGAGGTCGCTGAATTCAAGGGCTTCGCCAATACTGATGTTGGTTCGCGCAGTTTCTCTGTCTTTCGTGATAGTTGGGTAAGGATGATTGAGGTAAATCGAACGGAAAATGCGAGATACCGACGCTACTGGATGGTGAGTCCTACGCACGGTAGTTCCACCACCGAGCGAAAACTGCTGAGCGCCTGCGATCACATAATGTATAATATATGCAGCTATCTCAGCTGGTACTTCAATCTTATGACTGTGGAAGTTTGAGAAGCTGTAGGCAGCAGAGGATAGGGTAGTCATGGTGATTTTAACGTAAGGAGGAGAAAACGAGAAGATAAAGAGCGGTGACCGATATGAAAAGAATTACGACTTACCTTACAGTCGAAGCTGTTGGAGGCGTGAATTATGATGGGCAAATTCGTATGTGAAAGTTCACAGCTTTCACATAGGTATGTGGGGAGGAACTTGGTGTTCGGGCCGACCCGGGCGGGGAAACGATCCGCCGCCCGGTCACGTTTTAACAATTTGCTACGCTGAGCGTCTCAACGCGATATTGAATATGAGCCTAGTTCTTTCCAGTGAATAAATACGGCCAATCACATCAACAACAATCATATGACAGTCCTCCCAGTGGTTTTTGCGGCGTTCCTGCGAATCCGCTTCTCAACTTATTTATTCAGTTTAGCGCTGTGGGCGATTTTCCGTCCTTGCCCTATGTTCCTGTGAGACATTCCCCAACTCCGAACTCCAAACCGCCCCCAAGTTTACTCCGCATCCTTCTCTTCAGCTCGCGATAATAATATGCTCGTCGATGTCGCGGAGTTTTCAGATCAGAATCAGCCCACGCAGCCGCAATCGCCAACGAATAGCAGCCGTCGATGCGCACAGGGACTGCAAGCAGGGTACGGGCAAATGATACTGCCAGGCCGAACCCTTGCCGCCCAATCACCATGCCTAGCTGAGTGAACCCATCGCCCGAATGCAGCTGATCGCAGTCCTCATCTCACGGTCAAAATCATCCTCTTTCGCCGCCGTCTTAATATCACCATGACGATTCCTCTTGCGATTCGCTGTAATAATGCCCAAAGGCATCCTGGTCCGGATCTCCGCACGTTCAAGATCAACAAGCATAAATTTGTCACGATATTCATCCCATAGCATATTATGCGGTTTCGCATCTTTGTGAAGCACTCGTAGTTTGTGCAGTGCTTTTAGGGCAGAAGTTGCGCTTTCAATAACGTCGTTTTCATGCTCCCGGTTATTGTACTGGTATAGTGGCCGACCCGCCCAGCTGAGAAAGAGCATGGAGACATACACGCCACAGTCGTAGTAGTAAGGAAGCTCGAGGGTCGATGTGCCGAGGCAGACTGGGATGTAGTTTCCTTGAAGAGACTGTAGACGATTATAGACTTTGCTCTCTTGAAGAAGGTGGCCAATATCGTGCTCTTCCATGCCTTTTGCGACGAGAGTATAACCGTGTGATGAAAGTCGAATTTTAAAGAGCGCTCCTCGAGCTCCTTTGACGTAGAGAGGTTTGCAGTCTGCTCTGTTACTGCGGTCTCTTGCGAGCTGGATACGGATGAGGCGGAGGAATGCGCTCTTCTTTATGTGTCGCTTTCCATGATCTCGAAGGTTGGGGCACTGCTCGTCCAGAGCGCCACCAATTGCTAACCCAAGCAGACACTTCTGAGTGCAGTATGGCCGATCTCCAATTCTTGTTGTCGAAACTTCTTCCACCTCTTGCCCAGTCGAATTGCTCTTGCTTTGGCGTGATGTTCTCTGTCGTTCCTCAGGTTTGGCCTTTCCCTGGCCTATGCGCGGACGAGTAGTTCGGTTTGGAGTTGGGGTAGGAGGAGTGTCATCATCTTCGTCAGACTTTTCACGAGCCTGATCATTTACTGGCTTGTTGCATGTCGCTGCTAGAAGGCGGGATCGTGTTTTGATTGGCGAGCGCTTAAACCCTTTCCAGCGGCTCGCGTTGTATGGAGAGGAACGACGGGCTTTTCGCTCCGTTTCTGGAATCTTCTTGAGGATATCAATATACTCAACGGCCCAAGTTTCTAACCCTGCAGCTGCGTCATGCCACGACTGCCCAGGTGGCTCAGCAGCGAGCGCGCCAAGAACAAAGGCTAAAATCTGCGCAACGCTTGTCCTGTGAAGTCTGTTCTCATCATCTTCCTGGAAGTCTAAACGCGGAATAGAAAGATGATAGTGGACGCTTGAAGGATCATCATTTGGGATGTATAGGAAGATGATGGCTTCTCCATCAAAGACATAGCCGTGCTGGACCCCCTTTGCAATCATGTATGAGAATAGTTGGGTAATCACTGCAGCGACCAGAGTTTTCGAGAGAAAGTCGAAGTCATCACCTTCCTTGTTGATGATTTCGTCGCCTGGTCGAAGCTCTCCATTTAGCCCGGCAATGATCTGGGCTAAAGGGAACTTATGTGGTGCCTTGTACTCAATGGAGACAACTGGAACCATTTGTCCGTCTGCCTGCTCGGTTATGCAAAACTGATCTGCACTTCCAACCCTCTTCCTCCAGCTAGCACCTCTCGTGTTGTGCTGCCCTCCCACTTGCTTGCCTTTGCCTTTCGCTCTGCTTCTCCCTGCCCTTGACTTATTCGGTTCTGATATAGACATATGTTCCATCTCTTTCTCCATCGATTGCTCGATTGGCTGCACTAGGTTTGTATGGCTTTCAAACGTCATCGCTCCCCGCAGTTGAAGCTGTTCTCTCAACTGCTCGTGTTTATGTATCTCTTCGATCAAGGTGCGTACCGGATTCTCGACAGTGTCTCGCGCAAAGTGTCGAAGTGCAACCTCTGAGGCAATCGGATCAAGATATTTCCGCACATAATCCAGCTGATGCGCGGACGGAAAGACGCGCTGCGAATTGAAGTCTGGGCTAGTTGAGAGCTTCTCCCAGATCTTCTCTTGCTGTGCTGGAAAATCTCCCCAAGGCACAATGCGCTGAGGGTATGGCCGGCCGGTGGGTACAGTAGTGTCGCCTCGTGTAGATAGAGACTTGTCTGTGATAACGTTGAGGGCAAGCGAGAGGCTATGGCAAGTTTCGAGATACTCGATGAGGTTCTTTGGCTGAGATTCCGCTTCGGCCGCTTCGCGTCGTCGTTGCTCCTCATCTGCTCGTGCTTCGGCTTGCTTGGACTTTCGTTGCTCCTCCTCACGTAAACGTTGCTCCTTTTCACGTAAACGTTGCTCCTCTTCTGCTCGTGCTTCGGCTTGCTTGGACTTTAGTTGCTCCTCCGCGAACTTCCTTTGTAGCTCTACAAGCTGCTGTTCCATCTTGGCGATGTTGTTTAATTTTGGCTCATGTTGCTGTTTGTTTACACCACAGATACATAACTTCCGTGGATTAGCCGATCCGTCCTCGCCCAGCGTTACATAACATGAGGGCGTGCGTGTACAGCCTCTAAATCTGTTATCTTGCTTTGAGCCAACTCTATTGCTCCAAACACTATATACCCAAAATCATCTCGCATTGCGAGCTTAGTCAAGAATTCTTTGCTCTTCCCAGAGGCTGAGGTCATTAGTTCTACAGCATACTTCATGATGAAATTTGTGTACCAAGGAGAGGACAATGCCGTAATTCGGCGTTGTTGTTACTCCGCAGGCCGAGGCTTTGTCCATGAATGGACTGCACCCGATGTACCATACCTCACTGTGAAGAATTGGCCCTAGGGTTACAGACAAAGGCTCCCACAAGGCTCGATAAGCGGGTCGTGAATCTAGTTCTGTCAACACAGCTCGTGATTATTACATGAATCACCTCATTCGTCCAAGTGATGATTGCCACCCATATGTTGGGGGTCAGTCACGAAAAAGGGCCCGGGACAATAAACTGCGTAGGCTATGATTGCAGGATAAGGCACGTGTGGATCCGAGATTTATGATGAATGCCTCAGGCAACGATATAATAAGCTAAGTGTATTGGGCAAGCAACGTTCAACCCAACCTCTGATTTAGGCTCGCGTGATCGGCATAGTGAGAGCGGCGATACATTTGAGGCATGGTCGCAGCCGCTGTGAAACGGTTGCACTGGCGATAGATGGGTGACGCTCGCATACTTGTAAAAGTCATTTAATATGAAGGCCTATTCTCTTATGAAAATATAATCACGAACGAAGTGGTTTTGCTACCGTGAGTCTCAGCACAGTGTTCCAAATCTTGATAAATCTGGTTTGCATTACGTAAGCGTAAAATAAGTTTCGTCGCACGGGCACACCACGACAGTTGACTTGTCGACAAGCCACTGCACGTCCGTCTCAGTCGAATACATCGCTCCTTGAAGGGCATCGATCAGACATGGCAGCACGCGCGGGCTACGTTTTTATCAAGAGTGCTATAACTCCAGAGCTAGCCGGACGAGGTGCATCCGCAATAGCAGCAGGCTTGGAAATAAAGGAAAAGTTGGAGAACGTCACCGAATTCGTGGTCCCGCAAGTCAGCGACGACATCAAACAAGAGTTCATCAAGGCAAGTTTTTGAACAGGTGCCTCACGGAAACTGCTGACGTGCAATAGAATGATGAAAACAGGAGGCAGCTGTCAAATCTAGCTCCTAAAATTACCATGCACACTATACAGTCCACCGGGGTTTTTATCTACAACGAATCCAACGCAGACCCATCCAAACCAAAGACATTCCAAAACGATGCTTGCATCTACGTTACAATCGCCTTAACAGAATTAAGTCCCGATAACGGCTGGTTTATCTTACTAGAGGGGTCGCACGAGCCTGCGGGAGCTGCATCTAGCGCTGCCAGCTGGAAACAAATAAGTTTGAGTCTCAAACCGGGAGATGCGGTTGCATGGCGGGGTTCCTTAAGGTATTTGCATTCTTCTGGTGGAGGGGGAATGTTTGAGACCTTGGTGATCGCGTAGTGTCGGGCTATCATCACGAGAAGATGTGCAATCGAATGACTGAAGGATACCGCGGCTAGTTGGTTTAGTGACCTAAAGATCAAGAGGTTTTAAAAGTATTATCCTCTCCACACGCTGGGCTATTTTGATCTGTCGTGAGAAATCTACTGCTGAGGTATTCGTATGTGATTAAGTTCTTGCCTTGTTCCTATGAGAATACCCCTGGGGGGTAACTGGCGTCTTGTTCGAGTGCAAATAAACCTTGTTGAAAAATTTGAGTGGCGTCTTGTTCGTACGCAAAAATTCCTTGTTGGAAACTAGAGCCTTGTTCCTGTTGTGCCAATGTCTCTTGGGGGTAACTGGCGTCTTTTTCAAGTGCAAATATTCCTGGTTGGAAACTTTGAGTGGCATCTTGTTCATCATTTAAGTCGTAGAGTTGCTGGCTTGCAGTCGCGACTGGCGGGTCATTATTGAAATCGAAGAGATCTGTGTGGTTCGAAACGCTCCATCTGGTGTTACAAAGTGGTGATTCATGGAAGGGTATGCGTGGATTTGGTGGAGGTAGGTCACTTTGATCCACGATTGAAGACCTTCTAGTCGAAGGGTGCTGCAAAACCGGTATCTGCCCTGCTATCTGCTCTGCTGCTGTTAACAGATCTTGCATCGAATTACCGTTGCCGCCAGGAGAGTTCGCTGGTCCACTGCTCGCTCCATGACATTCGAAGGCGTTCTCTGTGGCTGATTAGATACTGATCGAATAGCTTCTTGTTGAGGTAACTTTACCAACCGCTAAGGGCCCTCCTTGACTTCCACCACCGAGTCGCTGACGCTTAGCGCTCGATCTTGTTGACTCCATCGCAGACTGTAAGTATCTCCATACCGCATCTGCAACTTCATTGGCGTTCGTCCTGGTAGCCTCCTCGCAGATGCCTCGTTTCTTGAGTGATGCAACCATATTGTCATGGTCTGGCCCGCTAGATGGAAGGCCTCGTTCCCACCTAATTCAATATCAGCTATCAGGTAAAAGAATCTTGATTTAAACTTACTCGTATGGTGTTATGTTATCGGGGAGTAGCATCAAACAACCCTTGCCTCCTAGATCGCTTGCCAACTGCGCATATCTTGCACCACTACTTGCCCATGCGGCTGACATTTTCTCTATCACATCTCTACATTGCCCAACAGCGAATCCTGACTGGAGAATATCATCAATGAAGAGCGACTTCGCAGATCGAAGCCGAGTCTGGCAGAAGTGGGACTTCCATTCACTAAAGAGCATAAGACAGAACCTTAAACAAATCTGATTAATAACAACACTGTTGGTGAGATGTGTAAGAAGTTGATAAAGTTGACCACCAGAACTTGGCGTTCGATGATGTTGTTCAGTCGTATCAAGAAAAGTTGAAGGGTCTACAGACCACTTTGTAAGATGGATATGGACGAAACTGTGGCAATGGATTTTCTCATCAACTAATACTTTCTTCAACGCCCGATCCTTCGCGGATGAGCGTTTGTTTCGCACGACGAATGTTTTTCGCAAGGGCGGCAACAGCTCTGTCCACGCTTGCTGAAGGCATTGAGCTGACTGCCACAATGTTAGTAACCTGGAATTTCGGAGAGTCACACGTACAGTTGGATCCTGAAACAGGACGCGGTCCACTCTTGAATCATTAGCATTGGCCTGGCTAGTCGTCGTAATGGCTTTTGATAGAGCCACATTCACGCTCTTGCTGGTCGTGATACCCATACTTGAATCTTTCTTTCGGATTGAGAAACCATGTTTGGGTGAAAGATCTATTCAGCACGTCGCAACATAAATGCCACGTGACATACCAACACATACTCCCCACTGTCCAGAAAGAGCCAATAGATCAAGAAGTTAGCCGATGTGCTGCAACAATTAACTTCTCCTGGCAGGCACTATTGGCTAAGAATATGTGGGGTAGACACAACCAATAGATCGAGGAGTTAACCGTTGTGCGCAACAGTTAACTTCTGGCACCATTGGCCAAAAACATGTGGCGTAGAGACAGCCCAAAGATCAGCGTAGAGACAGCCAATAGATCAATAAGTTAACCGTTGCGCGCAACACTTAACTTCTGGCACAATTGGCCAAGAATAGACATTATAGATTAAGAAGCTCTGAACGGACAAGGTCTAGCAAAAGGCGGCTATGTTGATCTTTCCCAAGCCAGGCAAACCGTTTGACGTGATTTTGTCCCTCTCCTCTGATCGATGCACTGGGTACCGAAATGACTGATCCCCAAAGAGTTGCGAATCCATTCTCCGACGTTGAGACTCAGTTCAATGTAAAGGACCTGCAGAACGGTTCTCCAAGATCGCCCCTACCGAACGACGTCCAATCCGCTTTCTTCACCCACAAGACGGGTTCAGGAGCTATCGAACTTCTTTAAGCAGATGATATGGCCATACTCCCCAGATAGTCATAATCTGTCTCATTTACCACCATTGTCAAACCAGCAGACGATGGCGCTCTTTTCGCATCCATGCCTCTAAACATGGAGATCCCATTCATTGTATAAGAAGCTGCAGAACGAGTCTATCAACTTCTGTCCTCTTAATTTTATTCCTGTTCAATCATATTCGATCACCTTCACCGGCCACGCTTTACCGGCCACGCTTCACCGCTATTCTTTACTCCCACCGAGTGCACGCTCCTTTGATACTACATGCAAGCCTTGTCTCTCTTCATTGGTACCTATCCTGCATACCATCACTTCTCGCTGAGCTTTTGTGGATGAAGCAACTACCACATTTCACCTCGCCCAGATCCTTACATGGTTCAGCTCTTGTTTACTCTCACCGGTCCACGTTCGTTGACGCATTGGCATTGTGCATCCTGCAGTCAGCTTCTACTGGATTTGGTCTCTGATCAGGCATTATGGCACCATTGGGGCCTTATTATTACGTTACACATGACTATCGGCCTAACACAGCTATATCATCGAAGGCCGAGATATGTATACCAAATGGAGAAAGCCCACCTGAGCGTATGGCCATGCCTTTCGTCCCCTCATTAAAATATCTCAGCGAAGGGGATGACGATACGCTGCTATCACTTACCCAGATTCTGCGTCAACACAACCAAGATATGGCTGATTACCATGCATCATTCAACCAAGATATGGCCGATCTCGACCATGTATCACTCAACCAAGATATGGCAGATATCGACCGTGCATCACATACGTACGGCGACAATGGAGATAAGGGCAACGTAACATTGCGTTCCATGGCAAGGAAGTTGCTGTATCGCGTCTGTCCAAGCAGGATGACATCCAAGGCATATGTCATGTGCTGATCTTCTTTTACATCTGGTATAGTGATCTCGCCGCATGATATTGCAAGCTTCCTTTTGGCGATGGCGAGTTTCGAACAATCCTGCTGTCGCGGACTTCTCTTCTGTTTTAGCATATTTCGAGCTTTATCTATGTACGCAATACAAACAAACATGTCTTTCTGCTTTGTTCATCGTCGCGGACTCTAAACTACCAATAGTTCATCTTCTAGCGTACATGAGGTGCAAGGAGAGGGCGCAGTATGTCGAGTCCATAAGTGAATCAACAAATTGAGTTCCTCGAAGCGCTGGGCGTATGACACACAGCAGTTGTGGGCGTGGCGTCTATGGGAACGGAATCGTGAGCAGCTTCCCAACTGTAGCTATACGACATATAATTATTGGCTGACATTTGGATATTTCTAGTATCGGAGGCCGAGAATGGACACTGCAGGAGGGCTTACAATTGCGGGGAGCTCCAAAGTCTGCACATATAGCCAGCCTGGCTATATTTTTCAATGATACGCTCGCGTATTGCTTGCTTGTCTGAACAGGCCAATTCATGGCAGCGAAGGTGTAGCCCGTTTATACTTATCATTCTTCATTCCACATCATATCATTCTTCATTCCACATCATATCATTCTTCATTCCACATCATCTGTCATCTTCATCCTTTACATTACTTGGCGGTATATGAAATCCTCTATATTTACATTTCAGGCCCTGCGTTACATCGCAAGCTACCACTCTTAAACTATCTATTATATAATCACCGCTATGGAAGAGCGACCCTTTTCTGGGTCGAAACCAAGCCCCTTGGTTTCATGCATTGTACGGTCGTCTATCGTGTATGACTCTCGGAATGCTAACGTCTGTTATGTTATAGGAAGCAAGTACGAGTTTTGAGAAGGCTACTACAAGCATTCCAGCTTCCGACAAACGCGATGCTGCCGAAGACCGCCGCAGACGCAAACGTGAGCACGATCGAAAGACTCAACAAAATAAACGTCATCAACAGAAAGAACACATTCGTTCTCTTGAAGAGCGGAGGGATTATTTGCTGGAGGACCGGATCAGGACGATCGAGCTCTCGAAGCGGAATAAACAACTAGAGGATGAGAAAGCCCAACTGGAAGGAAAATTAAGGATGCTAGAGGGGGAAGAAATGGTGCAAATCCATACATTGGACTTCGACATAGCGGGGATGCATTATCGTCAATGGCCCTCACAAGCTCTGGATCGAGACGAAGATGAAAAGTAGTCTCGCATTCGTGCAGCATGCCTCTGTGTATTCCTACGACATAAAAGACTCAGCCCTATCTTCTGGCCAGCGTCAGATCGAAGGTCCCAACGCTTGGCTCGGCAGCGAACGAAAGAACACATTGAGAGCCGCCTTATCTTTGAGCTGCATATCGCCAGACGTTTGATAGATTAAACGAAATAAGCCCAAGGAGGAGCGGGTAGAAGCTTTTAGATTATTGTATGTAGATGCGGGGAGTTCGTATTTTCAGGGTCAGCATGTGCATGTCAACTGCGCGGATCAAATAAGAAGTTGATGCGGACCTTCAGAGGGATATTGTATCTCATTCAAGGTGTCTTTTCAGCAACAAGAGTATAATAGATGTACATTATTTACATCAAAGGGTCTACAACAACAGCTGTGAGCGTAGCGTCCATGGAAACTGAACTCTGAGCAGGCTTCCTAATATTTGTCATACGACATGGAGGAGTGATTACAATTGCGGGGAACTTCGCTTCTGTCAGCAGTTCTCGACCTGCCCTTCCAATGCTATATAGAGGCGATAGGGGCAATCCGTGGCGGGTCCAAATATACTTGCCTTGTATCATTAATGGTTATCACACTCCAAGTCACTAGTGCCTTTATCATAACGCCATGTCTCGCCTCGGTCTATTTCCTCCTCGTCGTTCATCATCCTCGATTGTCACCCTCGTTCTTTATCCTCCTTCTTTTCTTTGCCCTTCTTCTCACCCTTCTCCCTCCTTCTTTTCTTTGCCCTTCTTCTCACCCTTCTAGTTCCTCGCCCATCCTCGATTCCCACCTCCCTCTACAACCAAACATGGCGCAGAGATTTGAGCTATCCCTACGGCATCCAAAGAAATTCGTTCAAAAATCTCGCCGATCTCGCAATCTCCGCATCCCGAGGAGACATCATTGTTTCTTAAGGAAACGTCGGCTAGGGTTTCTCAGCTTGCGGTGGTTCAAGCGGAAGCATATCCGATCTTCTCTCCATAGGATAAGAATTCGAGGCCACCGGCATGCTTCCGCAGCGAAGCTTCATATATCGCAGCCGCCAGATTTGACGCCCCCCAACAAACTGCCCTCGTCCTCACCGCAACCTGAAAGCCTTTTCACACTGTCTACTGAGGGCTTTCCATCACCATCGCTGCCACCTGAGGCCACCACGCTTCACCCACCTGTCGGCGCGACCTCGTTGATATCTGAACATCGCAGCAGCCAAGACGAGGGTTTTTTCGACGGTTATGAATCAGAATACACTGACTGTGAGGGTGAGGCCGATGTGGAGAATGGACGGGCTTACTGTCCTGGACAAAATTATCACCTTCCAATTGATGATCTGCAACAAGAGATAGAACTTCTCATGCATCAAATATGGGAAAAGTATAGTCCAGTTGGGCAAAATCTGTTCCTTGCCCCAGTCAATACTCCAAAAATCCAGTAAGTTTCAATTCTATGCATGGTTTATGAATCTTTACTTATCATTAACGTAGCAATATTCTCGACATTGGTTCAGGAGCTTACAACTGGGTAGAGGCTAGTAAGTGTCTTTACTAAAGTAAGAGAACATGACAGATGAGCTAACAAGAGCAGTGGCGGAGAGATTTCCTCATACAATAGTCACAGGGGTTGATCTTTTTGCACAAGGTATGGTGCTGCCTCCAAATGTTAGGTTACGGAGGGACGACGTGGAATTACCTTGGCCAGCACAAGACAAGTACGAATTCATTCACTCGCGCGATATGGTCCTTGCAATTAGAGATTGGGGCACATTGTTGAGAAGTGCCTTTCAGTAAGCACCTGAAACCTTTATGCTGCTACTGAGCTTCGTGTTGATAAATTACAACAGGTCCCTTGAATCTGGAGGTTCCATCGAATTGCAAGAAATACACTATTCCCCACAATCCGAAGATGGATCTGTTCACTCGACTGCACAGCCACTTGCCGATTTCTTTTCGAAGATTGCGGAAGGCTTGAAAGCTTTAGGCGTTGACCTGCACGCTATAACATTGCTTGCTGAAAGGATGCGAGCGGCTGGCTTCATCAATGTGACAACAAATATGTCTTATATTCCCATCTCACGCAACGACACTCAAAGTAAGACGGAAAATGACGCCGCAACGTGGATGAGGACCGCTATTTATTGTGGATTACAAGGCACTGCTTTAGGGCCTCTCACGCGGGGCCTTGGGTGGGGAAGTCACGAAGTTGAAGTTTACTTAGTTGGTGTTAGGGATTGCCTGGGGGAGCTACAGGATACGAAGTTGCCGATGTACGTTATTCATGGTCAGCGGCCATGAGGTAATCCCTCAGTCAGAAACGTTTATGAGGGATAACTCCGGTTGGTCTCGCAAGTTAGGTGTGAACATTTAGGCTTTGTAATATAATTTGAACATATATCTTCTGACATACAAGACAAGCCCTCTACTGACTAACGTCATCGCAACACGCATATCGGTGACGGACGAGGGCCCGATATTTTAAATGAACTTGCAAATAATGGAGGGCATTTAATGGAAGCCGGATCTCTTCGGATGGAACGGGGATGGTGTCGCCATACACGACGTAGGCGGCGTTCTGTAAGGATGGGGAGTTTGAGGCTCCCATCCATGGCGCTGCGACGGCGGGGCGGCAGGGGCCGCAGGAGTAGCTGCTGGTAGGGTGTTAGTGTTTGGCTGTTGTAGAGCACAGGCCAGGCAGTAAAGCCGGAGATGTGAGAGTTAAACATGCGAACATACCGCGTCTCATAAGCAACAACCCATACTTTGCAGCGGACATGCGTCCTCTCGTATTCTTCGCACCACGCCCGCACTGTGTGGAAACGGTGTCCGCATTTATATTGCACCTGTGTAAACGGACACATCTTGTCGTGATACCTGCCGCTCTGAAGTAGGCGAACCCCTTCTATATACTAAGAAGACCAACATCTGTGCGCCTCTTAGTATATGCCTGTGGGCTGGGTACATAATGAAATGCCTCCGAGGTGAATATCCAAATCTCGACGCCCGATTGTCTCGGCATCCCTGTGTACCCCCCACCCCAACTACACAATATAACATCTGATAGGTGTCCAGATCGCTCCATTTTTGCGCCACAGCGAAAGTGCGAGAAGGCGTGAGATTTCAATGACATGCACGCGCATATAAAGCAGCCAACCTCCCGCCCATCATATCCCATTCACCCAACTACTCGCAAATATTTGATATGGCGTACTTAAGCAGTCTCGAGTGGCAACGTTATTGTTCTAGCAATATTTGTAAAAAAACGGAGAAAAAACCAAGCGACATTCAGCTCCCGATGAAGCTGACATCAACAACGAACAGTGAATTGGGGCGGCAAGACCAGAGAGATCCGGCAGCTATTTCACGTTCGATTTCAGGTAGGATGGAACCTCAATATTTTTGATAGCTTGCTTGACACGATGCTAATGTTATAATAGAGAGCTATGAACCACTGGAGTTTGGGAATCGAAGATCCACAAACACGAAAGAGCCAACAGATGAGCTCTACACGCCTGATGAAGTGGATGTCAAGTGGTATGCTCGTATGGAATCCGAAATGAAGGAAAGGGAGAGGAGAAGGATAAAGGAGGGTACCATGATTGAGACGGAATTTGAGGTGCGCGTACGATGTAGTTCCTGTGAGAACGGAACAACACGGTGGGAAATCCAAAATAAAGGAGATGCTGGCAAACAGAGGTCTCAAGCTGAAAAATGCGAAAAGTGTACTGCGGCAGGAAGTAGCTGAGAGCAAGGCCCTCAGGTCCTTACCGCACAGCACGGCAGCAGAACAACAGTGGATGAGATGGTTGATTTCACGGGTGATGCTTAAATTCACCGAAAGTTAAAAGTTTAGCCAGATGCCCGTCAAGGGCCCTACCCGAGTCCGATAATTATGTCGTTATTGTCGTCCAATGCATATCCTTCACTCTCGCGCTTCTCTCACTCCCTTTCGGCCTTATGCATCGCTAGTGATCGCCCCGTGTCATTGTTGCTTGACTCCAAACGCAACCCGTAGAGATTTTGAGGTTGCTCCTGTCTGAAAAATCACGGATGAAAGCCCGATGTATCTCTTTCCACGGCAAGCCCTTCTTCTTGAGGCGCATCAGCAAATTATCTTCTTGCGCTGTATATTGGAGCCGTCCACGCTTTCTCTGCTGCATGAGATGCGCAAACCTGTGGGTGAGTTGATTCTATAACCCTTTCCTCGCTAGACTTAAATTTTGATATTCGGAGATCAATCGATGGTTTGAACGAATCTGGAAGATCTAGCAGCGTGAATTCTAGGTTAAAAGTGGTCTCTCGTCCAATCCTCACCCGCTTGAAAATGCCCTGAAAAGGATATTCGTGATAGTCCGCGCCTAGAATCGACTCCGTATCGACTGCTGGACTCTGGGAAACTGTAGACTCCCTAGCAGTTTGGTTCTGGGCTTGGACTGTAGTGGATGAGCGCGTGTGGACCTTCTTGCGGGTTTCAGTCGCGCCAGAATCTATGCGGCGCCGCTTTCGACGTCTTGGAGGGCGCACGTCCTCGTCCTCTTCATCCTCATTATAAACATTTTCCTTATGATATATCTGCGTGCAGTAACTTGTTAGTAAGGTAATATCTACATTCATATGATCAGACATACCACGGGGTCTGAGGCTTTAGGGATATCTTGCGCTTGAGTGGTATTCATCTGCTCAGCTACTCCGTCCTCGTCTGCTTTACCTGTGCTACTCTGTATTGACTCATAGACAGGAGCATGGTGTGTCTCTTGGGAGATGGCTTTGTCGTCTGCTATTCTTCGCTCTAATGCGTCCATGATTTGGGGACCCGATGATTTCATGGTGAGAATTATGTCTCTTATGAGATGATGTCAATAGAAAACCTTGTCGTTGGTAGTTATATAATTTGCCATTTCGCCATTGAATAGCTTGTGGTTCTGTCATCTCGATTGAGGGCAGCAGATATTTGAGGGGGGACCATCCGATTATCCCCAGAGATCGGATGCCACCCTTCTTCTTCAACAACTCTGATGGCGAGTGATGCGGTCCGACAGTGTATTATTGGGTGGTACACGTAGGTCACGACAAGCGGCTCCACAGGCATCATCGGATGATGCACGTACGTCTACGACTGGCGGCTCCACAGGTACACGTACGTCTACGAAGGACCTTGCGGGTAGTGCATAAAATTGATACAGTTCCAATTTATCTGTAGCGTGCCGCCATAGCCCTTCTCAGTGTGCTCAATGGCACGTCCTCCAGTCCATCCAGATTGCGCTGCCCGTCGCGCTGAGCCCTTTTCTCCCCCGTAAGAACCTCATCCGTCACTCGCTCATCTTCTTGTCTCTCACCTATATTCGTCTCTCTCCCTGTCCAACTTTCTGTCCAACTTTCTGTCCCGACCGCTTACGTTTCCTCAACATGGACTCAGGTACTCGCATCGTTACCCAAACCAAACTTTTAGAGGCTTCAGCAGCTGCCTCCTCAGTGTGCCTAAGTAAATAGTCATCTACCACCCTATAATAATGTCCTAACGTAAGTTTGAGTTGTCATCCGCCATACGAAGGTACCGTCGGGTGGTCAGGTACGATAAGATCGGGACACTCTCCGTCACATCGTAGCTTTGAGCACACTAAGCTGCCTCAAACTATCGACCCTTGAAAGCAATGGCGATTTACTCCTGCAAATATCGAGACTGTGGGAAGCGGTTTGGGAGGCCTTCGCATCTCAAGAGACATAAGAGAACTCACACTGGCGAAAAGCCATATATGTGTTATTGCTGTTTCTTGCCAAGAGCCTTCGGTCGAATAGATAACCTCAGAGCGCACCAAAAGCTGCATCTAGAGGTTAGTAGCAGATATCACCTCCCAGAGGTGACAAACCAACTTCGACTAGATCCGTGCTTGGAAACACAAACCACGAAGCAGGATTCGAGTGCCTCGGCAATAAGGATAGAAACCAAATATGAGATTGAGCGCTCCAAGGATGTATGGGCTTATGCTGACGAGGCCAATACTCCGCAAGGGATCAACTTAAATTGGTCTCAATTTCTTGGTTGGGATCCGCGTTGGGAGTAAAAATTATACCTAATGGGTGTGACAATTGGGGGGGCCATCGGATGTACGGTTCATGTTTAGGATGCTCCGGATGACAAGGAAAAAGTCAAATGATGAGGCCAAGTCGCAGAACAGATGTGCCGGGATAGGGGCTAGTCAAATGATCGAAAATCAAACAGAGTAATATAAATAGAAATGCGATCTCCGTTATAATCACAATGCAGGTCGCTGATTTATCATCGCTGAAAACATGGCTTCTACGCAAAATGAGATCCAAATCAATCCTCAAAGCTCTGCTGGAGCTATTTCCACTTGGCAAGGCAATAGCAGGCCAACCCTAATTCAAGACCCTTCACATGACGGTCGTGGAGTGATTGATCTTACGTGTGAATTGGTTAGTCGCACAGACAAAACAAAGTTTATCACTAATACGGGTAGAATTCAAATTTCGCAATGTTGCAGACGAACATGAAGCTATTACAAAGTAGAGTTGCCATCCCTCAGTTAATTTCATTGCTAACCAACGCAGATCGTGTCAACTGGGTTGATTCAGTTAATAGAAACCTACATGGTACCTTAATCCCCCCATTATTAGAAGACAAATACTGAGCCTACATGCGAAGAAGAGTGGATAAAGACCGAGAAGGCCGCAGACGAACAAGAGCGAGAAATTCAGTGGCTTAGGGCTGAGAATTCACGTTTGAGGAGAGAGTTGCAAAATTCAACGTGCGCAAACAATGGATCTACAGCAGGTTTTGATCATGATGAGTTTTTGGAGGCCTGGTGAGGCAGAGCCTTAAGGGGTAGGTGAGGGTAGCCGAATTTGAGGGCTACCACCGGATGGTCCTGAACGAGTAGATGAACCACATGTATCCGCCATAGATAGAGTATAAATGGGCGATGTCAGGAACAGGTTGGAAAGAAAATTTTATTGTCACACTCAGTATTTCGTATGATTTGGCGATCCATTTATCTTCCAACTTATCTACATGATGAATCTAATCTACTCAATTATCGCCTGCACTTGCCTCGCTGCAGGTTCGGCTGTCAAAAATAGTAACTCTTCAGCTGCAACGAATGCTTCAGTTACCACAGTCATCCCTTCTGGCATCAGCTACCACGCCATTACACCCACCTCTTCAGCTATCACTAACTATTCAAGTGGTACCAACCAAACTGCTAGTAACTACCCACTTGGAATCCAAAAATGGGCGGGGCAAGGATGTAAGTGTAACCATTTAATGTTCGAATTTACACAGCGCCTAACCGTCCTTTAGGTACAGGATTGATGATAGAGAACAAAAATTTGACCTTTATGAGCCATACCAGCAACTTTACATCTTATTCTAGCTTTAGAATCAGTCGCCCCCTTCGTGAAAGAGAACAACTTGATTTCAGCCGCGAAGTAGGGACAGACTGGTGCGGGATATTTTTGCACTCCTATTGGCCAAGAAATTCACCAGGTAGGGAATATTAAGAAAATAGGAGGCGTTGAGGCTAACGTGAAACAGTTGGTTGCGTTGATATTGATGCATTTCGATGCGTTCGCCTCTGGCTTAACTAGTTAGAGAGGAGTTTAACAGCTTCAGGAGGGTTTTGCATGGCAAAAGCGAAGGAATCGCGCATTCCATATTTAGCTTAGACAATAGATATATATGCCAGAAGTTCCTACGTTTCTATATTTAATCACTGACAACGTAAAAGAGAAGCTTAATTATGGGCATGCATTCGTCCCATTTGCTTAACTCTTCTAACTCTTTAACTCTTACCTCTGTACGGTTCGTCAGGTGCAGTATCACAATATCTGGTCAGCGATATGATAGTCCAATTCTCACCTCACGGTACTGTACAACTACGGTACTGTACTACTACGGTACCGTGCCTATTACGGTACTGTACTACTACGGTACTGTACTATTACGGTACTGTACTACTACGGTACTGTACTATTACGGTACCGTGCCTATTACGGTACTGTACAACTACGGTACCGTGCCTATTACGGTACTATACAACTACGGTACTGTACTACTACGGTACCGTGCCTATTACGGTACTGTACAACTACGGTACCGTGCCTATTACGGTACTGTACTACTACGGTACTGTGCTACTACGGTACCGTGCCTATTACGGTACTGTACAACTACGGTACCGTGCCTATTACGGTACTGTACAACTACGGTACTGTACTACTACGGTACCGTGCCTATTACGGTACTGTACAACTACGGTACCGTGCCTATTACGGTACTGTACTACTACGGTACTGTACTACTACGGTACTGTACTATTACGGTACCGTGCCTATTACGGTACTGTACTACTACGGTACTGTACTACTACGGTACCGTGCCTGCGGTTAGGGAGGCTTTTCGTATCAACAGCATTTCGAAGTCCTTGCTTGAAGCAGCGTCGACATATCTAGGTTGACCAGCATATGTGATTCTGGAATCGCATTCAGGGACATCATAGCAAGAAAAATATCACCATGGGAAATCTACGACAATCTCGACCTTAACCGACCTGTTAATGTTGCACAAGGAAAGACGAGACACTCTGGACTCATAGCCGTGAGGGCGCTCGCTCCCCTTTGCAGCTGCCAAGAAGGCGCTTTATATGCATGGACGCGTCCGACATTCCAAAGGCTCTTGACGGCAGGTTCTCGACGGCTTAGTCTATCTCGAAAGCGAGGGACTCGAACATGAGTCTCTCAGTTGCCCGAACATCATGGTCAGCGCCAAGGGGATGTTAAGATTGGTTAGTTGTCGATATTCGGGCGGGGTTCTTTGTTACTGTGAACTCATAGCAAACCAGCAATGCTGTGACAAACCTCGGAGAAATCGGGAGCCTCGGGATGTGAGAGAGCTCGGAATCATCAAGATGGAGTTAATGCAGAAGTACACCCAAGACGATGGAGCAGTCGGCGTAGATAATAAGGATCATTGGCCTTCCGACTCCAACGCCTTCACATTCCTTGCAGAGACAACGTCCGCTGCGTCCGCACGCGAATTGAGAAAGGTACCTAGCCCTTTTCAGCCAACAGTTACTGGCTGACACTACCAGCGTGCGCTTCTGCGACATGGTAGCCAGAAAGAGGTTCCTATGGGGTTGGTTGTTGTAGCTGAAGTTACCGCACGCAGATGGAACTTGGGACTGAGTTAGTTTGCCCCTATTGGCGCTAAAGCAGGTGAAGCAGGCGCTTTAGCAGTTGACGTTTCTAGAAACAGCCATATTCATTTCTCTTTTACCTACGTTATGGTTGAACGGGTTAAATTTTTGCTGCTCCTTAAAGTACTATGATCTCTTTATATTTTGAAAATTGCCGTTGGGTGTTTCGTTTTCTCCACGGATGCTGGCGAGTCCACCTGGTATGATTCTCTCAATGTCAATTGCTGTCTGCTTCTGATCCCTTTCTGGTTCTTGGAATGAGTCAATCACCCTTTGCGCATCATTTCTATCACCGTTGGCCTCTAATACCTGCTCGTGACTCTGGCATTGCTGCTTCTCTAAATGGCGAAGATGCCGCCCGTTCCGCACGAGGGATGGGATCAGGATGCAATACTCCACTTTGCGCACCACTTCAGCCCCACAATAAGAAGCATTGGCGTGACTCCCTCCCACGCAAAAAATTGCGAACTTTTAAACATAGCATCTTGTGTTATACCTGGCCATTATCCAGAGTATGTGAAGATGCTCGATCGTATACCTGCCGAAGTGCTTAGGTTAATCGTAGAAAACGTAAGACCACGTCGCCTATTTGAGTAAACACTCAAGCTAAATATCACCGCGCAGATCGGTACACAATCAGATCTGAAGAGTCTCTGCGGGGTGTCTAAATATGTCGCTGAATTTGCGACACCTCGTTTGTACGAATCAATCACCCTGCACGCGAATGAGGTTCTGCACTTGGATGATTTAAAACGGAAGATCGAGCTTTGTTCTAATAACAATGTCAAATTCACAAAGAACGTTTGCCTTACAGCTCCACTACATATATATTTGAGGAAACGCTGTTCGCACTACGATTCAGAGATGCCACCTTACATGGACGATGAAAGTGAAGTATGTCCTCAATCCCTCCTTTGCTTCTGCTCACCCCCGATGGATGCTGAGTATATTCTAGGTAGATCTCACCAGTCTGGATCCATTTCGAAATGTATCTATCGCATTTGTTGACTTGCTGGGTGCTCTTGGCGAGAATAACCTCCAGAGTTTAAGGTATGTCTTAAAAACTTGATTGTAGGATTCGATACTAACAGGGCGCAGCCTAAATTTGGGATGTTGTGTTTCAAGTGAGATACTGAAAAATGAAAATCATTGGATAGGACGCCAGGAGAACATTCGGTCAATATCGCTTCTCACCGATGGTGGATGTCCGACCTTTGCGTATGAGCAATATTTTGATCTCAGATCATTTACCAGCTTACAATCACTTTCCTGGAAAGGGCTAAGTAGAAGCGATCATTTTGACTGTCTCGAAGGTTTTGTTAAGAACCATACCGGAGTTCAAAGACTGAGAACATTGGTTTTGGATCTTATTGACTGGAAGACGGCGGAGAAGGGATGGTACGAACACCAAGAAGAATATGAAACGTCAGGCAACTTTTTTGCGACAAGTTCTCGGAATAGAATCGGCCCGGATCAAAGTCTTGTTTCAGTCCCTAGAAACGTTGCTACTTGTAGGCGTCAACTTTGCTCCTTTCGCAAACGAATTCGTTCACTCCTTCAACATGTTGAACTTAAGCACGCTGCAGTTACGGAACTGCCCTTCTTCCCTGGAGCTGTTAGGAGCTCTTCTTGAGCAAGGGGTAACTCTAAAACTAAAGTCCTTTGAGTTAGTCATTGACTGGCGCTGTCTTCACAATTACAGGTACAGAGTGTACGATGAACAGGCGCTGACCGAGGTCGTTGTTCGTTTTCTGGCATCTTTCCAAGGCCTAGAAGACGTTTTTCTCCTGCTCACCAAGCCCCTCGAGTGGCATCTTATAGCAAATAGTATCGTAAACCATCAGTCGACCCTAAAGCGCCTGGTTCTTCACGACAGAGATAGACCAAAAAATGACGTTGTGGATGGTGGTATCCCGTGGCAAAATTCAGGGGAGCTTTTGTCCCATAATCCAAGGCTCAGCTGCTTTGGCACAAGTGGCCCAGTTTCTAAAATGGTTAGATCTAGCCCCTATATAGAGTCTCATCGCTGACATTACTATCTGCAAGGAATCGGCTTTCGCCCAACTTCCCGTGAAGCCTAAATGCCGCATCTTACACATCAAAATGTCTTGGATTGATCATCACAAGAAGTTCGAAGAAGAGCTTCTCGATGGCCTAGGGGGTATCGAGCCCCTTATTAATTCCGGGAGCGGCGGGAAGTTTCCGACATATCCGCGGACAGAAATGCTCAACGAGGCTGTTGGACTCACAATCCAGAAACCGCATGTCTGCCACCATTGGTGCTCAAAGAATTTCTGCCACTTAGCCTCTAGATATGGGGGCTCGAACGGCGGGGAGCTCATATTTAATAGCAATGTTTTTGAACTCGCAAAACAGAATGCGCAGGTCTGCCACTCAGCCCATGGGTGCTCGAATGTGTTGGCTGATTCGGCAATAGATTTCCACGAGAACAGAGAGAATTGCGAACAGGTCAGACTTCAGTGGTCCTGCTCAAGCATTGCTAAAGTTTGCACGTTGGGCTTTTAGTTCAGAAGGGATACCCGAACTTCGAATTCTTGCTTGGGGAGACTTTTCTCACGACGGTCGTTGGGGAGAGTCTAATGTTATATTGTGCAGAGATCAGAGCCTGGAGCCGACAGGAACCAACTTTAGACGTCTGAGAGACTCGGACTTAAATTACTGGGATATGATCGATGACAATATGGATATGCTATCTGCTTGTTCCCCAGACCATGTTTTCCGGACGGAGTACTGGCACTCCTAATCGAAGACCGGACCTGGGCGACTTCCTCGGATGAGATGGACTGGGTGAACGGCAGCCTAAAAGTGACCACCCGAAAATTTCCTGCGTTAGTAGTTGAATAGCATAGTTACTGGCGCTAAGTGCACAATCATATGAGACGATATATTTGATATTGACGCGGAATTAAGTGATATGGCTCATGTATACTCAAGTAAGAGATCCTCTAGAACCGCCTGCTGCTCTGTTTCTTCTTCTTGGGAGATTGGTTCGCCTTTCTCGATCGTGTTCCATCGAGCAGACTCTATGTGCGGGATCATTATAGCTGGCGACGAGCATTTTAGAAACTTGTTCTAGTCAATAGTTAGCAATTGCCGGTTATAGACCCGGCGTGGCTCACATTGTCAAGGTCATCAAGACTGCTCCAAGATGCCACAGCCAAAAAGTTTGCCGCTTCCGCTGACCACTGATCTGGGTGTCTGAGGATGAGACCGTGTCCCGGATCGGGAGGTATGCCTGTCTGCATCATTTCCATTGCAATGACCCCTAAAGGACGAGCGTGAGGAGTAGACGTCGACGGCTGGTAATCGTCTAAGAATGCTATGTGAGAGATCAGTCCTTGAACAACCCTGATATGAGATAAGCATACCTATTTTAACACAGCCGTCAGCTGTAAACAGGATCTTGGAAGTGTTGAGGTTGTTGAGAACCAACCCGGACCGCGACAAGTGTCGAATGCCTTCAAACACCTACATATCTCTTAGCAGGATAATTCTTAGCAGGATAATGATGAATAGAAAACATATCTACCTGACAGGACACGGCCGAAATGTGGCTCTCTTCAAGTGGCAAAGGTGTTGCCAGTACCTTGTCCAGAGTGGCGACTGTGTACTCCGTCACAGCGAGCTGTTTCTCTCCAAATTGATAGGATTCCAGAAGAGCTACGAGATTACGATGAGAGCACCATTTGAGATCTTTAGGATCAAGAGCTGACCGTATTTCCTTGATGGTGACCATCTCAAAGGGCGCTTTTCGCGTACATGCTGCTATGACGATGCCGCCCCGGGTTAATGTCCGAAGCTGTAGATATGTATCCCACGGATTCTCTACCCAATGACTCAATGGAGGGCGCTTATGAGTGACCCTTGTTTTTAAGTCGGAGAAGTTGACTTTAAAGGGTAAATTGGTAGGAATAGCTGCAGATGCATCTTTCTTTAGTCGGCCTGTCTTCGGTATCTCCAAAGAACTCAGGCTTTTCAAAGGCACTATCTCGTAGTTCTGCCCAGGAAACGATCTTTGAATCTTGATGAGCTTGGATTTGTTATCTTTATCCTCCAATGCAGTCGGTTTCCCCTTCCCATCTTCGCTTGGCCAACGAGTGTGACGTTTGCTATCTTTATCCTCCAATGTACTCGTCTGTGCCATAATGAAATAAAGTACAGTTTACGACGAGTGCCAAAGAGATGAGTTGAGGAGGAGAGAGGCCTTATCAAACAAATTATGTCCAGTTTTATCGCGTGATCCCAGCAGGGTGTCAAATATTGAGGGGCACCATCCGATTATCCCTGGGGGAGAATCGGATGATGCCCCTCAAATTCCTGCTGCCATCAACCGAGATGACAGAACTGCCAGCGATCCACCAGCAAAATGGAAAAGTACATATATATCGATAACAGACCGATTTTGTATCTACTCCAGCGTCTTTTTATATTAAAATCATACATATTCTCACCATGAATGCAACGGGTCCTCAGATCCTCGTAGCATTTGAGCAAAGGGTAGCAGAAGACAAAGCCGCCAAGGCAATAGGGACAGCTCGGGTTCGAATTGATCATCTATCATTTCCCAATCCAACCCGCGGCAAGGTTGAGAAGACAATTAGGAAATTGGAGAGGACATTTGCAGCGGAGGGATGTCTGGATGATCAGCACAGGATACCTGCCGTTATTGATGATAGCGCACTTCAAGCCGCTTTGCTCAAAACAGGGATGGATATAGGGAGCCTCCAAGGCGCCTCGGGCCAATTGCAAAAGTTGCTGTTCCCGGAAAATATGGTACTGGAATGCTTGCATGGGCAGCATCGAATTCTCGCTGCGAGTAGGTACTTGCATCCCGACGAGAGATGGTGGACGGTGGACTTTTATAGAACAGGTGAGATTCCGCACCAAAAATAACGATTCATACTGACTCGGCCAGATCTCAATGATGAAACTAGACATAGCCTACTGGGGGGACACGGCTACTCTTCCAATTTCACCGATGGTGAGATCTTTCGCCAGATGCGCCGCTGTCAAGTCTCTGGCGACGAATTAGGAGAAAGACGATGGAGGGCAATGTACTCGGAAACGAAGGAACGGGATGTAGCGCAACTACTGAGACGGGGGATTCTTCTCAACGCCTTTGACTCCCTTCTTCCCATAAAAGCTCTATGGGAAGACTTTCGTCTAGGATCGTTAGATATTATTCTTCACATGAGAATTGACGAGGTATGATTATTTACAACCGTACGTGTTGGCACTATTTCTAAAACCAACAGGAAATCGCACACTACATACGCAGTGGGATTGAGCAGCCTTGGAATGAGATATTGGGAGGTGATGCTTGCCTCATGGAGCGTACCGATGAGGCTACAGTCAAGGCGATTCAGCTACGAGCGCCAGCGATTTCAAGATACGACCATGACTTTATTCAGGAGAATATGGTGGCATCCGGAAAGTTATTTTCACAAATTCGGGAGGTTTCGAAGCGACAAGGAATCGCCTCTCGCCTGCTACGTATCAGTCATCGTATACTTACTATTCATTCTCTATTTAAGGATCTCCGCTACTTGCGCCCCGCCGTAGAGGCTATCAGGTGCCTTGTAACAAAAAAGACCAAGAAGACCTTGCGGCAGAACTTATACTTCCACTTCGAGAAGTTAGGATCTTCCACCCTTCAAATTCAGATTAGTGAGCGAACTTATTCCACCTACACGGGAAACAATCAGAGCCTGTTTAACCTGGCAATCCGCCAACTCTTTCTCCTCGCCATCAGACAGCTTGCGAAACCGGCCAGACAACGGGAGCATGGATACTCCATGTTCATAGTAGCAGGATTTGCCCAGTCATTGGGTTTTGCCTCAGATGAGATTAGGGCGCTAATGAAGAACGATCCTTACCAAACGATGGCGCTAAAATTGCTCCACCGTGTGCTGCCTATTCAGAAGCCTGCAGACCGCAACATCAAGACACAGCCTCTTGCAACAAACATTAGAGAGCTCATAAAGTCACTAAGCTCCTCTGATGTGGACGACTCAAAGCCTTGGCTCACGGTGGCGGGGTCGGGGGTGCCCATCCGCCGGAGGTGTGGCCCAGAAGTTTGGAGGAACGACGTAGACTCAGACGATCTAAAGCACATGTTCCTTGGGAAAATGCACCTTCCTTTGGCCGAGCTACAAAGAGGCGGCGAGGGCATAAGCTCATTCTACGTGAAGCAGTCAATATACCTCGCCTTTTGGGGGCCTTTAGATCAGTCTGATGAATCAAGTGCTTCGCTAAATACCGCCCAAGAGACACGCAATGCTCCTGTCTTTGAGTCGATACCGAGTGACACAGCTAGAGCTGACAACGAAGAATTAGCTGAGCAGATGGATGATATCACTCAAACGCAAGATATCCCGAACGACTCGGCCCCCGAGGTATGTCTGGTCATATGGATTTGGATATCAGTTTGCTGACATAAATATGAGGCTACAACATTAGAATCTCACCTTACCAGCTACCGCCAGCAGCAGGTCGTTACGTTTTCTGAAAAGGGGGTCACAGTTCATGAGACGCCATTTTTTAAGGATGAAGTTAATGCACAAGCTCTACGAATAGTGGATTCTGGGAAGCTGCTTTCAACAGTGCAAGGGGAATACTTCCTCTGGCGCGACTGTTTTGAGACGCTGGTGAGGACTGGTACAGCAGTGGTTCTTGTTAAGCCAAAGTGAGCAACCTTATCTGTGCTGTGAGGTAAATATAAATGCTAGCCAATGGACGAATGACTAAGTAGTGTGAATATCTCAATATAAGTGTTTCAAAAAGAAATGTGGATATGATTATTGTCGTTCAGATTGTATTAGACTGTACATTAAATAGGTCAAACGACACCCAGTTTTACACAATTAAGGTTGTAACTGAAGTATACTCTATGCAGACTCTGCTCATTACGATAGGAAAATATTGTCAATGGGCTTGAAGCTGAAAGAGCTATCCAGAACTGCCAACTCGACAAGGTCCGTTCAAGATCACGTGAACGGTGGCTCTGGGTTAGATAGGTCGCAGGCATCCCGCGTAATATATGCACTCGCAGACATGTTATCGTATGAAGGACCTCAAAACCATGGCATGCAAAAAGTTCGAACTACAACTACAACATCACTGGATAAGCGATACCTTAGTTGATTCTACAGTCTTCTTGCACAAGGACTTATCAATAAACAGCCGTTCAAGACCTCATCAGACAAGTGGGAGACTTTGCAGTCGACCTCGTTTTCACTAATGGCGATGGCAAGACAGGTTACTAGGGGCTAAGCTGGATACATAGAAGAATGGATGTCCGGCATAGCGCTATCAATGGAAACAAATGGATATATGTTCCGGCCCAACCACATGCCCTTCTCTAAAACCCCCCCACAATTGATCGCGTCACAAGCTCCTGCGCAATCTGCCATCTCAGATCCATCCTTTGGGCATCGGAGTCCAAGTGCACCATTGCCAGGCTCAACGCGATAGATTTCGCGTTCGCGAGCAAATACAGCCCACTATCAGCGTCATTTTGCTGAGGCTGGCTGAACTGCGATGTGAGTATCCAATCCGAGGGATTAAATTCACGGGCCAGTCGAGTTTTCACGAACTGAAGCGCATCGCTGGCAGTAATGGCTGTTTCGGTCGAGTTGGGGTGGCTGTCATAGACCTTGACCCGTCCCTTGGCTCCTCCGAGAGAGGCTGGGTATAACACAGCGAGGAGCCAGTGGGTGCGCACTCTGATTGGAACGTATATCGTGGAGAACCCAGCAAGCCTTTTCAGAAGACCGCGCTGAATGTAATCTGTGCTTCCAATCATGGTTATACTATTGTTTCCTCTTTGGGCGTTGGTGTATTGCATGAGACAGTTTAGATACCCATTGATAATCTTA
The DNA here is from genome assembly GCA_030180035.1 of Pseudogymnoascus sp. SDFLT0511. Lineage (NCBI taxonomy): Eukaryota > Fungi > Ascomycota > Leotiomycetes > Thelebolales > Thelebolaceae > Pseudogymnoascus > Pseudogymnoascus sp. SDFLT0511. The sequence continues at coordinate 908,184 of JASCQD010000014.1, forward strand.
TGACCGAGATGCTCCACATGAGGAACCAGAGTGATTAAATCCCTTCGGTAAAGGAACCAAGCCAACCCCCGTCGTACCCCCATCGTAGCGATTTCTTTATCGCCCCGCCCAAATACCAATACACTAGTCAGGCTATTTTGGAAAGACGACCGCGGCTTCCAGGAGGGACCGTTGCGTGGCTGACTTCCTATGGCCGTCTTAAACGCTGGAAATTTGAGTGATGTTTTTGTTTTTGGGTTACCGCCCATCGTATTCTGTCTTAAAGCATGACTGGACAAGCTTGTGCTGATGGGGTGAGCCGTGGGTCGACGAGCGTGTGAGGTTGAAGAAAAGGCAGTTGGCGGAAGCACAATATCTGTTGGCGAAGGGAAGCAGCGAGGTTCTAAAAATGGAGGAAATGGAGGCGGTTTGTCTGTCAAAATTGATATAGCAATGCCTGGCCTTTGGCCATTGCTTGGTAGTTCATTTGAAGATTGCAGCGGACCAGACTTGTCAAAAAAGGAAGGTAAAGCCGTTGCAATGAAAGCGTTTGTGGCCGAATGTGGATCTTGAGTTAGAATAAAACTTCCTGGAGGGTATAACTGCTCTACTTCCTTGGCGATATTTGCAACCGGCGAGACATTCCGCTGCTGATTACACCACTCCGCCATATTTGCGTCAGAGGACATGCGAGCTGCGATGCCAGGCAGATATAGGGTTTCCTCGTCAACAGTTTTGTTCTCGGTATTAGCCTGTTCCGATGGTTGGATCAATGGTGTCCAAAGCCGGTCCTCTTGGGCTTTTCGGATCACCTCCGTAGTGTCAAATGGCTTTGGATGCTCACTTGATTGTATAGTTTGTAGCGGCTGGGACAGACCTCGAATATGATCTCTTATATTTGAATTCTCAGGGTGTCCTGAAACTTGGGTAATATCTGGTTCTAATGAGACCATGGTCGGAGTGTGTTGCATCTCCACCTCTGCAAAACCAGAGACCGCGGGCTCGTCACTGATCTCTCTTTCCTCCGTCACTTTAGAGGTTTTCTCTATTGCCTGTGCTTGATGGCTAGCACTTGCGTCCTCTGTAATCTGAGAGAACTCGACGTCAGCTGGTGACTCGTCTAGTGAGGTATTGGTATCCATCGGATGGGCTGTCTCATGAGCCTCGTCATTTCTTAATGTTTTCCCATCGAATTCTTCCCCGGTCTTGACCGCTGCATTCGCTACGAAAGAGTATGTCGTAGGTTCAGTCTCTGGGTCGGTATCGGTATAGTAAGTCATAACCTCGGAATCTGAATCCGAGTCCCCATCTTCAAAACTCTCAACAGCTCGAAGCGAAGTTTTCAGGCAGATGATGTATCTTGGACATTGCTGCTCAACCTCTTCGAGCGTCACTTCCGCCTGAGTATGAGCAAGCTGCTGTAAGCCTATAGGAGCTTCTTGCAATATATTGCATTTCCGCTTTGTTCCATGGCGCGGCTTTTGTACAGCAGCTCCTGATGCCGTGTGATCGGCTCGCGGCGCCGATTTCATTGCACGTAGATTGCTACTTGACGGTTTCAAAACGGTGGTGGATTGAGAGCTTTCATCGACGTTCACGTCTGTCGCCTTTGAGGTTGCTGGCAAACAGATTTCGTGGGCTCGGTCCTTTGGTGGCCGGCCTCGGGGCCGTTTGAAAGGCGGGGCAGCATTTGGAGAAGATCTAGATCTGTACTCACCATCCCCTCGCTTCTGAATCGGTGAAACTGTCATTGGACTTGTTGTTCTCGCCATATAATGCCACACTGGTTTGCTAATGTTGGTTGAGAATTGCCTTGGCAAAGTTCGTACTCTTCTTTCATGGTGAGCCGCTCCGAAGCGATAGCATTTGAGAAAGGGCGTATGGTGCAAGACAGCTCAAGTTTTGGCAGAGCGCGACAGGACATGTGATCTGACCTTTATGCGGCCTATCATACTATCCCACATAACGTTTTATGCCGGGCGCCTACAATCCGTTGGGTCTGGCCAATAATAGAAGTGTGACATCAAGGACCCAATTATCGATTGTTCCGAGGTACGTGTTAAGCCTAAGGGGAGCAAATCAGATCCTTTCTCGTCTAACAAGCGGATGTCGCGGCATTATCGCCAACAATGAACTTGAAAACTGCCGCCCTCACACTTTTTGATTACCCGTTTAGTTAAGCCGGGTTCGAAAGTCACTTGTATAATCCATACTGTTTCGCACAGTCCCGAGGTACCGCCAGGGATCGTCGGATTGTCCTCAACACCGTAACCCGCGTATTGCCAGGGGTCAGGGTGATCGTTCATGCTGCGGCTGCTCCCGACACTACGGTCATTGGCCATTGGCGGGCCATAGCGTGCAGGTCACTTACAAGGATAAGCGAAGCACGTTGCGTTGAAAGATGAAGACCATCGACAGCTCTCACGCTGCGCCGCAACTCATCTCTGAGCCATCACGATTGATAGGGCTAACCGGACGATTGCAAACGATATTACCAATAGTCTCAAACGTTATCATCAGCAAGACCAAGCATACTTGGAGATCTCGTTGTTATGTGGATTCTACAGTTAGCGCCGATTCTGAGCAAACTGGGGTCAGATCCTTCCGTATTTATTGACATCGCATCTTGGAGTAAAGTGGGGCTGTGGGACCTTGTGCACTTATTGTATCGATAGTGCCGCTGATCTTCGCTTTACCTTACTAGATCTAGTAATGATCTCAGAAACGGGTGTATGAGCTCTGTATTCGCCTCAACATTGCTTTCACACTGATGTGGAGGACCTGGAGAAGGTGAATAGGCGCTGTAGTGCTCAAATAAGATTGGATGCATTGGCTTTGGTTGGTAAATGGTTACGACTCTTTTTGATCGACCAACACCGCCTGCGAAGTGTTGCGGTCAATGACTTTCGATTTGGAAAAAACGGTGCCTTGTTCATAATATGTACATCAACTAAACTACTCTTTCTGTGCCTCATCAAGCCGACTCATCATCTCATTAAGCTGACCTCTTATATTTTTAAGATCAGCGTTAAACTCCACCAGCCGTTCTCCCATAGCTTTTAACGCAATGTTGATTTTATACGTCCACGATAATAACTCCTCATGGTTGCCCGTAACTCTGACTGCATCCCTGAAACAGGTCAGTTTATTCTTGTCACCAACGAGGGTTTACTTACGTCTTCACCTCTTCAACCTTCTGGTCTAGGTCTTGAAGCTGCTGATTCAGGTTTCGATTTAGTTGGTACACCCTTATGTTTGGGTCAGTATGTACAATCACAACCAAATGCGTCGACTCACGTTTGGAGCAAAGAGGTGGCCGATGTGCCGATATCTAGATCGGCTGGAGATGGTAACAAAGTGCCCGCAGACGAAAAGGCCGATGAGGAGGATAGCGATTGGGCTGGAGATGGTAACAAAGTGCCCGCCGACGAGAAGGATAGCGATTCATCGCCCATCTGGCTTTGTTGTTCCTCTTCTGACGACGGAGACAAATTAGCGAACCAGAAGTGTTCCATTGGACTAAAAGTTTGTGGCTGTTGGCCAATCTGTTGATTGGCCTGCATAATGTTCTGATGATAGCCGTAGTGCTGGTGCTGTGTAGAGTCATCCATTGTTGCTTGGATTTTGATGAAATTTTGATGAAATCCAGCGGGCATTCTGGCATATGCAATATATATAGCAACCGCTCACAAAGTTGGCTTGGTCGGGCACCACGGGATCATCGCATGATACCCAGCAGTAGTTTGAGGCAGCCCTAATTGTGTACAAGAGTCCATGGTTACTTGTGGCCGAGGCCGCTCTATAAAATGTGCCATCTGTTCCGTGAGGTCCACATAGGGCCACTGCGCTTCAAATCAAGTTTATCACCTGTCTTGTCGTCGTCGCCACAACGGTTCGTCCCGACGGAACGGCTATAGGTGGGAATTGTGGGTCTCGATCTTATGATAGGATTCCTCGCCAATAGGAGAAATCTGGCCAAACAGAGGGGTTAAAGCGGGCCATCTCCGTGATTATATCAACGAGCAAAATCCTACTGATGGTAAAGCATCTGTACGCCCCGTCTCCTCCCAGTTTTATATTTATACGAATCTACCTAAATCTCGTCTGCCCACTCTTTTGACAATGTCTGTTCAGCGACTGAAATGGGAAGCAGACGAGAAATTGCAATTGAAAAGGCTCTTCAGATCACATCCATTAAAGCCAGCATCATATATCGAAAACCTCTTCAACGCAGGAAAACCACAACATCAACGACGGTCACTCAATGCAGTTAAGTATAGAGTAACCTCACTGAAGAAGAAGTGGTACCGGCGATGGATCAAAGAGAGGAGTAAGTGGAGTTATCGCTCTGCCAACGCAATCACTGACACACTACGTAGAAGGCATGGTGCCAACGGCGTCTGCATCATCCACGACGTCGCTCTTTAATACAGTAAGTTTGACTTTGTTCTTCAAAGTCTGCGCTGACAGTCATAGGAATACGCCTGGAGCGCGCCAGATATGGGGATCTTCATCCCACTCCATCCGTTGTTGAAGAATGATCAGCTCTCTCCATCCAATACGAATCCCGAAGATGGTGGCCTGCCAGCATTTGGTCCGGGTGAGGAGACTACAGAATTGGCCCAGGAAGAGAAGCATGAGGGAGATGAGGAAGCTTTTCGACGCCTTATGGTATCGTACGAAATAAGGAGTATCTCGCCTGAAGGTGCGAAATGAGGCAAAACAGTATCTTAGTCCATCTGAAAATATAACACTACTATCCCAAAAATCAAGACTCAATGTCCAACGTTATGAGCTGTGACTTATCTTCACTGCTTGTATGACCATCTCCCTTCTTGCACGACCACTGCCCTTCTTGCATGACCACCTCACTTCTGGAATGACCATCCGGTGGTGTCCCGCCGTTTTTGGAGGGCCGATTACCGGTAGGGCAGCTCATTTACGTATAATTGCTATAATTGCCCATAATTCGCAGGTTCATTCTCATCGCGCATCTAGTCACTTCTTCAGCCGCTTCAATGTCTCTTCAGTCCTATTCAATGGTAATGTTATGCCTGCATCATCGTAGAAGAAAGTTGCTGACCTTCAAACAGCCGGGCGAGGCCTCCTGTCAGTTATGCCGCGACAGATCAACTTGGAACATCTTGCACGAAAGCTACAGGAGACTAGAAGATTCACGTAACTATGGTCTACAACTGGAGAGAGACCTCGTTGAAGCAAGAAACACATTAGAGCAATCACGGTTTGCTCTCATGCAGAGTCAGGAAGCTCTCAGCATGTGCTCTACCAGGCTCGACGAAGAGCGTCTAGAATTTCGTGGTACCCAAGAAGCGCTCAATTTTGAGCATGAGAGGCACAAGGAAACCAGCGAATTACTAGGGCGCGTCTTCGAAGAGGCCAGACTGAGTGGGGAGCTGGCAGATATGCATGGGCGCCAGCTTGCCATGCTCCAAAGCATACCCGGCCCCGAATCTGAGCAGCAGACTGCAGTAGCTGAAGAGCTATGGGTGGCATCTCCTTTGACGAAACAAAATCTAGCGCAACTCCAAGCCTGCGATGAACAGAGCGCAATGAAGGATCTACCTGAAATATCCACCCAGAGCATTCCAGGTGACTTCCATGGTCAACAGAATGGTCCACCACCTCAAGTCGACGAAACTGAGCAGGGGCGGTCGGCAGCGAAAAGACTCAGGTCCAAAAAATGTGCAAACACCAAACCAAACCGAGCTCCAAAGAAGGTTACACAAAAAAGGTGTGGGCGGATGGAATTAAAGGAGCTTTTGCCATCAAATGTTCGAGGTGGAGGAGTGGTAGAGTCGATGTAAGGTCAAGTGGAGATATCGCGGCCGAATCTAGCTGAAATAGATATGTTCAAACTTGCCATTGTGATACCTGCAAGAGTGAACCCACTTTCCCCGTTTGTAGGATCAGTCGTTCGTATTCCAGATGGATGACAACCATCCAAGTTCTCAGGGACCACAGCATATGGATGGTCATGACCGGTTGCTCACACCCCGCTGGTGACTGTTGTGGGGAGCTTATAACAACTGGAAAGGAAGCCCACGCCACTTTTGAAATAATCCCGCCAACCTTGCAAGCAACAACAAGCCGAAGATGCCGGGGCTATTCGTGAGAAGAAACCACTCTGGTTCTGGAACCTCCGCGCCCGCCCTGCCATTGCGGTTGAGGCCGCCAGAGGTCAACAGACTCTATCATCAGATCCACCTGCAAAATGGATCAACCTCCATTCTTGGCTTTTCCCGTCATAGTCTCCGTCAAGCCAAGCAGAAACCAACCCCGAGCCCGTCTAGGAGGGTCTACGAGCTCACGAAGGAGCTAGGTGGCCTACGCCAAGAGATCCAGTTCTATAGGGAATGCTTTGAGGTTTTACAACGACTCCGGGAAAGTGCTTATGATGTTTATCAGCAACAGTTCCTTGCCGGTCATAGTTCAAAGCGCATGACGGAGCTGATAAGTCAGCTACACCACGCCCTGGAGGATTCTGTGCGACGGGAGGTTGATGCGGAAAAGTGCTGGATGGAGTCCTGGGGAGTTCATACTGAGAAAGGAAAAAAGGCGGGACAATTGTGGATATGAGGGAAATTGGGAAAGTGTGAATATGGTTGAGTTAAATCAGCGGTGCATAATACTTAACATATTTTTATGTGCATAATGCATTGCATGAGCTCCGCAGTGCCAAGATTGCTAGGTGCTGTGACCCATTTATTCATTGCCTCACAGAAAATCGTTGGCCACATAAACGCCCTAAACGAGCGCTAAAAGCTAAAGCTAACTTCGCGTCCCACCTCACCCCCACCTCTCCCCCACTCTTGGAAATCATCCTCTACAACTAAACTCCATTCCCCGCGTATCCTTTGCGGCAGTTTTAAACGAAGGAGGCTGGAAGTCTAATTCCACCAGTCGCACTCCTTTATCCATTTGAGTTTGTACCTGCGTCCTAGCGCGGTCGGCGATGGCGTTGTCCGCGCACACTTGTCGATCAGCAAAATGAGATCGGACGCGGGCGGGGACTTACGGGATATAATGATATCTCCCCGTCGGCCGCCTATCTCCTTCCGGAGCAAGCCTTCTATATCCGGCGAAGTAGAAGTCACCTTGATCTTCGAGTGGGTACCAAGCTCCTCGTCCTCCTTCCCAGACTCTGTAACATGAAGGGAAACCTCAAGAATCAACAAGACCGTTAGCTAAGTGGCCAATGAAGTCAACAGTGGTTCTTACCATGCCCGTATCCTGTGTTAAGATTTTGTCCATCCACGGCTTTACCATCCACGGTCTCACAGCATCTTCCTGGCCTGCCGTCCGAATCAGTACGTTGAAATTTGCCAGGTAAAAGAGAGGTAATCACCTTCATTCTGTATCTGCCAGATGAGGAGTATCCGACGCGTTCTCACCTCGCAGCTGTTATAGCCGCTGATGAGATCTTTAAGATATGGCATGTGCCCAGCTATACCTATTCCGGTCGCGATCATGATCACCGTCCCATACGCCCCAAAATCGTGCGGTATTCCAAAAGGGCCGTCGATGAATGCACGAAATGTCTTGTTCGCGTTACGGCTAAGCTCTCGGGTAAACCCATTTTTAGATGAGACCAAGATGGAGATAGTCAGCCCACTTCTATCACGGTCCCACCACGCGATTACAAACGGGTGACCTCGCAGCCCCGTGAATATGCCAAGTCCGGGTATTGAAAGGAAGACGTGCTGGCCAGCCCGGACCCGCCACGGCCTAGGTACAGTTATGTCAACCTGCAAGAGTGTTGGATGTGCCTCGCTAGCAGGCATATCCAACACAGGTTTTGCAGGTGACAGGGGCGTCACTACGGCAGTTGCAAACGGCCGACCAAACACGAAGTTTCTTCTTGCAAATAGACCCCAGTGGACTGCTGAAATTATTGCCCACTGACATATCCCGATATTTATAAACTTCGCTGCTGCTGTCTTAGTCGGAAGGTGGCGCCAGATTGCGAGAAGAGCCATGGCAGCTAGAAGTAGGTGCGAGTTTAGAAACCACTCGTACACACGACGTATTACAGGACGAATCGACAGAATGAATATGAGCCCGAACGCCGAACCTGCCTATCGCAAAGTTAGCATCAGCTGCATCCCCGCCGAAAGATAGGTACATACGACGACCCCGAAAACGCTACCCCACGTCCGGCTAAATCTATCCCCGTCTTTCGTGATGATGACAATGTGGAACGCGGCTAGCGCTATTGCAGTCCTGCCAATCCAACTGTGTGACGCCAGGCTTGTTCGAAGCGAGATGCCCAGCAACTTTGTCACCATACTCAGTCGTGGTCCACAGAGGAGGGGAATGAGGTTGATCACCGCCATGGTAGCAGCACGAGTGCCCATATCCGCCCACGTTGCCCTCGGAATAGTAACAAAGAGCGTGTTTACCATGAGATACAATATGGTCGCAGCGATATGGAACCTTGTAGCTGTTCCTGTGAAAGAAGTCCTAGGTAGCAGATGCGGATATACTGCGTGCTTTAAAATGAAGAATGAAATTGATAGCCACTTAGCAGTCATCACACGATAGAGACCCCGAAGTAAAAGCCATAATAGAAAAATAGCTGCTGAGATCAGTAAATACCAAGTTGGAGTATCCGGGTCGATCCCTTCGAATCTCGAGAGAATCCAAGCGTAAAATGAAGAGAATGTTGAGAGAATCCAATCGTAAACTGAAGCGAATGACATGTTGTGGCGACGAAGATGTCTGGGAGGATAGAAAGTTACAGTGAGCGAGCTGAGGTCGCGGGGTGCTTTCTAAATCTCACAGTCATCCCGATGATATCTAGAGCCGCCAGTCGTAGATGTATGTGCATCATCCGATGATGCCTGTGGAACCGCCTGTCCTGATGTACGTGCATCATCGGATGTTGCATGTGGAGCCGCCGGTCGTAGATGTACGTGCATCATCCGATGATGCCTGTGGAGCCGCCGGTCGTAGATGTATGTGCATCATCCGATGATGCCTGTGGAGCCGCCTGTCGTGATGGACGTACACTGTGGGACAACATCGGTTACCCTCAGATAAATATGGCCCATATGGCCTGTTGAAGAACCATCGCGACTTCTGAGGGCCTCAAACACAACCTCGCCTCACACACTCAAGGAACTAGAAAATGGTGGACAAGAGATCGCTAGCAGAGCAATTCAGGAAGAGAAGGAATAGCCTTTTCCAGAGAGTCCACGAGACAAGCGCTGTCTGCGAAGCGAATATCCTCATAGTGGTCGAAAAGAACAATAGGTTACACGTCTACGGGACCATGAATAACCCGGCCAAGTTGTTATGCGAGGAATACAAAGTAGGTCTAAAATCCCAGGTGCTTTCTTATTTTTCTAACTTTTCAGGCCAAAAAGGAAATTACCTTGAAGAGAGCAGGAGAACTCAAAACCACATCCCGCATGGAAAAGGCCGCGTGTCGCAGAAATGATGCCTTGAAAACCCCCCCGAGTCCACCAAGCAGCCCTCCAATAACCATCCCGGCTGCACCAAAACTCGATCTAGATTCTCAGCGTAAACTGGCTGGTTTAAAGGGCTCATTTGTGGATTTTGTGACTCATACCCGACTGTCAAACTATAACTGAAGCTGGTAGAATTTACAGACAGTAGGAAAGGAAAGCAATTATACATTAGCGTTATTCTGCACATATTGGGACATGATTTAATCAATTCATATAAAACCAAACAGTCCATTTATCTATATAACTGAGGCTACCTATGGATAGCGGGGAAAATGAAAGCCATTGGTGCGGCAAGAAGGGAAGGCATAGCAGGCACAGACGTTCTCATGGCGCAGCTAGAGCTGGTTCTGCCTGCATAAGATAATATTGATGGAGGTGATCGAGTATCGACGAGTATGATAGATGGTAAAGAGGTTGGTACCGCTGCCGATTGAGTATTGACGAGTATGATAGATGGCATAGAGGTTGATTCCTCAACCGTCAAAGTGGTGCTCGAGATTTTCGTCGTGCTGGCCGAGCCTTTCTGTGGAAGCCTGTCATGATATTAGCTAGCAAAAACCACCTCTAAGCTTAACTTACGCTCGTGAGTCCGCGCTTTTGCCATTAATATCAACGTGCAAATAACACAAGATGCGGCTAGAATCATGACAAGTGGGTTCCTCATCTTCACGAATTGCGAGGGATGGGGCAGTCCAATTCAGTCGCATCATCTGTAGAATGGAGGGACTCTTGCAGGAAAGAGGAGGAAGTTGTCGAAGTAACGTAGATATAATGCTCTTGATAGATATACATCCACTTGTCGCCTATTAACGATACGGACTTTTGCGCACTCGGAGTAACATGGACCGCACCCGCATACGAGGGGTATAATACGATGGACGACATCCGCATAAAGAGGGGTATAATACGATGGACGACATCCGCATAAAGAGGGAGATAATACGATGGACCGCATCCGCATAAAGAGGGCGATAATACGATGAACCGCATCCGCATAAAGAGGGAGATAATACGATGGACGACATCATTCACCCGCCTGCCGTCGGGTGAATGAGGTCAACCAACGAGTATTTAACAGCTTCAATATCTCATATAACTGAAATAATCCAAGCCAACATTGCATTCAAATTCAAGATGTCAACAAACTCTCAATCCAAAGGGCTTTCGAAGGAAGCCCTTGATAAATCAAGAGCCGCAAGGGCAAAATATAGAGAGAAACAAAAAAGCGAGGCAATCCAGAAAGCCAAGAAGGTCGCTGACGCGGCGGCCAAGGAAGCCTCCAATCTAAACAGCCTTCGAGAAAAAGTAAAGGAGCTTCAAAAAAAGTACGATGATGGCAAGCACCCCGAATTTAAGGATGAATACCAAAAGGCCTCGAAGGATTTGGCAGCCTCCACTGCAAAAGTCAACGAGATACAAATCGTGCTTAAGAACGCCCAAAAAGAAGCTGACACTGAAATGGGAGACGCAGACGCCGAAGAAGACGTGCAGAAGTCGCTCTTTGTTGGAGATCATTCTTCCGAAACGGGCGACAAAGTCCTAGAGTCGGTGGAGAAACATACAAGCCTACTCGGTCCCGATAACACCAACGTGGCTGGTCAGAATCGTAAAAAACGCGCTGAAACTCCAGGCCCTGATCGAGGGACTCCAGATTTTGGCCGTTGGACTCCGGAGGAAGAAGACCAATACTATATTCTACATGGCGGTTACACACCGGCGCAAGCGAGAGAGGCTGCTGGGGTCGAGACAGATGGGAAAATTGTGGCATGGGCGAGCCATCAGAATTCTAAGCCTGTGATCGTGGCATATGGCCCTCGAAATTCTCGGATTTATAAACGATCGACAGCGTATCGAGAGGCCGATATCCTAGACGAAATCAAAATCCAAAAGTTTGGTCCAGGTAATAGATATGGAGACAAAAAAGTAGACGGGAAGTTAGTCCACAAACCCCACGAATTCAGAGATATTTTGGGAGTAGCCTTCAACTGTCCTGTCGAGGAGCTAATCCCGAAGCCTCCCAAGAAGAAGGGTGTCGACGCCGCTCCGAGCGCAAGAAGCCCACGGGTCGACATCTGGGTTAAGTGGGAGATTAACGGGGAAATTAAAACCTCCTGGGAGGTTCGCTCATCGATGAAGCACATTCTTCGCTCTTTCTGTGATCTGTACATCTATAGAGCTGCGTTGCATTACGAGGCACAATATGACCTATACAAATCTGGCAAGCGAACAGCTGAGGATAGGTCACCAACGCCATTTCCGCAGCCGGCACCTACAAATGCGCAGATCAAACAAGAAGGCAAGGCTGTGAACCCAGCGCCTCCAGCATTCCAGATCACAAAGCCTGTGAATACGGCAGTCTCCCCGGCCTTATCGCCAATAAAGTTGTACCGGGAAGAATGGTGCGAGTTGAATGACATAGATCCAAAAAAGATGACCACAGCGGACGGTGTTAACTTCAAGCTGGCCTGGGATATGGTTCAACTCAGGCTGAAGGCATAGTGGAGGTCTTCTAGCGTATCTCTTGAGTGATGGATTTGCTTAGTCGTGGTCCCTTTTTTTGCCAGCTCTTGCATTGCTACTGTTGAAAGTTCTCTGTTATCATTCGTCTTTCCTTCGATTTGTTTACCTGAATCCGTTATTATTTCCCTTATCAAATTGCGAACTTTCATTAGCCTAGTTAGTTATATAGCTGTTTGCCAAATCAAGTTGTTACATTCTTTGCGCAAAATGAATTATAAATCGTGGGTTAAATGTGATTACTAATAACCACAATGAGGCTAGTGAAGCTAAAATGTCAACGTCGAAAATCCCAGACCCAACTTCACCTGCTCCATTCACTTTCCGCCAGCTCATGGAACGCTCCAAAGGCAACAAAACCTGACTGCAAAACCCGCAATTTACTAATTGTAGCATCAGTTGGTTTTCCTGAGTTCATATCGCGTATTATATCGTCGATTGTCAACAGCGACTCGCGCACAAATTTCGTCTCGTCTGTTATGTATTGCGGGACCGAGGTCTTCCTCTTCTTGTCCTGTTGTCGTGCAGACTGCCGCGTAGGTGGACACTTTCTTTTGCACCCTTTTGATACCTGGGAGGACGTGGTGACTGGCTCACATGAGCCTGTAGGGTCAATCACGTCATGTTCTTCAATATTATACGTCACTTCTCTGTCGAGGAAATTGTATTCGCCTTGAAGGAGCTTTGGGGCAGGCTCCTCTGCTGGTCCCTCATCTGACTGAAGTTCTTTGGGTGATTCCATCGTCGACTCCTCTTCTTCAGTATCCGGCTTTTCAGGTTGTCCTGGTTCTTCGTGCGACTCTGATCCTTCGGGCGACCCTGATCCATCTGGCGACTGTGATCCGTCTGGCGACGGTGATCCATTTAGCGACTCTGATCCCTCTGGCGACTCTGATCCCTCTGGCGACTCTGATCCCTCTGGCGACTCTGATCCCTCTGGCGACTCTGGTCCCTCTGGCGACTCTGATCCCTCTGGCGACTCTGATCCCTCTGGCGACTCTGATCCCTCTGGGGAGCCAGGTACCTTTGGCGACTCTGTTTCCGCATGTGACTCTGGTTCTCCGGCTGACTCAATTCCTTCTGCCACAGTGATAACAGAACTTCCTCGTTCATCTCGAACGAGCCCCTGAGTAATCTCTTGGGCGGGTTCATGAGATAGGTTGATGACTACTGGCGAAAATTTCTTCACTTCCACTCCGTAGTGCGTTGAATTTGGCGTATCGCCAAAACTGGGCCATTTCGCATAATCCGCATCGGCTTTCCAGTCACCGAGGATATCCAATTCTCTAGGCCACATGTCCAACATCGTGTCATCAAAATTGAAGAGATCTGGAGTGAAGGGCTCTGGCATACACCACTTCAAGAAGTCATCTTCTGTCATGTCTATCCATGTCTGTGTTGACGTTGCCATATTGACTGGTTGGGTTGAGGCGGCCATGCTGATTTTGTATCGCTGGTGTGCTTGCGATGAGACTTGAGAATAAAAGGACGAGAAAGTTTGGCTCTTCACAAGTGGGAAGGGGAGCCTTCTTATAGACCACCGCCGGATACGACGAGCTAAGTTGCTTATCAATCATCACCCGATTCTGTCGGCCTTTGAGGCAGTGCATCTTCTGCAAAGCTCAAGCTAATGGTATTTCAGGGGTATGGTCAAACTTGTGAGCTGCAGAAACCCCTGGCCCGGTCGTTTCTTGCGCTTGTAAGTGGGCAACACCTGCATCCACCGCTAGATAGGCTGAGAGCTGCATAACCCCTTGGTCTTAGTCCTGTTAGTTGGCAAGGACGGAGATGAAGCTGCTTTCGGAGCTCATGGCGCGCTACATTTCCGCGAGCGAAGGCGGATTGAATGCGACTGAGCTCAAAATTGGGCAAGCTGCACAGCCTACGCTGAAATGGGCACCGTCGATTTCCGAGATGAAGAATGAAACAGGGACAACATGCAGGTATTACCTCATTATCATCCCCAATAAGACGATACGAGCTTCAATGGGAGTCTGGCCAAGGAATTACTCCCTCCGATACATGCAGAATTCCGTTGTTTACGTGGCACTATTGATGGGAAGGGGCTGTGTGGTGCACTAACGGCTGCATCTAATCACATAGAGAGGGGAAGTCTCGCCCAAGGCAGGTTGCTTTGCGGACACTATGAGGTTTTAGCACTATGCAGGGGTCTCTTATGATATATAAGGCCGCGATATCCCCAGACGAGAGTGCCATAGTTCTCCATCACTTCTTCTCTTCTCATATACTACCCCCGACATCATCTATACAACCTTCATGGGCAGGATGGTTTTTCAAACTCGGAAGTCAGAAGGCCAAGGCTTGTATGCCACAGTTTCACACCACTTGAAGGAAAAGAGTGACTCCGAACTCGTAAGACATCTGGAATTTCAACAATGTGTATAGGCTAATAGCAACTAGGGCTCTCCAGAGTTTGTCATTTCTATGATAACTTTCTGGAAAAAATATTTGAAGGGTTCCGACTCCTTAATTGCCCGACCTCTTGTCTACGAGTTCATTGAAGCTCTCATACCTTTCACATTCCGTGCGTATCCTGCTCAGTTGTAGCTTTAGTTGTGCAATGACTTATCCCCGTTTACAGATTATGAAGGATGCATTCAACCGGAGATTATTCAACTGGCGCTAGGTAAAGTTTTCGTGCAGTTTCCAGAACGTCATTCATACTAACATGATATTCAGATCAAATCACTTCACTCGAACAGGTCCTTAAACAAGATGCAAATCTGCCCGAAACCGTGCAAGGTAGGTTATTATATTCAATGCTTGTATCACTCTAGCTAACCATTGCATAGGAATTCTCAAGGAGCTCAAATGCTTCTACGAGGGTGGAGCGAAAAGAGATAGACGAGTAGATAATGTCGCTATAGTGATTTGTCGTCGGCCGGCAACGGTACGGACATCCCGGCCAAGTTTTTGGAACTTGGCATTATGCTACATGCTGTTTATCAACCTCTGTATGAATTGTATGCTTTACAGCATATAAGGGGAAAACATAGCGTGATGCTCCTTATACTCAGGCTTGTATCAATGGTAGAGGGTGGTTATGCTCAGGGTAAAGTCACTAGCAGAGGTATTGAGTGGAAATCTTTGATTGGCTGGAAATTCAATGACGACTAAAGCTCATTCTACCAAGATGCCTCGGTCAGCTGTCTACTGTTACATAACTGGATGACATTCTCTCCTTATTTTGTGAGGCCATGAACAGCCTTTCGATCATAGCCTCTAAAGCTTCGATTGTAGATTTCAAACGCAGAATATCTTGAGAGTAGCCATAATTTGAGTTTACTAACACTTGCATGTGTTGACTAGTAACTGTCCACCCTTCAATGCTTGAGATAAGTTGAGAGTGAAGGCGTCGATTCGTTCCTTTCTCTCGTGCAAGCTTGGATTGCTGAATCGCTAGTTCGTGCTCAGCAACATTGGCCCGCTGCTGCCAGTCGAAGGCGTCTGCGACATTGACGCTCCTCATCGTAGGCGTTCGCATGCCATCCTCCATCGTCATATCCTCCATTATTGTTTCCATGCCGCCGTTCATAACTGGAGAGTTCGCTTCCTACAACACAATTAGAAATTTGCTAGACTGATGAAAATGGCTCTCACTGAAGTCATATTTCCCGGATGAAAGAAAACGTATTGATTTGCCGTCTTATTATTTGGCAGGATGAAGCGCCATATATAATTGGAATAGCGATGGGGAGTGCAGCTTCATCCGGTGGAACCCATCAATATTCTGCTGGTCGTGGAAGAAGCTTCATCCGGTTATGCCCCTCAATATTCTGCTGGTCGTGGTGGCTTCACCCAGTGAAACCCATCAAAATGCTGCTAGTCTTAGCTGCCCACCCACCGCCTTGCAGTTGATTATATAACTACTAATAAAACCAAGAATCCATTACATTATTCTCTCGAAGACATCACAAAAGAAAAGTACGGTCAAAACCGAAGAAAACAAACAAAACCGCAGAGTATAGCCCAGAAATAACGAACGAGAGGTAAGAAGAGCCTTGCATAGTTAAACCCACGCTGACTAATTCTAGAGCAGCAATGTGCATCGTGATTTGGGTCAACAAGGACCAGTTTGAAGAAGAGAGGACAATAGTTGACGGAAACCGGAGAAAATTTCGCGGCATGTGGCAGCGATTGACAACTAAATCTGCTTCCAGACGAGACCACCTGCCTCCAGCTTATGCCGAACTGGACTCTGGCCCCAACCACCAAGTTGAACCAACCGTTTTGAGGCACGGACCTTTCACACCGAGTGCGGAGGAGGTTGATACCTGTCTAATACCTGCCGAGTCAATTGAAGGCACGGCATGACTTTGAAAGGAAGATGGCAGCTGTATGTAGCAATGCTATTCTAAATTTGTAGACATTCTTGGCAGTTTAGATCACAAATAAGGCATGTTTATTATTTGTAGTTTATGTGAATAGCGGCTGGCTGCACCCATCTCTTGCAATCAGGGCGGAAAGCAACGGACCTGGCATCCTCATTAGCCAATCCACGAGATGGTGATTTGGAGGAATTTTTGAATTCTAGTAGTAAGCTCCGAAGTGGAGAAGAGAGCTCCACCAGACTGAACCATCTATGTCTACTCGATTGATAATGCGAGGGATAACCACACAAAGCCAACCCAGCCATCCAAATGCTGCTCCACGGTGATGCCGTGGGATAACCGGATGATCCCACAAACCGACTGAGCCATTCAAATGCTGCTCCACGGTGATGCCGTGGGATAACCGGATGATCCCACAAACCGACTGAGCCATTCAAATGCTGCTCCACGGTGATGCCATGGGATAATCGGATGATCCCACGAAGAACAAGCAAGTTTTCACCATCACAGTTTTAGTTTAAAGGGCTAAAATACGTATGAACCTGCTGATTCTCTTTAAAAGGCGCACATTTTTCGAAATAAACATCAATCACTATTCTCAAGTATCTTGCTATGGCCTCCTGCACCCATGTTCAGTGGTTAACGGTTCGCCAAGAGGAGACCAATTTCGAGCTACAATACGGAAATAGACTTCATAATATCACCAAATGTCTACCCCAACCATCCACGCAATACCCTTCCGTCGTGCTCTTCGCTGGCAATAGGATGAAATCCAAGGCACTGCGATCCTTATACCCCCAGAGTGCGATTTCAACTTGCCGAAAGTTTGGCATCGTCAACATATGTATTGATTCAACTACCGAAAACGAGGAACACCCGGTCTTGCTTGCAGAAAGTGTTCCTAATTACGCACAGGCAAAATCTCGGGGCAAACAAACCTGTCATGAGGCTAGCAATCATCCCGTCGCGTGGCCTAGTCTCGAGATACCAAGGCGTCAAGAATTCATTGATCATGTTCAGGCGAGGCTGCTGTCGCTATTTACCGACGTGATATGCTTGTTCGCGCAAGACTATGGCGGTCTCGATGCTGTTGCAGAGACACTGATCACTTGGGCAACTATTGGACCAGCATCGAACTTGGAACACCCCATATGCCCTCGGTTGCTCATAGTCGCAAATATTTCCGGCAACCACTTTGCGTCAGAGGCCCTGCGTCTTCAATTGAAGGTCCTCTCTCACCCTGGATTCTCTGACTCCTTCTCGTCTCTCAACGTAATTAATGTGTTGGGGGTAAGCGGCCATACACCTCGAGGGCATTTCAGCGCTTTCGAACAGGTCCTAAAGGAAGAAATCCGCCTTCAACGTGCTGCGCGAATAAATACACACACCCTGTTCTCTATGGTGCACATTGCAGCATTTTTTGACTTGGCCCTAGAAAACTTCGCCAGGTCGCCACCAAGCACATTTAGTTTCATTCATGCCTCTCGAGACGACTTCAAAGTTTTGCCGAACTTTCCAGAGCACTTGAGGTCCTTTATGAGGGTACTGGCTGAGAAAAAGCTGCCTGGCCAGTATGCATGGGAGTTTATAGCTTCAGCGATTATTTTGGACGCTTTCCCGCCTGATATGCACAGTTAGTTTTGCTCTTGTGCGAAATTGCTGTTATGCTAACAAAAACCAGTGTTCAGTCCTTCTGAGGTCTTTCGCGTTCTCTATCGTGAAGCATGTGTGCTGGGTATCCAAGAGTACTTGGACACTCAACAACTCTCAGCTAATTTAGTATGTGCAGATATTGAGGCCAACATGATATCTACGTTCTCTCTGATGAAGCATGGTTCCCAGTCATCAGCTTCCCTACGTCGGCACTATCTTGAGAGAAATAGCGAACACGGGAAGTTGTTGAAATTACCACTCAGCTGCATCGGTTGTCTTCAAAGGACAACTGAACACCCTTTAGAGTGTGGCCACGCCATCTGCGACATCTGCGTGTGCATCTTCGGTACGCCTTCAAAGGGGCTTGAATATCACTATGGACTCACACAATGTCTATTCTGCCTAACTGAGATTACCTTTCAAGCTCGGCTCGTACCCCCTACGTGCCGAATAAGGCTCATAGCTTTCGATGGGGGGGGTTGCAAAGGCGTGGTGTCAATAGGATTCATTCAGAAGCTACAACAAGGCCTAGATCCAACACGTCCACACGCAGTGCAAGAAAATTCCGACCTTTCCATAGGAACAAGTACTGGTATAATCGCCATCGCGTGCCTCTCGTCAGCTGCTGACGTGTCATAGGCGGTGTTATTAGTTTGGGACTATCTGGAAAGAACTGGACTCCCGATCAATGCCTAACATTCTTCCATAAATTTGCAAAGATCATTTTTGCGTCTAAGGCAAAAGCGAGGTTTTCCATCTGGTCGTGGATGTCTCTTTGGTCCTGGATTTCATGGATCATGCGCATCTCCGGCGGCCGCTATGACGCTGATATTTTGGAAAAGGTTCTTCAAGAGGCCTATGGAACCACTCCCATGTTACATACAGCTAGGCCGTCTGGCATGAAGTACGCAGTTACTGCAACCACGTTATCTGATGCAACATTGTGCCTTATCTCAAATTACCACATCGAAGGAAAGCAGACATCTAATTTAGGTAAGTTTGCCTACCCTTGTTGAAGCATCACTGATGGTATTTCAGGATACAAACACCTTCCACCAACGAGCGATAAGGGTGAAATATTAATCTGGGAGGCGTAAGTGACTGAACTACCATCACGAATACAGCTGCTAATATAGCCAGGGCGAGATGCACTACCGCAGCACCTACGTAAGACGTATCGATACAATAATAGCTGACGCATTAAAGCTGACCGTTTTAGAATTTTTAATCCAAAGCGCCTTCGTTCCTATGGCACATTTCAAGATGGGGGTTTGAGAAATAACAATCCAGTCCGGCCAGGTATACGTTTGGCTTCACAGATTCGGAAAGATAGCGACTGCGACATTGTCCTTTCCATTGGCAACGGATTTGAACAGAAGCCCTTGTCACCAGTTGCATCAAATTTCCGGAATCTCTTCCTGGACGGGGCTTTAGCTCGCTTATATCGAGCATCAATGGAATCGTTATCCTTGAATGGGCAGAACAGCTGGGATGATCACTGGCATGGGCTAGATGAAGAAACCAAAAAAAATCACTTCCGTTTGAATTTGCCCTTAGAGGGCAAGGAGCCTAGTATCGATGACACTGGCATTATGGATTCTCTCTATCAACAAACTATGCGCCACCAAGGCGATATGATTGAAATTATTCGGGCATTCAAAGCCGTAACTTTCTTTTTCGAGCTTGACAGAAGTTTAGTCGAAGATGGACCGCACCTCATCTGCTACGGTTCAGTACTCTCTAGAAGCCCAGACGCTCCCAGATTTATACGACTACTCACTTCGGACTATCCTTATGCTCAGTTCTTCAATAATGGGACATCTCTCGGGTATATTAGCAATGATGATATCTGCAAGCTTTGTGGGCGCTATACCAAGCTAGTAGCATTTCGAGTCCGCCATTCTTCTGATCAAGCCGACATCTACCTGAGATTCGCTAGACTATTCCATCGGCGTATAAGTGCATTTCCAAATACTATCGACTGGTTCACTAAGCAACAGAAGCTAAACGCCGTATTTGGGCAACCGAATCATAAAAGCATTACAGGGCCACGACAATCGGATTGCAGTTGCCAACTCCAGCGTCAAAGGGATATCCCAATCAGCTCTCCGGGGAACCTAAAACGGCCCCATGCTATACGGACTAGAACGCGGAGAAAGAAGATTCGAGGAAATGGAGATTGATGCCTTACAAGCAGCATTCCATAGGAGTACAGAACATTATCGAGATTATTTAAAAGCTGGCAATAGGGCTGGGTGATAGAAGCATAAGAATTAATTTTCATATACTATAAAGTCTGCTAGAGACCAAATCGTAATCAATAAGTTGCTCCGTATTGTCTACTAAGCAGAGTCTGTGCTAGTGATATATAGAAACAAGTAGTCCTGGCGTCCTCAGAAAATGATTCAAGCTCTCTTCGACATGAAGAAACTCATCACGAAAGGTCCCGTTCCCGTTTCTCAAGCCGCTTCTTCCATTGCTTTGTGATTGACAATGAGTGTCCTCAACGTCATCAATCCGAGCATTGTGTCGTCGATATGCTGCGATGCCTCGAAATATTTCGACGCTTTGAAATTCAACTGTGCTTCCATTAAATCGTCAATTTTCTTCAGCGCTGTGCTTGAAAATAGTCTGTCGCCGGTAATGTATTCCTGGACCGCTGTCCTCCTCCGACTATGTCGGGTAGGACCGCTTGAGGCCGAAGTCGAACGCTTTCGCTTGACTGGTGATATTGCTTGCGGAGCTAGCTGAGAGGTAAGGTTTGGCAAAGTTGCATCAGCCCCTGTCGCCTCAGCTGGCTCTTTGTGATCTGCCTCAGCGGCGATCTCGGGAAGAATCGCTTTAGCTGGTTCTTGAAGTTGCTCGATGGCCTCCCCTTTACTGAGTTCAGGCTTCAAGAAATCGTCAAAACCCTGCCAGTCCGCAGCACTCCAGTGACTGCCTCCTGATGCCGCTATGTGCATCGTGTTTTGCGAAAACAGCTCGTTAAATTCGGAATCGGGGCTGCCTGTAGTAGAGCAATCCTCGGTTAGCCACTCAGAGTCCACCTCTGTGATTTGGCTTTGCCTATCCGCTAATATCGGTGTTGGCGGGGCCATGTTGTTTGATTAGCGAGATGGATGGTGAGGAAGCAATTTTCTGGAGGAATATTATTCTTCACAAGTTGGAGGCCGCTTCTTATAAGCTCCTCCATGGATGCATTCGGGGCGGTGCTCGCCGCAATGTGGAACCGTCTCGTCCTCATCCATGTCAATCCGCGCTTTCGAGGATATGGAGTACTTAACTATAATCTCTCGAGAAGGCTTCCTCTACCATTTTTGAAGAGGATACGAGTGGTTCAAAGTGGAGGGCCTTTCCGCTTCAAACGACCTCAGCGATTCCTGAGTAAGACAGCAGCGCAAACGTCTTCACGCGCAAAAGAGGCTGGGAGCATCCAATAACGGCTGAAGTCATTTCAAACCGCTAGACTTAGAAGAGCTCTTGCAGCTGCGCCACTATCCGCTCGTTGTTATACGAACGTCGCTTCTGCTCCGCTGCAACAAAAGGGGGGACGGTACAAATATATTTGCCTCCCACTATTCTAACTTGATGGTTCTTTATATAAAAATCAAAGAATTCCCTGCCTACGCCTGACTATTCAAACTTGCCCCTTTTCTTGGCTGGGCCTGTTGGGCTTACACTCACGTGGATATCACTTCCAGCCATATCTCCACCCTCCGTTCCTCCATTCCCATCACTGGACCGACCCTTGTGGAGTATAGTCTTTAGCGCTTCATTCTTCTTGCGCAGTTCACTGATTTCAAATTCCGAAGCTCTCGATTTGTCTGTGGGAAGTAAGAATGGAAACGTTCCAGATGATTGCAGGAATCTCACCATTAAGTCCTGTATTGTGTATCCTGAGTTGGTTATAGTCTGCACGGAGCGAATCCATCTGACCTATAAAACAATTAGACAGCCACTCAGCATTTTCTACGTGAGTTTTGATAAAGATCCTGAACTGTTTCTGAATGGTGTATTAGCTTTTTTTTTTGGCTCATATTTCACAAAGAAACATGGTTTCTTACCATGGAGTGGCGAATTTTCTTTCCTGAACGTGTGGATGGCGTGACAAGGTGATGACTTGCCTTGCGTTTGGACGTTGGATGCTATTAGCTCGCTGATTAATTCTATGAAAGAAGTTAGCTAGGAAAGTAGGACTCCTGTGGTAGAAGCTCTCACGAAGGCTGACCTCCAGCCTGCTCGCAGTTTGTCCAGCTGATTCGGCTGTTTCATTTTGGATTCCGCCGACGCATAAATTGCGTTCTCTTTCTCGAAACATTGCGATCAATGCTGAATGCATTAGTAGTTGCTAGGCAATAATTAAAGAATACCAACATTGTAGTATCATTACTACAACATATTTTCTAGAAGCCTAGTAATTATTAATATTTGATACCTCATAGCGTCACTGCTGTCAAGGCTTACTGCCGCTTCGCTGAGGTCAATGGTGTTGCCATTTACCGACTCTCCATCTAGGTGTGGATTCAAATCAGGTGTCGGTGATCGCTCTTGGTCTTGATTCGAGCCAAGTGTAGATCTTGGAGAGCTTTCTCTAGTAGTCCTCGAACCAGACAAATCCACACCTTTCAGTTGTGGTGGTAACGACATGGCGTGAGATAACCTTGTGTCTGATGAAAGTTAAAAGAGGATGTGAGCCGGACTCAACGTGGGAAATCATCAGTATTTATACTATCTAGCCCGGGGGTAGGGGTATCGAGGCTATGCCCGCTTTTAATAAACCCTCGACTAGAGCTGAATAGAACTCCTCCCTCCTGGCCCCACATACACACTTCAGTTGACTCAGTATGGGTAAAACTTCCTTGAATGACTTATGTTTTCAATCCAATTTAGCTACACAAGTATCCAATATAAAACTTGTGACCTTTGAAATATAACAACTCTGTTGTGGTACGAAGTGAGAGCCGAGATGATAGAAAAGTGTTGGCTTCCTTCCACATTTCCTAGCTAGACTCAATGACTGCTGTTCCTCAACAACTGTGTCCCATTTACCTAGGACATGTAGTATCGGTGTTTGGATCTGCGGTTGGTAGAATGCTGAATACTTGGGGTGTTCGAGGCTGAACCCGGAGTAGCATACTGCAAATTTCAATGGCGGCTGGAGCACGTTGTGCTTGCCATCAGACTTTTCTTCTTGCAGAGAGCTATTTGGATAAGGCATTCCATTTTTAGTTTCCCACTTTTCAAACGCCTGCTTTCTTCCTTCTTCGAGGAGCGAGGCGATTAGTGCAGCAATACAGGCACCTGAGCTGAAGCCTATAACTCCATCGAAAGGCCCATGTTGTCGTATTATTTCTGCAATTGAATCCAAGGCGTCATCTAAGTCGGAAATTGTTTTGTTTTCGTCGAAGAATTTGTTTCCCCCCGAACTATAATCCATACACCAAGTCCACATATCTAGACTCTCAAGTTGTCCTCCAGTTGGTGATTCCTTAGGTTCACGTAAACTCGGCACTAGAATTCTGCATGGAGCAGTAGGAAAACAGAACCAAACTTCGCATGTCCGGGTATGATTCGTAAATGCTTTCTGTAGCGCATGTTGAAGTCGAGACGTCTTTATATCTAGAAGCGGTCCAGATTGCCCAAAGCCTAAAAGTTGAGGTTATTCTGTGCCCGACCCGAGAATTTCTGATTGGAGCATTTACCATGAATCATGAGAACTTTTATAATAGGCTTCTCCATATTAAACCTTTAAAGCAGCTACTTCAGAAAGTAGAACTCTAAATTATTATTGTTCCGCCAGCTGCTGCGACGATTCTTATAGAATTTGTGACCCCAGAAAGTACAATTTTCTGGGCTGTACTGAAAGTAATTTCGTGCTCGTAATTAAATATCGTCAAGGGTGAATTCATAATTACTCCAGCTCAAGGCAGCCATTATTGGGTGGTGTTCATTGGTATCATCGGATCATTTGGATCATCATCGGATTATCACCATCAAGATCTTGAGGCAATCTAATTGAAGCGAGCCGCGAAAGTCAAAATCACATCACTGGTTATATGTTAGGGCCAATCTTTAGATTCCGTGCCTTCATCTTTATTTGAATATACAAATTATGATCATCAACGATATGCTTGACAATGCTGCAGTTTCGATTTCGGAGATTGTTGTCTGAAGCTAAAATGAAGGGCGTGGAATTCATCCGATGTGGATCTCATTATTGAGGGGAATCGTTAGTATCTTTCGGATCTCAATATTGAGGGGGATCATCGAATCATTGGGGTCATTGTTTTGAGGCCACCAATCGTCGACTCGAAATCATATTGTTTATTGCGCATGGCTGGAGGCCCACGACTTCTATAAAT
This sequence comes from Pseudogymnoascus sp. SDFLT0511, assembly GCA_030180035.1. Lineage (NCBI taxonomy): Eukaryota > Fungi > Ascomycota > Leotiomycetes > Thelebolales > Thelebolaceae > Pseudogymnoascus > Pseudogymnoascus sp. SDFLT0511. The sequence continues at coordinate 932,538 of JASCQD010000014.1, forward strand.
ACTACTACGCCACGCTGTACTGCTTTTCTTTTCTTGTCTTTATTCCTAATTATTTATTTACCGCCACTATGGAAGAAAGTACAAAGACAGCACGGACGACTAGATGGCCTATTACAGTGTGTCCTGTTGCAGATTGTCTAGAAGAGCGTGATATTGCAGAGCGTCGTCCTACTCGCCTATTGACTCTAGAACGGCCTGCTCCATCCTCTACCAGGAAAGAATTCTGGTCTGCAGGGCTGACGAGGATTCCATCATTTGCTTGCAATCCGTGGGACTTTTACGAGCCGTTTCTGGTTCCCAGCTCAGGAAGGAGGCTAGTCCTCTGCAATGATAGAACGACAGTGCGAGAGATTAGAGGCTTCAACACTGCACCTCCAAACGAATATCCTTACTGCTCAAAACGGCATAAAAACTTTGTCCATGTTTATGAGACATACTTGTTTGAAGGGGAAGCCTCTGGTATTATTGAGTATGTAGGGCTTTCCCTCGAAGACCTATTGCAAAAGTCCATTTGTTTCTCGGAACCTGAGATAGCATATATTATCAGCCAAGTAAGTCGAGCACTGTCTTCCTCCAATCCTACTGACGTAGTAGGTTCTTGCCGGCATATGTTTTATCTGGTCAAGGAAACTCGGACACGTCCGTATATCCACACATAATGTTTCGGTGTCCATTAACGGCGAGGTCAAGCTTGGTAAGTTCCTCAAACCGATGCAATTTCATTGACTAAATATTTGCAGATCAAACGAGTTCTCCCAAAGACCACAGCTCGGCAGACATGGATTCTTTGAAGTCCCTTGTGTTACAGTTGATGCGCGAGACGGCTGAGACTTTGAACTCTGGAGTAGGGAAGTGGTCGGCCGAGGCAATCAGTTTTGTAGAGGCAATTCCTTATGCCGCTCCTTATGAACTCTCCGATGTTAGTTTCGCAATCTATGCTTCCAGTTCCTGCTAATGCTGACTAGCACGTCTTCATCACCCGCTGTTCGAGCAGCGCAAAGATCCTAACGCCTCTTTGTATCCTGTCCCGTCTTGATATATCTAAGGTAAAATTCGATGAAGAGTTTCATTGGAGAAGATCTAGCATATGCGAACAATGAGCTTGACCGGTGTATTTTGTTTTCTCATGGTCGATGGAACGTTTTGGATGTGTCTCTGCGAGTCTTCCCTATAGTTATAGATGCGTAAATCATGAGAATTATTCAAGTTTAAACTCTTCTATTGCACGTGAAATGAGACATTTGCGGGAGAGGATGGAAACTTGCAACGACTTATTGCTATGTATGATTCAACATCGCGTCGGACAAGCACAGACTGAGTTATGGGAGGTAAATTAGTCATTAGGTTACGTGATGGGACGAACTAGGTACTTTACTATCATCCATAAATGAATGTGCATCCGGCGGTTCTTCCAGAGAATTGTGCGTATGGCATGACTCCAGCTCAAGGCCGCCATTATTGGGTGGTGGTTCATTGGTATCATCGGATTATCGCATTATTAGTGGAGGGCCATCAGCATCAAGATGTTGACGCTAGCCGCGTATGTCGAAAGTATTGGTTATATATAGGGACAATCTTCAGTTCCATTCATTCATCTTCATCTTTACTTAAATATACAAGTTATGAGCGTCAATGATATGCTTGACAATGCTGCAGGCAAGGCACATAGGAATCATGGCGAATCGCTACGCACCTTTTTGGCATCTCTCACAACCTCTGGAGCAATCTTTGGGTTTGGTATAACCGCTTACATACTACTTCGACTTAAATTCCCAGACTACTAGTACGTGGTGGTCCTATTTAGCAAGGAACCAAATGCTAATCAATAAAGCTACGAGCGAGCCCATAGAGTCTTTAATTCGAAATGGAAACCACGTCCGATGTCCCTGCAAATGCTTCTTTCGCCGGTACCAGACCCCCATATAAAACACGCATCTGGGTTTGAAAACTACCTCTTTGACCGCTATTTGCATACCATCATGAGGATTTTCATCATATTGTGCTTGATTATAATGCCCATCCTCGTTCCATTAAATGTCGCTCATGGCAAGAACGCGTCTGGAGGTGTAAAGGGGTTAGATCTGCTAAGTATTTCGAACATTGGACTCTCGCACACAGACAAGTACTGGGCGCATCTTCTACTCGCAATATTAGTAGTTGTTTTGGTCTGCTATACCCTTCAACAGGAGCTCCGGGATTATTCTAGACTTCGAAGCATTTTTCAAGCATCGAAGAACATTGAAGAATCATCTCTCCTCATCATTTCAAGATCAAAGGGGCAGCAGCTCTCTGTCGATGAAATTCAGCGGCACTTCCACAGCATTTCTGGTGGCATCAATAGTATACTGATAAATCGAGACTATAGCAGCTTACATTGCAAGCTACTACAACGAGATGCGTTTATAAGCAATCTAGAGGTTGCTGAGACGCGTCTTATACAAAAAGCAAATTGTCCAAAAAATCATCGGACGCTATATGGAAAGGAGGATAGTTACCCCCATTCCTCAGAGCTATGGATGAAACATCTATGTCGAAAGGATCGTCCATCAACACGACTTCCAGCCTTTTCATGGCTGCCTTCTCTGCCGTTTATCGGGGCCAAGGTCGATACAATCTATCACTTCCGTACAGAAGTTGCTCGGTATAACACTGAGATACAGCGGAGCCAACAGCATTTCGATGAGTTCCCTGAGGTGAATTCGGCCTTTGTTCGTTTCAACAAAGATCTCTCAACGCCATCTATAGCTCTCGCGATCAAAGCGCAAGCCCCTCCGTCCTGGACGTTTAAACAAGGGACAACTGCGGCAGATATTATATGGTCAAATGTCTCGATCAGCTGGTGGCAACAGATTATTCAGACAGCTTTCGTGTACTCCCTTGCTGCTGCGCTTACGCTTGGCTTCGCACTTCCAGTAGCAATCGCAGGCTCACTTTCTCAGATTGGATACCTAACTTATGTTGTCCCTTGGCTGAGACGGCTGGAATCGCTCCCAAGTTGGGCCCTAGCGACCATTCAAGGAGTTCTACCCCTTGCAATACTATCTCTCATCACTGCTATGGTTCCAAGCGCACTACGTCTTCTTGCAAATATGCAAGGACTACATTCTCGTCAGAGGGTAGAGAACTACGTTCAGATCTACTACTTCTCTTTCCTTTTTGTGCAGGTATTCCTTACCGTCTCGTTGTCGGCTGGTATCACCACCATCATCGGACAGTTGCCAGATACAGTTGAAGCAATACCGACGCTGCTTGCCCAGAATTTGCCCAAGGCGTCCAATTATTTCTTCTCGTATATTATGGTTCACGCTTTCACGACCTTCGCCTTCACTCTTATGCAGATTACTGGAATTATAAGCATGTTTGTTCTCTCTCCTTTGTTTGACAAATCTCCAAGGCAAAAGTGGATGAGAAGACAGAGCCTAGGACTTCAAAAATGGGGTACCTTTGTCCCAGTCTTCACAAATATGGCGTGCATAGGTATATTTTCTGTATTGGCTACTGTTGAGATTGTACTAACTGCGTAGGACTCATTTATTCGGTCATCGCTCCTCTTATTCTAGTCTTCAGCATGATTTACTTTGGGGCGCTTTGGGTTCTATACCGGTTCTACCCTCCAAAACTCTCTGATATGGAGCTTGGTGCCACGGGCCTGTTTTACCCAACAGCAATTCGTCAGCTAATGACAGGCATATACTTTATGGAGTTATGCCTTGCTGGCCTATTCTTTCTCGTCCGCGATGCTGACGGCAATGCCACATGCACCGCACAAGCGATAATTATGATCGTTACTATGGCCTTTACTGCACTGTTTCATTTTTCGTTAGATCATAAAAGTGGATTACATTGGCTATCCTCGCGACCCATTTTCAAGCAGCTGATGGCACAGACCGAAAGTAAAGGCAAGGATATGCGCGTTGCAACAAAGATATTTCAAGATCCTTGTCAAGACGAAACTCTTACTTCTGACCCTCCAGTCCTGTGGATACCAAAGGACGAGCTCGGAGTCGCGGAAGATGAGATCGCCCATACGAGAGAAACTTATAACAGCATTGGGATCAGCTGCGACGGCGCATCTCTCAGCGCACAAGGCAACCTGATACTGGGGGGCCAGCCACCCGATTGGCGTTTAAAGTGAGATGATAGGCTTTCAGTGTAGATAGCTTTCCACTATAGTATTCAACAATGTTCACAGGGGCTCTGGAGTCGGTGTAAATATTAATTTTAGGCATTCTTGGCTTAGCTAGTACTTTGCTCGAACACTTCCATATGAGATACCTTCAAAGACCAGTTCAAAATATATTGATGCCGATTTGAAGGTCATCTCTAGTTCATAAGGGATTTTGTAGTACTGCTTCCCTTTGGAATTCGCTGCCGTACCCAGATGATCCAGAGGATACTACTCCTGGCTCTCTCAGACACTATATATAGGGCGCAATGGGACTATTTTGCCATAATCATGCAATAAAATTCGTACCATTATACTGTGTACCAGAACCATTCTTCTGGTTGCCCCCCCCCGAGTTGTACTGAGTGCCATTGCCGGTGTTGATGTTTTGGGGCCCACTACCAAAGTATGCAAATAGACCCACTTGTCGGACAACGTTGGGAGGGCGGGAAACAGGGTTGCTTTGAATTTCATTGTACTGAATGCCATTGCCGGTGTTGATGTTTTGGGGGCCACTGCCAAAGTGTGTAAATGTTCGCCTCCGTAGATCATCGCTATTTAAGAAAGACTCCGACTCCATTTGTGATACTTCCTTAATGGCCTTTGCTAGCGCTGCTTTACTTCTGGGTGTTGTTGTCCCTGGGAACTTCGTTACTATGCCTTGCAGGTTGTCCAAAAACCATTTTATAACCTGAATACTCTTATCTAGCTGCGAGTAACAATCTTCTGGTACAAACAAGTCGTAGAGATCCATAGCTTTGTCTTTACATTTCTCAATAGTAAGCGCTAAATCGGTTTTGGTGGTCTCGTTTGCCGTTTTAACATATGTCTGGGTGTCTTCGAAAATTTTCGAGATGAGAGAAGGTTGTCTGGTTAACGTCTTGAAATTTCTTGGGATATTCGACTTGTCGTCGATAACAACGACGACGGCGTCGATAATTAATATAATCCCATCTATGTCCTTAAAAACACTTGCTTCGCCGTCGTCTGACATATTTGGTGTATCGGGAGTATCGGAGCTAACAAGTCAGTAAAACATACTGCAAATTCCAAAGGCTTTCTTACCAAGCTGTGGATGAGGAAGGGGAGTCCATTTCGATATTAGAAAGACTTGAAAAGGCTTGAAGGCGGAAGTATTGTCTGTATCGTAATGCACGTCAAGGAAAGTATTAAGTGAGGCTGGACTTTGCAGGGCCATTGTTGTCGGCTCAGATAAGGAAGGAAGGCGGAGGAACTGTTTTGGAAAGGGAGGGCGGGGCCTTCTTATAGGGGTTTTCTATAGATAACGAACTAAGTTGGCAATTAGCTCTTCGCAATTGCGCAGCATCGAGGCAGTTTAGCGTAGCTGAGAATATTCCAGGGGCAATTGAACCGATGAGCTGTAGAACCCCTTGACGTTGCCACTCGATGCCCTTGTAAATGAGCAGCAGCTGCGACTTCCGCTTAGCAGGGTGATGAGGAGCGCGGCCCCTATTGGCTTTTCACACGTTAGTCGTGACGGCTGAGCTACATTGCGTCTGTGACTGGGCAATAGCTGAGACCATATCTAGGGACCCTCGCGAGACGCATACGCACAATTGCTTCCGCCCATCTTAGTGGATAGGAGCTGAGATGGAAGACTGCGTCAACTGGTGAAAGCTATATGCTGCGCCAGGATCAGCCCTTGGTGGAGCTAATACAGCATCTGTGGCCAATAAGAGATTGTTCAAAACGCCCTCTGAGGCTATCGCGGAATTATCCTCAGAGCAAATTAGCTAGCTTCGCAGGTTGCAGCGCGAAACTGTTGACAGCAGTCTTGTATCACAGATGCATTTAGCAGTAGAAGACTAACCCCCTTACAGCGGGCCTAAGCCATTAAGTCTCCTTAGCGTTAACATGGAGTTGCGATGCAGTTTCCTCTAGTCCTACGAGAAAGTTAAACTTCACAAGTCATATGAGGTTGATTCCCTGAACTCGAGTTGTATACGTAAGCCTATTTTCGGTGATCTTGAGCCTCAAAGGCGACTGGCTCACCACCCTACACCGTGGATGATAGATATCAGGTGTGAAGGACTGATTTCATTAATCTCTACGCGGATCACTTTGGCAGTGGCCAAGGCATCAATATGCAACTTGATCAGAATGCATTGAGAAATCTATCTCGGACAAAACTACATACATGGATTGCTTCCCAGCTTTAGACAAGTTGCGGCTTTGGTAAAGTTCTGTGAGTCCTCAGATGCCTTTAATGCCCGTTCTTGAAGTATGCGCGATGTTATCTGCAGAAACTCCCGTGCATCTTCAAGTTCTTCGGTCCGCGTTACTTCTGCTTCGCGAAGAGCTTTTATGTCAGTTAACAGTTCCGTATTCTCGACTTTAATTCCCATCATCTCAATCTCTAGAGCCTCTCTTATAGCCACTTCTGCATTAAACTTCTCACGCCATTCTTTAGCGCTAAGTTGAAAGGTAATTGCATCGCTGGAGCGATGCTCTCTACTCTTCTCTGGTGCGCCAAAAGCTTCGAATGTTGTAACGAGTCGCATTTCTGGATTATAGTCTGCAGCGCCTTTTCCGAGCACAGCCTTGAAATGAACTCCAACTCCGTTGCACAGGTCGATATAGGCCCCAGTCGAGTGCTTGCTTAGTTGTTTATTAAACAATGCAGCCTTTCCAGCTGTCAAAATACTCCATTGATACAGGTCCTCGGGTTTTGTTATGAGCTTGACATCGATGGGGAGTATAGCAAGCCCAAGTTGGGAGTCTGGTCACATGACACAATTAGATATGGCTTGCTATATACCGAGTACACTCACGAATGTGATTGGCTAACTTCTCCCTGCACTCTGTTCGCCATTTGGCCCTTTCCTGGTTGCTGGTTCGAGGGCAATTCATTCTAAATCTAATTACATACTTTACTGCCGCCATAGCGCCATGTTATATTTACGTGGTCGTGGTGGTTTACTTACGCGTGGTGGCACTTTGCAGCAGAAAATTGAGGTGTGGTCAACAACGGGTATCATCAGGTGGTGACCAGCAGATTGCTGCTCTTTCAAACTGTGAGCCATTTACTTCACTCGCGGGCATATGTGGCAATTGGACGCGATATTTGAAAGATCGTAGTCTTATTTTCAGAGTAACGAACGATTTGCACCAGCAGCACGTTAGCTAATATTGTGGTACATTACTTTTCAAGTGCCCGAAAAAATGCACCGAAGCAAATGCTTGAGAACCACGTTTCCATTGCCAGAGCTGGCCAAATTGTTGTGGAAAACCTTTCCGGTACGTTTGGTATATTCACTTAGCGCTGTGACGCTGTTGAAGATTTGTATGTTGGTCTCGCTGAAATCACCACCCTTACGGCCCCATTCAATCAGATCAACGATGTTGACATGCCTAGTTCGAACTGCCTGTATTTTTGTTAGTTTTTTTTTGGCATTTCTCATGTGCGGATCCAGTACCTTCAAACAATCCTCAAGGTAACCCCAAGGAACCGGACGCCTCCAGCGGGCATGTCCTCACAGCCTCTGCTCCGCTGCTTTTTCGAGCTCCCAATGTAGAGTCGGGATCCCAAATCTGCACGACCACGCCATGGGAGGCTCCTAATGCCGGGCTAGAAAAACTTTTGAACCTATCCCAGACCTTGGAATTGGACGGCGAGGTAACACCGGTGCAAGCATGGAACTATATACGGCGGCACCAAAGATTTGAAGGTCTCGAAATGGAGCGACCCCAGTCACTGACAAGGAAGGTGCTCAAGGAAGTGAAATGCTATGGGTAAGCTGCCCACACACCCATTTTTTCCCCCCACGAAACACACAGGCAAGCAGTTTGCTACGAAATTAACTCGGATGTAGATTTGGCGCCGTCGTTGAACAGGAAACCTTCGAGAGTCTAGTATTTGATGCGCTAGTTGTTGGGAAAGTATTCTGAAAATAATCAGGGCCTGTAAACCAACATTTTTTTGCTTACAATCTGTGAAAGTGCCATAAGCTTCAGTACATTTGTTGCAAAGAACTATAACAAGGTTTGATTGTGATCCTCTACTGTGAAACTATAGCTATGAACATGTATCCCTTCAACGGTGTTATGATGTTGATGACACTTGCCCGCACATGACTAGGACCGTCATCCCCAATTGCTCCGAAACGAAGCGTGAGCCTGCTGCAGACATAGCATCCTATCATTATAAAGTCGTGCCTGGTGATACGCAGCCACTTGGGAGCGAGCCTGGGTTTGTGCAGCTTGCTGCCGCTGCTGCTGTTGTTCCATCATGAGCTTGTTGCAGCTTAAAGGCACGATCGAGGATGACGCGTGTTGGATCCGTACCCTGAGGTGAGGCTTGGAGGAAGGCGGCGCGGAGGGTGGCATTGTATGGAAGTATTAATCATAACGTGCGGAAGGTGGCTATGAAAACCTTTGTCGACAACGCATGTCGTCACGTCATCGAACGCCATATTGTCTCTGACCCGCCGGACTTATTTTCCCCAATGATTGTAATGGGACTCTCGGATCAGGACCTAGTTCGTATTGCAGCAGAGCCGCCGTCAGAAAACCAGCTGCTGGGAAACATGTCCTGTCGGACAACCCCAACTAGAGTACCAACCCCCTGTCCCCCAGGGGTACGACTTTCTCGTCAACGAAGAGGAGAAAGTATTTTCCGAGTCGGATTTACCCAGCGCAGTTTTACATCGCCGGAGAACGCCCGTGGCGGGGCGGCGAGCGAAGGAGGGGTGCCTGGGAGATGGGACTTGGCAGCACGGCAATATTCCCTCTAGACTGGAAAGGATTGGCCCTCCCCTGGCTCCATCAGTCGCGTGTGCCAAGGATCGCGCTGCAGGGAATTCCAGGCTGAAAGTGTTGGATGATTGAACCGAGACGCGCGTTGTGATGAACGCCGTGGCTTGGATGATCATTGTCTCACTAGCAGAGAGTTGCTGTTATGCTGAAATAGATAGCTGTTATGTATGTACAAGCACTTGCTCTCGGAGGATATTTGTAGGTGTTTTGTGGAGTACTGTCGGTAGTTTTGCCCCTTCCGTACTGTTGTTGCTCCTCCTGTTGCGCCTACATCAGTAGTAGAGTAGTAGTAGTAGTAACATTGGTAGTAGTGGCACTAGTAGCAGTATGCAATAGTAGCAGTCTAATGCTCTAATGCTCTAATGTACCTACTTTACTACTCTGCTTACCTTTTAATGCTGCCCCTACTATTTTCCCCTTCTACGGAGTATGTACAATTTCTGCACTAAAATGTTCTCTCCACTACGGAGTATCACTAGTCACTGTAAATGTGGACTGTAGGTGGACTGCACGATACTGCACATGTGGGTTTCTGCAAGTTGACATGACATGACAGGGGAAGAGCACGACAGGGAAGACTAAGACAGGGAAGAGCAGGGCAAGGCAGTTCAAGAGGTTATAAGCAAAGATAGGCGTGATATACTTAGGACGACATGGACATGAATAGGGACAGAGAGAGGGACAGGCTATTCTGCCCCTTCTACACTTCCATAATAGCGGGTCTTAGGGGTAAACTAACAATGGTGCAGCAGCCAAGAATTGTCTACGTACAGAGTTGACATGTGCCCCTTCCTTACACACAACGAGTCCCTCTATTTTTCAGCACTCGATCCATCCCGTTCCCATCCTTCTCTTTCAACTAAACCTCACTATCTCCAATCTGTCCAAATCAACCCCATTTCCAATGCACTGCTGTCTTGTCCCCCAGTCTATCCAGTTCCTATTCACCCCTTTCCCCCCATCTACCTTGCTCTTCGTCTCCCAACGTCTCCATCCCCCTTCCCCCACCCCTCTCTCTTTCTACGGATCCACTCTTGATGGCTCTGGCTGCGGATAGCCACGCTTTACCCCCAGCTCTGATCTGAAGCCTCCAAACAATCCCGCCACAAACTCAAGTCACAAGCAACTGAGCTATACCACGGACCTGCTTCTTATAATACAGCGAGATCCCCATTTATTTCCGTGCCCGCCCCTACCAAGAAAATCCGTGAGACGTCTGATGCCAACCTCATCCACCAGTCTTGCATCGCATCTCATACCATCGTCGCCGCTTCACATCTAGAATGGAGCTCATGGAGCTGGTTGAAAATGAGCCCACTGTTCGACCCTTCCAGTGTGAATGGCCGTCATGCCAAAAGGTCAGTCGCCGTTTGTGCCGACTTGCACAATGCCCCCAGTTCCCCCCGGTGCTGGTTGGAGAGACGACATACTAATGGCATGCAAACAGAACTTCAACAGAAGATCTGACTTGCAGAGACACTTTAGAATCCACACCAACGAACGCCCATACTCGTGCCTGACGCCGGGCTGCAACAAGAGCTTCCTCCAGAGGAGCGCCCTCACTGTCCATATCCGCACACACACGGGCGAGAAGCCGCACCAATGTCAACAACTGGGATGCGGCAAACGGTTCTCAGACGTGAGTGGCTTCCCCCCGGGACATCCTTACTACCTCTGGCCATCTTTCTAACCTGCGCCAGTCATCGAGTCTTGCTCGCCATCGCCGTATTCACACAGGCAAACGGCCGTATAAATGCTCCCATGAGGGGTGCTTGAAGAGGTATTCTCCCAGCACATTTGCATGCTATTTTCTCAACTAATCCTTTCCAGCTTCTGCCGCAAGACCACAATGGTGAAGCACCAGCGTCGATCGCACCAGCGTGGAGGAGGCGTAAACTCGTCCGAGCTGGAACATGGCGATACCTCGGATTCTGATATGGGAGAGTCGCCGACCACCCCCCAACTAGTGACTCAGGCACATTGGCCCCAGGACCTCAACACAGTCATCACCCACAACGTCGTCCAGAGCCACCGAGTCATCCAAAGGTCCCCATCCTTCCCTGACTTCGGCCACAGCCAAACCTACGTGACCTCCGAAGTCTACCCCACCCGCCACAGCCTCTCCGAGAGCCCCCAACACTACCAGCCCCGCTCCCTCTTCCCCCAGGACCAGCGCCACCCCCAAGAAATCATCCAGCAGCGACAACCCACCATCCACCAACAGCACCCCTACTTCATCTCCGAACAAAACAACCCCGGCGTCGCCACCATGAACACCAACCCCAACCTCCACATCCAGACCTACATCGCCCGCCCCATACCTGACCGCCAAATCCCATACACCTCCCAACCCCTCCCCGCCTCCGTCGATGCAAGTTCAGACACCTATCCCGCTCTCTCCGGGCGCACCCCTCCCCCTCCAGAACTCTACTACGCCCACCAGCAGCAGCCGCTCCAGAAATTCGACTACCCAGCGCAAGTCCACCAACCCTCGCCCATCGAACAACAACAAGCCTCCGTTGTCCAGTTCCAGCAACAACAGCAACAGCAACAGGCCATCCCCAACCCGACACAGCAGCAGTTCCAGACGCCGCAGGAGCAGTGGTACGCGCAGGCGCCGTTTCAGGAGCCTGTTGAGGTGATTAGTGCCATCAACTCGTATACGAGTGCCGGGTTGTATGATCCGTGGCAGGTGAAGATGGAGGCGTTTGAGGATCCGACGATGCAGTTGCCGAGTGCGAGGTGTGATGAAGATCAGTATTATCTAAAGGTGGCCGACAGAACTGTGCCGATGAATAAGACTTACACACTCTCTCTCTCTCTCTCGCAGAGGTGGATTACATAGCACCGCCTGGCGCCACTCCTCCGACGTCGATGAAGATGAAGACGATGAGTTTAACAAAAACTAAAAGTCTATACACCAAAGTACTCACCTACATACTACGACTCACAAAAATTCCGATTATTATATTGAAGACCTAATTAAGGGGGTTTTGGTTGTAAGAGCGGAGATAATCATGGCCATAAAGGAACGGGGCGCACTGCGGACTACCACATCAACTTGAAATACCCCAAGATCCTCCACAGCAACCCAATACCCACAGCAGCCAAGCAAGCCCTCATGCCCTCATGCCTATGGTGTGGCGCTGGATAGATGCTTCATCGGCCATAGCAAGTGTCGAAGGTCGTTCAAACTGCAGCTGTGTCTGAACTGTAGAGTAGTGGCAGCTCTGCAACGAGAAGAAAGTGGGAAGCCAAAGCGTTCTGAAGTGGGTGGTGATGGGTTCATTCAGTGAGTTTTGCCCGCCGGTACGAAGGTCAAAGGATGAGAGCCTTCATTATCATATGGCGCTGTTGCGACCATCCCCTTAACCAGATGGTCCATCGGGTGGTCCCGATTATCCTACACAGATGGTCCCGATTACCCCTCACCATCACCTACAACAACGAAAAAAACACCCACGACTACATCTAGTGGTGGTATTGTCACTCCGACTCCAACACAGACCGGCATGGTGGAAGGGTGCAAGGAATTCTATCGCGCTGTTGCCAACGAAGGGTGTTTGGTTATCACTGAGGCCCATGGGATCGAGCTAGCGGATTTCTATGATTGGAACCCGGATGTTGGAACTGACTGTACCAACCTGTGGCCTGATTACTATGTTTGCGTCAAAGTATAGGGAATCAGAGCCAGGCTTAATTATTTCGAAACAACCTCCAGTAAATTCATATATTATGTAATATTTCCCTAGAGTCATCATAGGCGTGAATTATATATTATACATTGTCATAGTTCTCTAAGGTACAACGGAGCTGACAAGACAAAATTATTAGAAAAAACAATCCTTTGACTTATAGTGCCACCTGGAGATATAGTATTCGCCTGGCCCGCAGACTACGTCAATACTGTCTATAATTAGTGTTTTTTTAGCACGTGTGGTACTTGGTGGGTGATCATAATAAGGCTAGAGGCAAAGGAACGGAAGTCTAGCAAGGCACGATTAGCGAGGCTCAAATACTGTAGAGTATAAAAGGCAAATGTGAGTCATCACAACGGAAGCCATACTTTTGTTCACCATGCGCCAAACCCAATCCCGTATAGAACAATTTTCCAACTAAATGTCGTATCCAAATCCAGACGACGGGTTATCCCTCAGACAGAATAACCCAGCATGTCAGCTCCCACCTAAGATTGTGAAGATAATTGTCGATCAGGTTCCCAACAGCACCATCAAGAATCTGCGTCTCACCAGCCGTTATTACTCAGAAACAGCAGCTCTGCGCCTTAATCGCCTCTTCATCTCCGCGAATCCGCGCAATGTGGAGGTATTTGCCGCCATTGCCAATCACGAGGTCTTTCGTGCCCAAATTACCGAGATCATTTGGGACGACGCGCTACTGTACGTCCGGCCTGAGCCGCATAATGAAGTAGAGGGCGACTACGGGTCGGATGATGATTATGAAGGCTGTGAGGATGAGGACGAGGATGAGTATGAATGTGATGAGGATGGGATTGATTGGAGAGGCGACATTCCGGGGTGGTTCCGTAAAGCTTGCCGTCAAAACATTTTCGACATGAAGTGGTGCCGCGATGAGGACGTGGACAGGCCCAGCCTTGTAGCAAGGGAACAGCAGATGTCCGAGCAAATGCCCATGGAAGAGGCATGGGCATACTACCAAGAGCTACTGCAACAACAGCGCGATGCCCTAGATTTGAAGGTGCATATCGATGCGTTAGAGAAGCATCTTGGATCGTTCCCGGGGCTGCAAAGAATAACTATCACGGCGGCGACACATGGGCGGCTGTACAATCCGCTTTACGAAACGCCGATGATCCGCGCATTCCCTCGCGGGTTCAACCACTACATTCCACGCGGCTGGCCCATCATTCGCACGTGTGTACCCGAATGCAACGACTGGAACGAAGATGGCAGCGACTGGCAGGGCTTCCGGGTCGTGACGCGTCTTTTAGCGGAGGATAGGGATTACGGCAGGGTGACAGATCTACGCATCGACGCGAATGAGCTAGAGATGGGACTGAACTCGCGGGTGTTTGAGAAGGAAAATCGTACCTTAAATGACTTTCAGGCAACACTTGCGCGCCCAAACTTTACGCACTTGCACCTTGATCTAATGGTAGATCCACACTACAGGCAGGCAGATGTATTTCGCAGTGGGCTTCTCAAACGCGCACTGGCTAGTGCCTCAGCAGGGCAGGGTTTAAAGTACTTGAGTTTAAGGACGAACATGGACATATATCGGACAAGTGAGCGTTGCAACTGGTATGTTCCGCTCACAACGATATTCACACCCACTAGCTATTCACGGCTTGAACACTTTGGCCTTGCCCGATTCTACGTCAAGCAGGACGATCTCCTGGCGCTTCTCGCCTCCTTGCCAAAGACTTTACGGTCGGTTGAGCTGAGCAATATCCCGTTCATAAGTGACGGGGACAGTTATCGAACGCTGCTATATGGGGTACGTGACACGCTAGGCTGGAAGGGGCGGGATCCAAGACCCATTCTCACCGTCAGCACCGACATTCAAAACCCTCTACCTGGGCGCGCCATTTGGGTCGAGGATGAGCTGTACAGATTCTTGTACCAGGATGGAAGCAATCCATTTAAAGATAGCCCGGTTAAAAACTCCCGTACTCAGATCAAGGAGGGGTTTGGCTGGGAGAAAGATTCCTTTGATCCTGATCACGAGCGCCCGCATGTGGATGACTATGATTTAGCTGATATGGGCTATATCAAGGATATGGGCCCCCGGCCTGTGCCGCGGCCGCGCCCACAGCCACTATGAACGTCTATATAGCTGCCGAAACTCTAGGTGCCCTCGTCAACAGTATTGACCCGCTGACAGCACTGAGCTCTTCACACATTCCCCTCGGAAGTATTTTGGGTGGACTGGCGACGCTGCAAACACCGTCTAATACGTGTTTGGACTAGGCAGCTTTACGTTAGAGGTAGCAAGCATTATTATAACGGTTATCTTCAAGTTTCTTATATAGGTTTCTATTCGAATCGTTTACTCCAAACTGTGCTGGTTGTCTACGGAAAGATAAAGACACTGGTACCGGGCAAGTTGTAGTCGAATCCCGTATTCGAAGTATATGGTATTAAAACCATTTTCCGATTTTATGCCGGAGACTGCAACTTTGGAACATGGACTCTACAGCTTCGAATATGGGTTGTTTCGGGATGAGGGCGGAGTATGGTTTGATAATGGGGAGATTGAACGAGCTGAATGCCTAGATGAGTCAATCTGGCTTGGTGAAGATGGGGAAATGTATCGCAAAAGAACAGATGGTGTGTTCAACGACTTTTTTGTGGGGTTGGAGAGAAGGGTGGTGATAGTAGAGAATGGCGACAATAGCGTCATGTGCATTGCGCATAATGTTTTGATTAACTGAGAGAAGAGTTTAAAATATGAGATACATGGCTGCAGTTTGGTTATTCGTTGTTGAATGGAAGCCAGGCCTGGATGGCGAACCACTCCATCTGTGCAGTCGATGAGCGAAACTGCGATCGCCACCGATAATTCCGCAACAGTCACAACAATGGCCTCGTACCCAACCGCCGAAATGGTAATGTCATGGGCAAAGGCAATCTGTAGTCTAGTTTGATGACGACCACCGGATGATCCCATAGATGGCGGCTCTGAATTGCTTAACCTTATATAAGACTATGGCATAAGTAGGTCAGTTAGTTTCACAGCGCAAGCTAAATCCATACGAATCATGTCTCCTATTGCAGAGTACGTATACACCGTGGGCAATGGCACTAATGTTCACAAGATTAGGGGCCAGCTTCTTTCGGGGAAGCTCAAAAATTCGACATATAAATCGTAATTCGCACGGATCGTCTGAAAATGTGGGGATCGCAGCAATTGTACTTGCTGCGATTGCTATCGTATTGATGTCAATGCGAATCATCATGTTCCCAGTGCCGTAACAACAGCTCTAGAAGGCTGCAACTAACTGGAGTTAGAAGGAATAGGAAGGTCAGGGCGCGCAATGAAGCCATGAGGCAGGAACAGGGCTAGGGAAGTCAAAGAACAGAAATCTTGGAGTCGATCAGGATGTTTGAGTTTGTTCTAGTCCCATGTACTTTACCGAAACAGATGCGGGGTATTGGCCCCCGCATCCCAGCTAAGCGCCTAGCCTCATGCCGCGTAACTCGCTCACGGGTTAAAGGCAGTAAATGATAAAAACCAAACTAAACCAAACCACGGTGGTGGTGCATGACATCCATCATCTTCATCTATCTTATCTCGAGGCTTCCAAAAAGCAACAAAAGCAACACTTACAGCATGGGTTCGTGCCTTGAAAGATGCCCCGTAGAGGTGATCAACGCGATTGTGGAATCTATGGAGCTGCATGATTTGAAGACCATTTGCAACCTCCGCTTGGCATGCAGGACTTTGGCTGCCAAAACCTCCTTATCACACCATTTCCAGGCGTTATTCAAGTCGGAACACGTCGAACTGAAGGAACAGGCGCTCTGCCCTTTTGCTCAAGAGACACAGGCGGGCGGCCTTCGCTGCTTGGTCCAGAATCTGACCCTGAGTGGTTTTGCCAGTGGTGACAAACCCCGACGGACGCGGACATGGAAGGATAAGATGATGTTATCAAGACAGAGAAACAGCTCACTGCTCAGTCATGCGTTTGACTCCCTGGCCAAAAATGGTCCGACCGGGAAGCTCGAGTCGCTCTCTCTCGACGTAACGGTCTCGCCTGATCTCCAGCACCGACACCAACCAACACGTGCCCATGCTAGCTTTGACTGGAGGCATGTTTGGATGGCTGCGGTGGACACTTTCCTCACGGCTGTCCCGTCTCTGGCGGGGAGTCGAATACAAATCGAGAGTCTCACCATCTTCAATGGTCCTGAACAACAGCGCTGTAGTCTTCCTTGCGATGTCCTCGCCAAGATCGACTGGGACGCTCCAGGTCTGCCCAAGTCCCTCTCGTCCGTGCGAGCCCTCTCCATCAGCCTATCGAATCGAGTCTTCAAGACTGATGAGTTTGGAGACGAGGACGGACGCGGAGTCGACCCAGACGAAGGCCATCTACACCAAGACATATCTATAGCGCAAGACGAAAGCAACTTTACAGGTCTCGCGAATTTCCTTCGACTCTTACCCCAGCTCAAAAGAATCGACTGGCACTACTTTCGACTGCGCGGAGAACTCCAGCATCTGTTACCACATAGTCCGGAACGGCGTCCTGAACGACTGTTACAACACATTATCGAGCTGGACACGCTGCCTGCCCTGACGCATTGCTCGCTTCGGGGCGTCTATGCAAGGGAGACGGATTTGCTTGCGTTCATCAAACGAACAGGAGTCGCCGAAGTGCGTCTAATAAACGTGCACCTCGTCTCGGGAACGTTCAGGTCCATTTTCGACCACTGCACCAGCGCCGCGGCGCCTGTCACCGAAATGTACTTCGATAACTTGACCGAGCCGACGCCCCAGTCGCCACAAGTCCGCTTTTTCGGACGCGCGCGGTCGCGGCGTGGCTATGGTGAAGAGGGATATTATTGCAGATCACTGGCGCAGAGCGGAGAGGATATCAAGAAGCATATTCGTTACCACACGCCTCCTATAGCTCCGGAGGATTCACCTGATTTGCGCGAGTGGCAGGCGTTCCAGTGTAGGGAGTATGGCAATGTTCATTGATCAAATTTCTGTTACGAATCACATCAAGGCTATGGAATGAAATAAAGGATCATGACCAATAGGAAGCAGGATTAAGTGAACCAGTAAAGGCAAAGGGCGCTAGGACAGATTGGGAACGTGTTCACCAGTGCAGTGAACAGCAGTGAACAGGAGGAACGCGATGCCAGACTTGGGAACGTGTTCACCAGTGTTTTAGTGAACAGGAGTGAACATATACCACAGTCTCTACCACGTATTCAGATAGTTAGAATCGCTCCTCAGCGATTAATTCAAGTACCCAGGCTTACCCTTTAGCTAAGCACAATCTATCAGTCCCGGCGATATCAGTAAGCAAAGTTCAAAGCTACACACCTGAGCTACTCAGCAACAGAGATCTACAGTCAGCAGAACTTATCCAGTAAGGACCGTCTGATCGTTACAGTTTCAGGGCAAGTCGGTCACATTGTCAGGTGAAAACACTGTTCTTCACTGTATTTTGTGAGTTATATGGTAAAAGATATGAGGGACATGAGCTTGATTGACTTGACTGAAGAGTTGAACTCTTTGTACAATGTGGGGAGGACGAGGCTCCTACTTATGGGAGCCTCCTGACTGTGATCCCGGCCCGATATTCCTCCGTGCCTGTACCTCTAGATCCTTGGACTCCTGCCTTTCAGCATTATATAGATAAGTTACGGCGAATATATGTCGAATGTATATGTCCCCAACGGTACAGTAGCACGGGGCATTCTTCAGCTCCGCTAGGTGACGGGCTGCCCAAGCTTGGTACCCCTCTCATTCGCCGCTTCGAACCAAAGACGCCAGTCGGCAGTGCCTCGACCGTCAGAGTCATTGTCGTACTCGAATAGTGCGATGCCCTGGTAAGCTTCATCGTACGGTGTACGGAAATCGTAGTTGTACGAAATGATGCCGATCCCAGGTATCAGTCCGGTGAGCAGCGTGTACCTCATGGAAACCTAACCTCAGCATTGCTAACTCCAAGTCCAGCACGGAGGCAGAGGGATTGGACAACTCACAGCGTGTTGTACTGCGCTTGATAGTGGCGCTGAGCGGGATCGTCGACGGCAGCGCCGCTCCGCGGGGTCATGATGAACGCAAACGTGTTGTCGGAAGCGGTGTCGAACAGGGAGACGTCGATGGCAGGCCCCACGGCCCCAGGCGTAGGCCCCGAGCCGGTAATCATGTTGACGACAGGCTGGAACCCGTACATGGTGCGCCAACCGCCCTCCGGACTCTCGTAGTGGAGGTCCTGCCAGATGTGGCACTAAGTCATGATGGCAGTGTTAGATGGAGGTGTCCGAGTCGTGCACGAAGGAGGTGAGGACGCGGTGTGGATAAACTAGTGGGTTTGCTTACAATGTAAACAGCGCGCGCAGACACGACCACGAGCACGGTACAGCCGGTGAGCAGCGTGTCGCCCGTGCCGGCCAGCCACTGGCCGTTGGCGTTGAGCGACAGGCTGGCAAACGTCTGCTGGATGCAGAAGGTGGGCGAGCCCATATCAAAGCCGCCAGTTCCCGAGTCAGGGCATAGGTTCTGCAGGCCGGCCGTCTCGCTCTGGCGGTCCAAGTAGGTGCCTATGTTCCGTTGTTGCGGGTTGGTGAGGCGGCGCTTCTCGATGATGTGCCCGCCTTCCAACTCGTGCCAGTCTGTGACATTGGAAAATGCTTCGAGGCTGGACAAGGCGCGCTTCTTTGCCAGGGATGAGGTACATGACCTGCCTCCGCAGCTGGCGGGGGTGCATGCTGGCTTGCATGTCTGCCCGGATTGCCTCTTGATCGTGATGGGCGTATCGATATGCCAACTGTTCTGATGTCAGCAGCAGGTCGAGATGGTGAGAGATCAAGTCTGCTAACTATTAGAAGGGCGGGTAGGATGCTCTACATACCCGGGAACGGCAACCGACCCAGGTTCACCTCTGTCTAGAACACGAGCGTCGCAAACCACGGCGATGAGCACAGTGACAGTACTCAGGACGTTCAGGCAGTTGAGATACATGGTTTCCGGTATCGTTTAGTGAGGCAGACACGGCCGAGAAGAGTCACTGGGAAGGACTACACCTTAATACTCACAACTCGGACCAAGCGAAGCTGCAAGTCAGAACCGGGCATCGAGGCGTGTTCGTGCTGACTTCCATGTTAGTATAACATACTGACTAGCATCGATTGCCTCTCTCCTTGCATGGTATGACTGAACGATTCCGTTGACTGTGCCTACCTAATTAGGAAGGTATCTCTGGTGGGAACTTGAATCCGCTCTCTACCTGGTATCGAGAGGGGTACCTGACCCACGGGGAACAATTCTCGGCTGATACGTAGTAGATTCGGGTCATTTTCCCGCGCAGTTTAGGGGTTGGAAGCTGATACAAGGATGGTTCAGAGCCAAACCAACAGAGCTAATATATCGCTCATACCTGTAGATTACGACTTAGCCAACCAATGGATTCCTATGCCCATGCCGTTTGTGTCCGTATACATCCGAAGCTACATGACACTATTGATTCGTTAAACAGGAACTGAGAATTCCGCAAGGTTATGGTCAAAACCAGACTAAAACGGTACGCAAAATTAGGTATCTGAGTGGAAGCTACAATTTACGATAACAGCGTATTAATGCTTTAACAGCCAGAGTTGAAGAATGTATGTACCAGAATTTATATCACTTCACTGTTTCCCGCCATTAAGCAGTGAGTTCCGGTATGCCTTTTATCAATTATAACTCGGGCAGTCACAAGACACGACCATGCATTTAACCTATTTTATTTTCATCTCTTTCTGCATCACTGTCAGTCAGAGTGGAGGCTGGGTCGATGCGACAGACACGACCGTGCTAGACAGCAATGCGACTAAGACTATAGACTTCTCATCGGCTGTCCAGATAGAAGCGTCCCTTACAGTCGCGCTTCAGCAGGTTTCTAATGCCCCAGCAATTCCAATTCCCACAAATGTCACAAACATTCCAGAGTATGCCGCAGTAACTCGGCTCTCACCTTTTTTACCCATTGTTCCAGCATGTGTTGACCTCCCTGAAGCTGAGGATATGATTGCGGTGCTAATCTCATCGGCCAATGCGTCCGGCACTGACAAGTCCCTTCTTGGACGCCAAAGTGCTCTGCGAGTCATGATTGTCGGCGATTCTATGTCCCAAGGCCAGCAAGGCGACTGGACATGGCGGTACCGCATGTGGCAATGGTTCCAGCAAAATGATGTAGCCGTCGAGTTCGTAGGCCCTTACAAAGGCACGGTGGCGCCGGAGCCTGCAGCGGCGCCACAGCCTCCCATACTGTATGGAACCACAGCGCCTACAACGATGGCATCAACCGATGGTGGCTATGCGGCAGGCGTGGACTCTGCATTTCTTTCTAACAGCAACCACTTTGCTGTATGGGGCCGATCTGCTGCTGTAGACAAGGGCTTGATCCAAGGAGTGTTGGAGCAGAACATGGCGGATATAATGTTGCTGATGCTGGGTTTCAATGACATGGGCTGGTTCTATAGCGACGGGGCAGGAACTATCGACAGCATCGGCACTCTAGTGGCTAATGCTCGCGCGGCAAACCCAAGTATTAAATTCGCTATTGCTAACGTACCGCAACGCAGCTTCATCGGCGGACGGGTGGATCTCGTCGAGAACACGCAAATATACAATAACCTGCTGCCAGACGCCATTGCGCAATGGTTCACGTCAGAGTCTTCGATCTACCTGGTTCAGCTCGAAGAGCTGTATTCATGCCAGCCTGGAGGATGCCCCGCAGGTAAGTGATGCCACGCTCAAGTACCTCATGTACGTGGCTTGATAAGTTAGCGTCACTAACTTCCATCGTCAGGCTATGATGGCCTACATCCCAATGCTTGGGGAGAGTTCCAGATAGCAAGCGCATTTTCGCGAACATTAGTCGACCAATTCAATATAGGCACTACTCCACTTGCAATCCCGGCCGAAGACGACCAGAGTCTCGTAAGAGATCTCCCAGTGCCTACCAACTTGCAAGTTTTCTCGTCGCCTCAAGGAGTGACAGCAACTTGGGATGCTGGTGAGTTAGCCGAACCTTCTGCATGAATTTGTAAAGCCCATCGAGCTTACAAGGGGTGCAATAGTGTATGGTGCATATAGCTACGACCTGGAAGTCTCCATTGATGGAGGTGGTGGTAGTTTCTCTGAAACAACGTCTCCATTCAACCGATGGGATTCGCAGTGGCCTTTGGCCGGCTGGACATATGCCGTCTCTGTACGTGCAAGTGCTGGCGACAACCGCAAAGGCGACTATTCCGGAACATTATCGGCAGTAGCCATGCCTGAACTCGCGCCTCCTCCTAATAACGTCAACGTTCAACCGACTGACACAGGCTTCATCGTAACGTGGGACCCGCCAAGTGGTAATTATACAGACTCTATCATCGAATACAATGTGATCTATTGGGACTGGAACCCCGATAACTGCCAGTTCCTCGTTAGCGCAGCTTTCACGAGGTCCCCAGGCGTTGTTGCTGGTCTGACCCCTGGTGTAAACTATCTTGTTGCTCCTGTAACATGGAACGCAAATGGCCAAGGGCTTCCAGTAATAGCCAACAACGTAGTGCCCGGGACGGGCACTCCTCCGATCCCAAGTGATGTGGTCGTAGTGTCAAACGATCCGACTACTGTGCAGTTCGTCAGATCTCCTCTTTCTCCTAAACTAATACACTCTTGCACTGATGCTGACCTTTCTGCCTTTTCTCTAATATAGTATAACGTGGTCAGGCTCCTCCTCTGCAGGAGGATATCAAGTCTGGAGCCGCAACATCAAGATGGCGGGGAGTAAATTCGTCAGCGCTGGGAACGTAACCGCCGGTCCTTGCATGGACGATTATTATCTTTTCCCGGGTACATGGAATTACGCATGGGCCGTTAGCGCCTTCAATGGCAACGAGGAATCCGAGATGAGCCCAGCCGTTGTTGCGCCATCGCCCGCAAGTGGCGTTACTCAGGGCAGTCCCGGGCCCACCTGTGCACCGGCGGCTCCATGGTGCCCGTCCTACTACTCTCCTCCCCCTGTGTTCTCATCCGTGCCTAGCCCGTCCACTGGCACTCCTGGAGCCACGGCTAGCTCAACTACCACGAGTGGAGGCGCTATACCTACTGGCTTTCCAGTTACGACCAATGGAAATTGTGCTGGCGCCGACTGCGTCGGTGGTCAGTGTGTTGGTGAGTAATCAATCTTGGAGTATAATTTACCGAGTCAAGCACGGCTTAAACTGGTTATATTTAGGAGCACAATGCGCAAGCTTCGGATGCATTGGCAGTGGCTGTAGCAATGGCCTCTGTGTCGGCAGAGATTGCACTCCCCTTGGTTGTATTGGGCCAAATTGTAGCAACGGGGGTTGTTTTGGTTTGGGCTGCTTACATTTTGGTTGTTTTGGCCTAGATTGCAGCGGCGGAGGCCTTTGCATCGGCTTCCACTGCATTTCCATAAACTGTTTGGGACCTGCATGCGGCAGCAACGGCATCTGCACAGGGCCAAATTGTTCGGAAGTGACATGTAGTGGCCCTAACTGTCGCAATGGTAGATGTGTCGGCCCGTCGTGTGTGAATACCGGAACAAACTCTGGTGGTGGCACCGATGCTGTAAGTGCAAACATCTATCCCTTTTCTTCTTTTGCTTGCGACACCACTATAACAACCTAATGCACCAAACATATACCAATATTGTCAAACTTGTACGATCCGAAATTTACTAATCATTTCGCTAGCCCCTTGGGGACCCGACTAACCCAGATGACTGCACGACAATTACCTTCCAGGCCTGTAACACCATCTGCTCTGCAGGCCTATCGACTAGCTCGTGTTCTACCAGCTGTACCGGTATGTGACAGTCATACTGCTTAACTTTATCCCTCTTCCCTCTTCTGAATTTCAACTGATTGCTGCCCTACCAAGAGGCCGAAGGATGTACGGCTCCTGCGAACACGGAAACCACCTCAATATGCCGCGCTACCTCGCTAGAGAACATATGGTCACCGACCGATGCCAACGGCTATGCACCTACACTAGGTGGCGGCGGTGTGCTAGGGTTCACGGTGACTACAGGAACGGCTTCGATACCGCCACCAACCTCGACATCCACAACGTCGCCGCCGACCACAACACCACCGCCAACTACAACTACACACCCTACAACTACTACACCTGCAACTACCACATCACTGCCTTATCCGACGAACACAGCGTTAGACATAGGGACCGCCCTCTGCTTCTCCGATTACAACAGCGACAATCAGTATACTTCCTTTGACGAAGCAGGTGCGCAAGAAGTCATCAAGGCATTCTGCAACAGAAATTATGTTTTGGGCCCGGACAACACCTTCGGGTATGTCGAGGGATACGGCGACATCCGTGCGGCGATTTCCTGGGCCGAGAATCAGGATGGATGTGGATCTAAGCAAGACCTTCACCTGAGCACCGATGGGTGTGTCCACGCATGGGACACTCCGTTGTATGAATGTAAGTGTACAGTTGCAACGGTATTCTCAGCTGTCTTAAACTAATGCCTTCTCTCCCCCTTTATACAGGTAATGGTGGCAGCACTACCGAGAATTATGGCGGCGCCTTCGTGTATAACGCTAATGGAGTCGGAGGCTGTATCTTGATTGATATTTCGGCAATCAGCACTAGTAGCAGCAACAGCATCAACATGGCTGTGCTAGATGCCACAATGCGTACGTTTAACAGTACCGCAGCTGCTAGCGATTCATCGCCTATAGACCTGTGGCACTTTTCGACATCTACCAGTGCGCGTCGTCTCTAGGGCAAAAAGGTCGGGATGGGGGAGGCAGTGCGGGACAGGGGTCAAGAATCGTAATGCGGTTTAGCGCATTACGGCCATTACGAGTTCGATCCGCTCACGTGCGAACAGCAATGGTATTACGATTTAGCGGAGGAATATGCAGCAAAACTGCTGCGGCATCTAAATAAATAGAGCTGAAGAGTGACTTCAAGTATAAAAGAGTCGCCATTTTCCACGTGACTGTTATAGGTAAGGAAACATTTCCGACAATGCACTCGACGGGAACCATCGCGACGCCGCTGCCACATAATCTTGATTATGTATGGCAGAACGGACGGGGTGCCCAGTTCTCTTGAGTCTATGGTCGTATGTGATAATTACAAGCTTATGAAAAGATGCATACCATATAAACCCTGCTGAGCAGGGTTTTATTTAGCCTGCTTCCCATGCGGATATCTGTTACTTGATCGAGAACCAAGCAGACTTCGGGAGACTCAACCACTGAGAACCAGCGATGACGCTCAAAGATAAGCTTGTGGGTCTAAGCTCCAGGTTAAAATATATGAAGTGCTACCCTAGTTTACGGACCTTAGCCGGAGTGCGAGCCATCGTCGTTATCAGGCTCAGCGTCCTTTGATTTCTGCTCTGGGACCACCAAGAAAGTCTTCCCACATATGGATGTTGAAGGACCTCACCGATGGAGCATGCCTTGGTGTCTCCCGTTTTGTAGTCCTCCAGTGTTGGCGATGATCCTGGCCCTTCCGGCTCGGGCGGACAGCTGCAAGATCCTATATCGGCAGTACAGTGGTTTAAGTGCGTTAGCTGCCATTCGGTATGAGGTGTACTGAAAGCTTTCATCTCTGCCTTAAACGTGTCGTACGCGTCAATGTATTATGCAATTCTGGCGAGGTCGACGCACCCGCTATCGAACACCGCTCTTTATATTCCCGTTTTCTCCTTCCTCACTTTAAAATCAACATGACTACCCTATCCTCTGCTGCCTACAGCTTCTCAAACTTCCACTGTTATAAGATTGAAGTATGCTATGAACATACACAGTATGCCCTCAAATTCAGTCAACTGCCGCCCTCTAATCGCCAACACTGCCATCCAAGGAAGCAGTAGCCGGCCACCATCCAGACCAGAATCCCAATCCATGTGCGAGTCTGGTCCGTTGCATAATCGTAAGTAACAAGGAAACCCTTCTCAGAAATATCGGGAGTATTGCCTTGGGATTTCAGTGTCGTTGGCAACGGCGTTATATTCTTGCGCTCTCTCCTCCTCAAACCCTCACTTGCAGTACACTGATTGCTATTGTCGCCCTTGTGCATCTTCATTACAAAGCAATTGTCTAAAGATTCATCGTTGTCGAAGAGCTGGTGCTTGCCAGCCCTCCTATCTTCACCATACTTGGGCTCGTAGCAATACTGGACTTCGTTATTGAAATGTATGCGACACCTGCGCTGGGGAGACTGCGGCCTAGATGATGGCGTACCCGTAGGTGTGTTCCTAGGGGTCGAGCTGCTGGAGCCAAACACATACTTCCTTAGGAGACTTCGAGGGGTCGATTCCGACATCGACCTGTCAAGATTGCGGCTTTGCGTATTGCTATCTTCTTGGGCCTGCACAATGGCAGCGGCATTCTTCAGGAGCGTGTGCGCTAGAAGGGATCGCTGTGAGATGGCTTTGGAGGTAGACTTCCTTTTGAGGTTTTTGTCTCGAGAGAAGTTCGACATTGAAAGATCGCACGCCAGAGATGAGTCAGATACCCAAGGTCGTCTGGTACATATCTGTAACGGGCCATACAACCACGTCACATCGCTGTCTTTGGACCTACTCTCCGTCAGATCACAAGGTAGATGAAAAGCCAACAAGGGCAGACATTGGCGCAACTAACCAATCAATGGTCTCCGGGAAAACGGTTGGAAGGTGATATTTTAATTTAGCTCACGATCTCCATGACGCATTTTCCAATCTGATTTTAGCTCTGGAATCATTCTTGGCAACGATATATTGCCAAGAAGTCCAGATATCTTCTTCTTCCCACTTATATGACAGGTAATCAACGTTTCTTATCGGTCTGTCTTCGATCAGGTTGTCGTCCCACGCTCGTCTGGATACTGTTGTGATATTAAGTCGCGATGGAACCGTAGTTGACGTTCCCACACATCGTATCCTAGAGAGAGGCTGGCGTGGCGCCATAACTTTTAGTGATTAATATTTTTCTCTTTACTGAAAGTTCGTTGCTCTGTAAGAATGAATGTCCCTTGCATTATCGTTTCGTCTAGATCGAAGGACGACCCCTTATGAGGAACAGCGAGGCAACTATCCTTATCTAGAGGACCTTCGGCCATACTAAGGCTGATCGAGGGCTGGCTGATATGACAACATATAGCTAAGGAGGCTAATGCAGAAGAAATCTTTGTATGCAATAGCGACCTTTAAATAAGTCCGTTGGGTATGATGGCGGCCCCTCATCTCGGACTGAGCCCCAGCAGTTACCCCGGTTAAGCTTCCATCAGCCTCAAGTAGATGTGACCAGCTTCTCGTAATCCGGGATAGGAGAGATGTCTCGGGGAGAAACCATAATTGCACAGCCCGCTCATTCCGGAAATTAGATTGTCACGGTATTCAATTCACGCAGATGGCAGTAGCGCCGGGATGCTGCCACTTCCAGAGGCAAGACACCGGTCATGGCCGGTGATATTGATCCAGTCTCTGGGAAAGTTTCAGGCACCCCCATCATCAGAATGCCTCAATTATCGTACATCGTAGACGACCAGCATCTAAGCTTTAGGTACGTGCTCCCAAAAGTGGTGTTGCCGGCAACCAATAAATGGCATCGAACTCTTGTTGCTTATGTGACATGTCGCCCTTGTCTGAGTATCTATGTGCTTCGACAACCTAACTGACAAACAGGTCACAGATCCCTGTATAATCCATCACGTGACTTTATGAGCCATTGCCCTGGAGCTACTCTCCTTTCCTGGTGTCACTCCTCGGAGAAAACCGTGCTATAAGTTGAAGGTGCGCGGATTACTGATCCAACCCAATAGAGCTCTCACCCGCCCACTACGGGACCTTACTGAGAATTCTTGCCTGATAAAAGAGGCTCGTAGCGGCGTACGCCAAAACATGGGGAGCAGGGATTGACGGATGGGGAATAGTGATAGGTCAGTGAACCAGAATAGACGTATTAAATGCAAAGACATACAGAGATCGGTTTCAGGTAGAATGATGATGTGGAATACGTTTTGGGAACATTGTGTTCGGAATTGAGATATATTACGGTATAAATGGCTTCCTCATCTGCGACACCGATTGACTTAGTGTTCACTGCGCCAATCTCATTCAATCTCGTCCAAAGACGGTTCCCAAACTGCGAGAAAGGTTCTACTTCTCAAATTTGTAACGATACACTGCCACACATTATTCCACGCTAGGAGGCCCAATGTCAACAAAAGGAGGAAGTGGCGGGCAATTTCAGCTTGTTCAAGAGCTACAGCGGCAACGCATTCTTGGGTTAGTCTTAATATTCTTGACCTTACGAGGGCGCTGAAAGTGGTATTGTGTGGAGCTGATAAGCCTGCTCAGATCAGATAGGTTCTTGAAGTCAACGAGCGAGTCGATATCCCTTGAAAGCCGTGAGGGCTTTGTTGAATATGTTCCGGCTGGGAAGTTGAAGGGTAAGACGGCCCTCATAATTGATGGAGAGTATGTACTACCATCCGTCGCGGATTACGAGGATATTGGCTAATGTTGAGTAAAGCTCTGGAATTGGCAGGGAAATAGCAATTCTCTTTGCTCGTGAGGGAGCCGATATCACAATTGTATTTCCTCCGGAGGAAATGCAAATCGCCGAGAACACTAAGGCGGCAGTGGCCAAGGAAGGCAGGAATTACTTGCTAGTCCCTAGTAATTTGGTGGAAAATGCAGTGTGCAAAGATGCAATTGACAAGCATGTGAGGGAGTAAGTACAATGACACTTTATCTTCAGATTTGCAGGTTGATATCCCAGCAGATACGCCAGCATCGACGTCCTTGTCAACGGCGCGTCTAGGCAGCTGTTATGCAACGACTTCGCCCAGATAGACCGTGACACAGTCGAAAGTATGTTCCGCTCCAACGTCCTCCAGATGGTTGCTATGACTATATACGCCCTACCATATATGAAAGAGGGATACTCGTAGGTATCACGATACAATGTCCTGGCTATGCTGACAATTACAGCGTCATTAACACCATTTCAACCGTTGGCTTCCACGGTACCTCGAAGATGGTTGATTTTGTTTCCACTAGAAGGGCTATTGCGTCGTTCACCAGATCACTTGGAATGAGGCTCAAGGCTAATAATATTCGCGTCAACGCCCTCTTTCACGGGAATAAATGGCAACCGGGTGTGAGATTTAAGCCGCGGTTGAATCCGCAACTGAGACGAATCTTAATTTCAGAGTGACGACGATTTACACCACGCCAACGTCGTCAATGGCCTCCTTTATCCACGTGATCTTAACAGGACAGCTTTTGGTTCACCTGTGGCATGGCAGTTGCCGTGGCTTCGGGAGTAGCTTGAGCTTGGAGACATAGGCGTTCCATCTCCTCTTCTAGTGACTCCAAGTCACCGGTAGAAGTGTCAGAGATGTCGCCGTTGCGAGGATCCTGAATAATAATAGGTCCAGAAGATATGATTCTGAGGTAGTGGAGACGCTGCTTCTCGTTGCGTTGGAGGTAGTATATGAGAAGTGAAGAAGTGAAGCCGGGGAATTAATACCCTTTTATAATGTTAATGGACTCTTGCACAGCGCTAACCCTTTGTAGATGTCTGAAAAGCAATCTGCCTTGAGACGACATCCCTTGTTCTCTCTTGCATGATTAGATGAAGTTAAGCGTTGCTCTATGCAGCATTCTACGGGCAATCTCGCAAGGCAACGACAGCTCGACGCTTCAGGAAATTCACGTGAATGTGGCGTCCCCAGCCGTTATCCCCCTAATGCATCGTCTGCGTCATGCCCGTCGTCTTAATAATTCCCCCTCTCCAAGCCGGCTCGTCATCACTACTATCCCCCCTCAACTGCGCATCACTGTTATTCCACCCTGCCGTCGGGTTCCCATTCCCCTTATGCGACACCCTACCCATCTTCCCCCTCTCCATATCCGTATCCCCCTGAATAACCGTCGTGACGCCCCCGGTCTTGCTAATATCGCTGCGAAGCGCAAACGCCTCGTTGGTGCCGCGGCTGCGGATATACCCCGATTTGGGCCAGTTGTGGTTGGAGAGCTCTTTGGCAGAGCTGGCGCCGCCTGTGCCCATGCTACCAGAAAAGAAGACGCGGAAGAGTGGGTGCAGGGTCGCGGCTGCGGAGGCGACGATTCCAATGCCGACTTCGACGGTGGACCAGATTGCGACGTCCATAGTGGAGTAGAGGAAGTCGTTAATGTTGGCCATGCCGCTGATGAAGGGGATGCGGATGATCGTTGCGGTGGAGGCACTGGGGATGGGTTAGGTTTGATCTTCGATTGCGGGAATAGGGGACTGGGGGGAGGAAGGATGCTTACATGCAACCGACGGCGAGAATGGCGGCGACGGAGAGCTTGGTGCGAAAATTCATTTGCAGATTCCAGACCATGAAGGCGGGGAGGATGCCGAAGGTCCAGTCCCCCACGCAGGAGATGGCGGAGTAGGCGTAGAACGCATCGACGGTAACCTTGGGGTTGATACAGGTGCCCTTTCCACCAGTGTACTGGGTCCAGAAGTATGCCGAGGGGCGACACTGCAAGACGAAGAGTAAGAAGAAAAAGGTAGAGTAGACTTCAGTGATGATGATGACAGCCCAGATGATGATTTTGTGGATCCTGACGACAGCAATTCGAAGCAGGAAAATACCAATGCTCAGCTTGAGCGCCATAGTGGTCAAGATGTAGACGGGTTCGCACGCCCACCACCACTAAGGATGAAGTTAGCCGAGACTCTCTTCTTGAAGATGAGAATTTGTACCTTCAAACCCACTGGAAGCACAGCTTGTGGAATGTCAGCCGCATGCTGGCCGGTTCCATTATGGACGCCAGAAATAGCAAAAGTGCTGTACAATATGAAGAGAATCTTGCATCTCGTTAGCGTTTGTGTGCAAACTACACGGCAGAAAGGAAAAGGCGGCATACCCAGGCAGCGACGGCAGAGTAGTCGTCGTATCCAAAACTTTTGACGATGAATACTCTGGTATAGCATCGTAAACTGATTGCGATTGTGCCTAATGCGACGAACAAGCTAACCGTCGCAAGGAGTTCAGGTCCTCGACCAGCTGGGGTTATCGCCATGATGGATCGAGAGAAAGGTCGCAAGATTCACTCAAGATCTCTCTGACTGGCGCTGGTTGAGGAGGAGTGCGAGGGGGCATTGCGATGAAGATGTAGGACATGGATCTAGACATGGCTGTCACTATGTGCCGTTAATGCTTCGTCCAGTGTGCCACCATCAAGCTCCCCGTCCCGTCATTGTCCTGAGGCATCACGTAGCTGTGAGTTAGAGGATGGAGGTGCCGATCAAGGGAGACATTTTCTTGGGGACGCGGCACACAATCACTTAGCGCTATAGGTAACAGCATAACAGGCCAAAGACGGATGAACCGCCTGGATTGGATGTGCTATTGCCATTGGATCTGGCCCACTTCGTGGCAGAGAAAATCAACTCTCCCGCTCTGATCATCTACGCCAAGGTTTTCGAATCATATGTATGGGAGAGGAGCGGGGCAGAGAGGACTGATGTCCGCTGTTGGGAGAATGCGCGTTCCTAGCTAATGGGGAATAATACATGCTGTTCATAGGAGCAGCTCCTGACGCAAAGAGTTTTTTAGGGGTAGCCACTCCGTTCCGTGTGGATGGGACCCGTCTTTTGACGTATCAGTAAGGCCTGGTGTAAGTCCAAGACATTGGCAAGGACAGATGAGGTGGAAATGCGGGGAAAGAGATAGCAGGGTTTGGTAAAACAAACGTGCACTGCCTCGACCCTCGGCCCATAGTATTCGGGTAAGCAACCTGTAAGCACTTTATCTCTTAGCGAACACACAAGACCAGATGCCGGATATGTCCTATACCGTATACCGATATACTTATATACGGGGTATATAGGACAAGCCAGGTAGGTGGGTGGCTGAAGTAGAATACAGAGTAGGGCAGTTGGAGTCGCCACTATGCACAAGCGATGCGGGTCTTTGTCGGCCTTTAACTTAGTGCCGCCCGGTAGTATAGTTTGCCCGCCCCTGAAACGATTCCCATCATATCGTAGTACGGCAGTAGTAAGCGGATTTTAACGATCCCATTACAGGGCTATCCATGCTTCTTTACCAGCGCACAGGTCGACTCATAAATTAATAACTGTTGAGGAGAGCGAAACAATACAACGGTCGATAATGCAAACGGGTATAACTCGGTATACTCGCTTCTTTCACCTCAAACCCTACCATAGAATCTGGAGATAATGATGCCAACTCCCAACCCCGCGGAGACGCCCTCCCTCAGAAGTACACTTCTTCCGGCGATCTTGCCAGCAAAGTATGATTTGATGGCAATAATTGACGGACATGGGTATAACGTGGCGCGTTCCAGACCATCTTGCTGCAACTATCATGTCATAGGCATTCACCGGAGCCTACTACTTAAAACTCAATTAAGTTGGAGAGATTACATTGTATCATACGCGATTGCTTGCAACTGAACTGCTCTTAACTCTGCGCACGGACAGGCACCCTATGCAAATCAACACGGACCAATTTCCGTCCCGTCTTACGCCATAAGTCTTCGTTCCAGGTCTGTGGACGAATCCTGGAAAACCCGCTTAATTTAACGCAAGTCGTGCATAGGTCCGCAAGTTCTCCACCGCGCTAACCCTGTGCTTGCATCACCCGCAAGCCAGCCATCGACAAGCCATAGAGATCGAAGGTTGACACATTAACAGATACTTTGGCTGCTAGGCGCAGGCCATACTGACAAGAGTAACGTTACCGCCCGCTCTGTGTCCAATAATTCAGATGTAGTGGGTCTACCTCTTTTCGACGAGTTGTGCCTAGGCTCGACAGGCTCCTGTGCAATTGTGGATCGAAATGGTGAGCTAAGTTGCACCAGGCAAAGTAACATCGAAGGCAGAACTACAAAAACAATCTACTGAGGAGCCCGAAAAAATGCGCCGAAGCAAATGCCTGAAAACCACGTTTCCTATTCATAACAGCTCACACAATGTAAAAAAAGACTATTGTTAAACTCACAGCTGTGACGAAGATCATGAATGTCACGTAGACACGCAATATTGCTTCCATACGTTTCTCATCTGTACGTCATTTGGGTCTACTAGTCCCCGTTCTTAATTCAAATATTCTACCCAGTTTTCCTCTCTTTGGCCATAGGGTTTGGGTTAGAGATCTTGTCCCACAGGGCGACAATAAGACCAGATCGTGAATATCGTGAATTTTGCAGGAGCAGGTGTGCCCCATGGGGCAAGAACAGTACCAAAGTGTGATTGGTGTAAGAACAGCTGTGCCCTATAGGGCAGAGAATAGTATCGAAATCGCGATTTCTGCAGGAACAGGTTTCGCCATATGGGGCAATGCAAAACATGCATGGGATCGCATTTCATACAATCGCATACATGAAACTTTGCCCTATAGGGCAAGAGTAGTAGGAGCGATGTGGGGATTACCCCGCATTGTTCCCCGCAACTACAGCGTTACAGTGGCGATAACATCTACATCCTCTCACCTCGATCTATGCTTCTTCAAATCGCACTACCATCTTGCCACATATTGATAATCACAGCTAATGGTACAGATTGCGACCGGCTCTTTGCCTGGGAGAAATGCTCCCCGCTCAAAGACCGTTAGGAACCCAAACCCCTACAACTTCCAATCTAACTATGGCGAAGGATGCAGCACTTACTTAAAGAGGAAAATCAAATTCGACGAGCAGCGGCCGAATTGTCAACGATGACATCCCACGAACTTGGCTGTGAATGGACGGTGCGGACGCGCAAACCAAGGACTGTCTCGAAAGGCAAGGGTAACACGACACAGAGGTCAATTCGGCTGTAGGAGTCGAGGCAAGACCAACCACATACTGGAAGGTGGTCGACAACGGCGTGGGGATTCTCCGTCGGGAGCGTCTCAAGGCGCGTTAATTCGGGAGTGCCAATGCTCATTATGGAAACGTTGGCTGCGAATGGATCGATTGCGGGTAAGGCAGATGAGGCTGGAGGAAAAGAGGGGAGTCGAGGGCAATTTATAATAGCAAGGATACCGCTGGGGAAATGAGCTCCAAGGTTTTGCAGCTGGTCAGTAATGAAGTACTCAATGAGGAAGAGAATGATATGTCATAAGATGAATAATATAAGTTGTAGTTGTGGTTGACAACAGTGGCTGATGATGTTGTGAGGCGTAATTTGTGATGTCGATAAAGGATTGGGGACCATAGAGTGAGGATAATTGGGTGGAAGATAACTGGGTGGAAGATAATTGGGTGGAGGATAATTGGTTTACTTACGCATAGTGGCACCTTGCAGCAGAAAATTGAGGTGTGTGGTCAACAACTGGTATCATCTAGTGGTGGCCAGCAGATTGCTGCTCTTTAAAATCTACAGGAGACTTGAGATGCGCGTGAGCGCTGCCATCTCATCAATAATCCATACTGTAAAGCGTCTCGATTTTGTAAGTAGGCAACATAAAATCCTCGTCGTCCAAACCTTCAGTAGGTCCGTTGCTTGTGTCAGCATCTACAGCGTGTATTCTTATATTGACAAACTCTTGGTCGTCACAGAGCATCTCAATATATCCTTAGCTTAGTTAGACTTTCAATCTGATGAAATAGAGGAATGGGAGATTGCTACTATTGTTGCTGAGGTAGGCAATCGTCTATTATGCTAATTCCAGAGTTAATAGTTGCAGGTTTTGAAAGGTTTAACCTATATATCTTCCAAGAATATTTCTTGCCAAGACCTCACCACCACCAGTATCCGGCTTTCTGTCCGTGGGGAGATTAAATTGAGTTAGTTGGCCTCGGTTATAATAACAATCAGCAAGCTGATACGTTACTGAAGTATTGAGAATGGAAAACGTCAGATACCATCAAGTAGAGAACCCAAGGTTTGCGCTAGCGCTACTAGAAATGCCTGTTCTGGAGGAGATTATTAAAGCTATGACTCTTCCCCGCTACCATCGCACATCAGGCGATAGATGGTCCAAGGAAACTCTTAGCTTCTTATATTGCTTAATATCGGGCTCTTTGCAGAACTTAAATGATGTAAGTATGCTCCAATTTGGAAGTTGGGTCTCATGATGGCAATAGCATCGTCTTTTATTGAAAGCTGAATCACCGAAGAAACTGATACCGCGGATTCGATTTGCTCTTGAATTGGAAACTTCAAATACTAAGGTTAATAACGATAACGGCCCTGCTGTTGATGATGGGGCTCGTATGCCACGCTCAGCTCCAAGACGAGGAAGGCTTCATCGACGCAAAACGTCTCGAAAGAGCGCTAGCCGCAGGAGCAATGAAAATTTTATCAAGCCTGGTCTCAAATCATTCGCACTCGTACAGGCCGCCGAGGATTGTGTCAGCGTGCTTGACTCTACCGCAACCGAACGGCAGTCGCCGTAAGCACTGCGAGCTGAACTTCGGTAGATTACTAAGTTACAGTACCAAAAACTGGTGTTCAGATCTGCGGACCCGCAACCATGCACCGCCACACGTTGTCCCCGATGCGTCATAGCTCCTGTGGCGTCGCTAAATTTGGTAAAGATCCCGTTGATCTCAATTCGCCGTCTGCCAGATATAATATATTAAGAATGCTTACGTCACCAGTGTTAAGAATAGCCAATTGAAAACAAGCCCCTCTATAAAGTTGGGTCTTGGCAAGGCCTTGGATCGCGATGGAGAGTATAGATCGCTCGACACAGGAGTTACATCAGGATGTGAGGGTTGACGATGGCTAGGTGACTGGTGGCATCCGGGAAGTTAGCCAGGACTTTCTATATCCTCTTACTATAATTATTACGCTTTCCTTCTTCTCAAACATTTCTTCTTCATACTCAATAGTCCTCAAACACTATTAACCCAACCTCATACCAC
Source organism: Pseudogymnoascus sp. SDFLT0511 (assembly GCA_030180035.1). NCBI lineage: Eukaryota > Fungi > Ascomycota > Leotiomycetes > Thelebolales > Thelebolaceae > Pseudogymnoascus > Pseudogymnoascus sp. SDFLT0511. The sequence continues at coordinate 968,036 of JASCQD010000014.1, forward strand.
TTTTATACAAAACCATCAATCATTATGTCTGGAATTATCAACAAGGTCAAGGATGCTCTGCACCACGACTCTAGCTCTTCCACCACTCACTCCTCAACCACTCACTCGAGTGGCACAACCGGCCACAACTCTGGCGTTTCAGAGGGAACCGCCGGACCTCACAGCTCCAGAGTTGCCAATGCAGCTGATCTTTGTATTGACTCGGATCTAGAAGGCTCCAACAGGCACGCCAGCACCGCTGCTGGTCACTCTAGCCATACCGGCCACACTGGCATTACTGGTGCCGGTTTGACCGGCGCGGGAGTTGAATCTGGAGTTGGCCACACCGGCTCAAGCACTGGTGGAGCGTATGGCAGCAGCACCACCGCTGGCCGGCACGGTTCAGACGTCGCAAACAAGGTTGATCCGCGAATTGACTCGACAACCGGTTCTCACACCATTGGCTCCATCACCGGCGGCGCAGGAGGATACGGAAGCACTGGGGGTGCAAGTTATGGCGGATCTACCACTGCACCAACCACTGGTGGAGCGTATGGCAGCAGCACCACCGCTGGCCGGCACGGTTCAGACGTCGCAAACAAGGTTGATCCGCGAATTGACTCGACAACCGGTTCTCACACCATTGGCTCCATCACCGGCGGCGCAGGAGGATACGGAAGCACTGGGGGTGCAAGTTATGGCGGATCTACCACTGCACCAACCACTGGTGGAGCGTATGGCAGCAGCACCACCGCTGGCCGGCACGGTTCAGACGTCGCAAACAAGGTTGATCCGCGAATTGACTCGACAACCGGCTCTCACACCATTGGCTCCATCACCGGCGGCGCAGGAGGATACGGAAGCACTGGGGGTGCAAGTTATGGCGGATCTACCACTGCACCAACCACTGGTGGAGCGTATGGCAGCAGCACCACCGCTGGCCGGCACGGTTCAGACGTCGCAAACAAGGTTGATCCGCGAATTGACTCGACAACCGGCTCTCACACCATTGGCTCCATCACCGGCGGCGCAGGAGGATACGGAAGCACTGGGGGTGCAAGTTATGGCGGATCTACCACTGCACCAACCACTGGTGGAGCGTATGGCAGCAGCACCACCGCTGGCCGGCACGGTTCAGACGTCGCAAACAAGGTTGATCCGCGAATTGACTCGACAACCGGCTCTCACACCATTGGCTCCATCACCGGCGGCGCAGGAGGATACGGAAGCACTGGGGGTGCAAGTTATGGCGGATCTACCACTGCACCAACCACTGGTGGAGCGTATGGCAGCAGCACCACCGCTGGCCGGCACGGTTCAGACGTCGCAAACAAGGTTGATCCGCGAATTGACTCGACAACCGGCTCTCACACCATTGGCTCCATCACCGGCGGCGCAGGAGGATACGGAAACACTGGGGGTGCATGTTATGGCGGATCTACCACTGCACCACACAGCTCAGGGATTGCCAACACAGTAGACCCACGCGTCGATGCGACTAGGGGTTCTCCCACGTTCGGCTCCGGAGGCGGACCCGTAGGTGGTGGAACTTACGTCGGCTCTACTACTGGTGGTCCCCACAGCTCGAACGTCGCGAACAAGGTTGACCCTCGCGTCGACTCAACAACCGGTTCCCACACCATTTGCTCAAACACCGGAGCTGGCTACGGGGCTGCTGGAACTGGAGGTATAGGAGCAGTTGGAGGCGGAGCTTATGGAAGCTCCGGCCACACTGGAAGCCATACCACTGCAGGCAGCGGCACAGCTCAGAACACTGCTGGGCCACACAACTCGGATATTCTGAACAAGCTCGACCCACGAGTCGATAGCAACCGCGATGGCTCTTCTACCGTTGGCGGAAACAGAACCCATTCGTAAGCAACTCTTAAGCAGGTAAACATTCCCTCATTTCGTTTGCCTGCCCCTGGCTCGCTTTATGTCCGCTTGGAACATTCACTAAGGCTCCATAATAGCTTATACAAGGATCCTCATGATGCAGCTGAAGTCCCACCTTCGGTGATGCGAGAATCTATTGGGGAGCCTCAAATCCTTCACGGTGACAAGCAATACAACTATTCTGGTCGACATGGCAGTGTTAGCACCCATGACCATCTATGAAAGGACTATGGGAATAGTAATTTTACTTTCTTTGGTTCACGGATATCTATTTGAGTTATTGAAAGGTTACTTCACTGCCTTGAGAATGGGAAAGACAAGATTCACTTGTCTGGAGGCAGTTTTAGTATAAAACTTCTGTCGCAACGCAGTCGTACAGCTACAAAGCCATTCAATTTTAAGCCAAATCTAAATACCCAATATCTATCCATCATATAATTCGCTGTCTTTATTATAACTGCTCTTGTGAGCTAGTTAGCAATCGCATCCACGGCGAGAAGTGTGTCCTTTGCTGACTGTATCAACAGTCGGGATATCTGTCACGCCCTCTGTGGGATGCGCCGGGCCTTGGTCCCCAGGTACTGCGACGAGGTCGAGTGGGAGGGGCGGACCGATCCGTGAATAGGCGAACCTCATATATCCATCTACGGGTGACTTTGTAATTCCGTCGTGCTCAAAATTGCTCTAAGTTGCTCATGGCTTTCATCACCCGACCTAGATATCAGCATGTCTGGTTTCCCGATATTAATAAGTAAGCACTACGAGGGAGAATTGGACGCGGGGACAGGGACGACGACTCACCTCTTAGGAATCTAAGCCCAATAATCCTTGATAACTAAAATATGAGATATTGATGAAATGAGATCATTATCAAGAGGTAAAAAGCCGAGCGCAAAGTCACAATAAATAGGAGGGGTGTCGCAAGTGAAAAAATGGTTATCTAGCTATTCTTTCTCATCAGTTCAAAAGGACGAATAGTCGTATCCCTCGTCAAACCATTCGCGAACGTCTCCTATCCCCTCAAATTGAATTATGAGATCTCGTGGAACATTCTTGGTTCTCTCTGCGGCTGTACTAACGGCTTTGTTACAGAACGTCAGTGCTGCACTCTCATCCATACTGACAACAACTACCGGAACGTCGGCATGTTGGAGCTCGTCAACGAGCCTATTCAAAATTCCGGCAATATTGGGACTATGAGATCTACTTACTACCCTGACGCATTCTCAGTAAGTGATCAGGCTCAGGTTTTTTCATTGCCTGCTAATTCATCACAGCGAATCCGTGCCGCCGAAAGTAAGCTTGGTGTTGGTGCCAACGACCTCCTTCACATTCAAATGATGAACGAGAAGTGAAGTTCAGGAGACCCAACCCAGTACCTCACCGATAATTGGTTTGCGGCATACGATGACCACCGATATCTGAAATGGGATATCGGTGGTCATCGTATCTCAGAGCAATTACATCTCCACGTCCTGCAATGATGATCGTGGCGGCAACACACCAACCATTGTTGGGGAATGGAGCTTAAGCGTGCCTTATGATGTACAGTGGACTCAGGCTGGCACCCAAACACCCAGCAGGATTTCTACAAGAGGTGGTTTGCAGCGCAGGTTATTTAGTATGACAAGCAACAGGGTTGGACGTTCTGGTCGTGGAAAACGGAGCTTGGTGACTACCGATGGGATTACCAAGGTTAGTACTTTCTGATATTATTGATGCCAAATGTTAATTGACATAGCCGCCGTCAAAGCAGGGGTTATTCCAAAGGATCTAGATTCGGTATATAATATCGGTGTTTGTTAGATCTACCGAGAAATCAACATCCTCTCTATGGCTTAAATATAACAAACTTATATTCGATTTATCAATATATGAAACAAAGTTGACCTCTCTGGATATCCGTATGGTATTAATTATTATAAATGTTATGAGGACTTGACATCAGCGGCATGCTTCGTTCCCTCATCTCCCTGGAGGGAAATATTGAATAGCCCCTCTGACCTATCATTCCCGCATTCTCTGCCCGTGTCATCGCCCCCTTTGCTTCCCTTGCAGCCGAAGTAGCGAGACTGTCCAGCTGAGCTTCCAAATCCCGCACCACCTCGTGCGCCAGCTTCGACTCGTTCGTAATGTCCCCAATACTAACGGCCCACAAGATAATGTGCGAAGAGAGGGAAATTCAAAAAGGGAAAGATCAATCGCGCAGAAGTAAACTCACATGGTCCGGCCGGCCCGTACATACGCACAGCAGCAGACAACGAGCAAACCAGGAGGGAGCACATTACGTTGAGAGTTTCTTGGGCATAAAACTATCACTCTTGCTGCGCTATTGAATGTCTGGCGATCTTTACTTGTTCTTAAAACGACTTACGGTAGTTGCGAGTGTTCGCAAAACGTGGCTTGAAAGTGAATTAGGTGATCCGCACGAACGCACAGCAAAAGTGGTATTCGAAAATAGAAAACATTACAAAGAGCGAGAATGAAACCTTTAATATTACTCGCACAGATTGAGAGGTTCATTTCTAGGACGTCGGTGTCTGAGCAGAATGCAGACCGTTGTGTCGATAAGACTCTAAGAGAAAGATGTCATTGGTAGCGTGCGATGACCATTGGTAGCAACTAGCGGCGAGGACGCAACTGTATTTAGAGTTGGAGCTCGGTTGCATACTGTAACAATGCCTGAAATACAGTAATAGGCTCACAGATATGTAAGGGGCTATTCTGCAATCCAGGCGGGGGGGGCGAATTTGCCGTGTTTCTGGACGCACGCACTAGGAAAACACAGTGCGGGCTGTGTCCTGGCTGATGTATTCTCTGCACCTCCGTTCGGCCCCATCGACACAGAACTTGAACCCGACAACAAGACATGAAACAAATAGCGCTACATTTTCTTAGCGTTCGTGATACTGGAGAATCAATGGGCTGGGGTTGGGAGACGGGGATTCACCTGGAACCTGTCACAGACAAGCAAAACTCTTCGGAAGATGCCGTTCACCGAAAAAGCAAACACGGGCCGAGCTAAGTTACCCGTTAAGTTGTGGGCAATGCTTCAGAATGCCGACAAATACATGCACGCATGCTCACCCCAGCAATCGTGATTGGGTAAATGGGTGATCGTCGCGGCGCGCTTCGGCATCCCCTCGCTCGCACGCGCCCCTGCACCCCACCATATCAACGCCTCCAACTGGAATCGCGACTTCGAAACGAACTACGAGACCCGGCGTTCTGGCCCTGGACAGGTGGCATGCGCAAGCGTCCTGCATGCCCGTCCCGATTCACTGTCACTGAAACGATTTAACACATGGGGAGCGGCATGGGGTGGATCCGACCAATCAAATGTAATTGCATTAAAGCAGCTAAACATCGTACCAACTCCCAGAATCCGCTGCTCGCGCCCTCCTGTAGAAAATAGAGTGTAAGCCAAACTCCACTTGCGCCCAGCACCACCCTAACGCTTCCTGTCCAGCTCCCTTCCTGATGCAGTTGAAGAGGCACGACGCACCGTCTAGCTCAATTTCTGAACCATGCAAACGCCACCCCCGGCCTTACGTCCGATCTCCCCGCTCTCACCCCCATCCATGACAACAGGGTAGCGCTCAAATCCCACACAACCATAGAAGAGTTCTGCCCCCTTGTTCTCTCCCGCCTTCATGAGATGGATGCCACGCACCCTATCTGCATTCAGCTTCTTCATGAGCTCGGCCATGAGTCTCCTGCCTCCGCCCATCGTCTGGAAATCGGGCAGGATGTTGATGTGCAGGTGTGCGGGATAATCCTCAAGCAGGTCGGGCCACTAGCGATGGAGCAATGCTTCGTCCGGGTGGTATAGGCGCTAGAGGAGAGCGGAGGCCACGTCCCCGCCTTTCCCTACGCGTTCGATTTCGTTGCCGGCCTCGAGCCCAGTGTTTGCTGGCGGAGGCGGGTAGCGCGTGCGGTCAAGAGTGGGAAGGTACTCTGATTTGTAGCATTGTAGATAGGTTGCTGTGCATGGTACGGCGAGACAGTAGCCGACGCAGTCGCCGCTCCCAGAGTCAAGGACGAATGTATACTCTGGGTAGAGGAGGACGTATGGAAGGGCGAATATGAGAGGGACGATGCTGATGGCTGGCTCTTGGAAGGCAAAAGGGTGAGCAGTGACACGGCACTAGGTGAGTTAGCTCTGAATGACCGTTTCATATATAGATTTCGAGGTTATGGGGGGCCTTGGGTTTTGAGTCCTAGGGAGACAGGACGAGAGACTCACAATGTGCATGACGGCTTCGAGGTCGGCGGGGTCATACTGCCGAATATGCGGCTTTTTCAAACTCCCGTTCATGGCGCTCTGGAGAAGCTCGAGACGAGCAGTCGCGATCTTTGATGTTGATGGAGTTATGCCGGGCGCGGCCTCGAGCTAGTCTTAACAGCGCTTGCTGGGTGAACTGAGTCTCATTTTGCTTACGTGACGAGTCAAATAACTTGCAGTCCCGTCTGAGTATCAAGATGATTTAGCCCGGCACTTGCCGCCTGACCTCGATCTCATGGGAAGAAGCTAACTAATAACAGGCCACAGATACCCTACGATCTACCACTATCGGCTATTGCCGCAGAGCTGCTGTCTTCTGCCGCTGATGCCATCACTGCACGACGATGGAAACGTTCCCTGCGGACCGTCGATTCTTAAATACGCTAGAGTTGGCGGATTTTAGTCACTGGATTGGCGAAGTAGATTTCAAGCGGAACAAACAGCATCACAGCTCTCAGATGTCGACTTCTTCATGTTGAAAGTATTCAAGGTATTTTGCGACTGGCGATGCTATTCCCAAAGGCAAGGTGGGAGCTTACTTTGCGGTTTGGTTTGCATACCTAAGATGCGTAATAACAGGAAACCCTTGTTAATATAAAGTGGAGCAGATCACCGACTCCGCCAGTCAACTGCTTACTAAGTGACATATGCAGGGTTCCCCACTGTCACACGCCGGCATTTGATTCTCCATGCACTCGGGAAGCAGGCAGCGGACGGTAGACGGCAAAATGTACTTGCGCTACACTTTTACCAACTATTCGAAGATTCATATGTTTGTGCTAACATGCAGGCACGTATGCATACGGACACACTTGCGGTCATATTTTCAAGCCTAACTCTCCCACCAGCCACACGCATCCCGAATTAAATTTTCGGCATCTGGCGGCTGGGGCATAATCCCAGGATTCCGCATGGCCATTGCCGGAGACAGACCCCGTCATCCATTCCTTCGGTTTCGGGAGTTGCGAGATTAATGGTGACGAAACAGCCAAAGTCCTCTTCAGATTTTCTCACGAAACACGAAGGCTATCGACCGTCTCCGAAGTCTCAATGGTCCCCACTACAACATCAGCCATCCTCAGTGCACCACTTGTGTCGCCCTTGCCAAGCCGCCTAACTTGACCCCAACTATCCCCCTAGCACCCTAATTGCTGCAATGTTTCTAATTCGGCATGTTGCACAGGGATCAGACGACAACCTTCCACTACCACGTTGACGTCGATCCAGCCACGAATAGAGGACGTACCACCAACAGCGGAGAGGAGAGGGACGAAAACCCAGCTTTGCACCTACTCGTATTGCAGTGCTGTTTGACTCCTCGACGGCGACATGATAGAATGGCAATTGTGATCGACCGGCTCGGCGTATCATCGCCCGTCCGTCCATCCACCTCCCTTTTAAATGACGGAAGGCACTAGCCATTACACTAAAACACCGGGCCGTTCCGGCAGCAGCCTACTTGCCACCAGGTGGGCGCACCAGGGATGAGCCGAAGAGAAGACATGGACCGACATAGAAAGTCTCTACGTTGCACGCAGTGCTGATTGACGGGAATCTTCGCACCATACCTTATCTTCATTATTCAATTAACAGTGTTTGTCTCTAGTCGAATTTGTCCGGGCTTTCTCTTCCATCTTAGCCGCTGTTTCAAATATTCTACTCCCACGCCTCCACACTGCACCTTCCCCTTCCGTTCTTAGGACTCTCTCACGCTTGCCAGCAGACTCCTCACAGAACATCAACACCTCGATCTCTACCACCACCCTCTCGGAAGCATAACACACCACACACTGCTCTCCCGTTCACCACATAACCATGTATTTTCAAACCCACCTCTACAATATAACCTCAAATCTCCCATGCTCCGTTCACTTCAAAAGTCCCATAAATCAAACTTACCACTAACACCTACCGCAGTCCAATTTTGCCTCAATGGCCGTCCTAATCAGCTGAGTCCACTTCTTCAAGATCCTAAAGTCAGAGAGCAGCCTCATCCAGTGGAGGTGCAACGTGTGCCACTCAGGCCCGCACTGGTTCATCTTCGAGTGCAAGTACTGCAAAATCAAGACTTGCTGCGCCTGCACCAAACTCCGCTAGATAAGAACGCAGGTCTCACCTCTTCCTTCAACGCTACCATGCCACTGACCAGGTTTAGAACCTCGCCTAGATCGTCTGTGCCATCAGCAGTCTGTTCTCAACTTCAATGTGGCACGCTGCTAAGTCTGATGAGTCAATCGCAATTTCTCTCCATATGATGTGCCGGCTTGACTCCTCTCCTACGCATCTGATAGCTTGGCAGATCGGCGCCTCGAAAAGTTGAGGTCGGAACTGTGTCAATTTGGCCATGAAGTCGTATCGTCTTAGCGTTGAGGTCAAGCACACTTGGTGGCAGCGCCCGCATCTTCTCATAAAGAAGCTAGCTGCGAGTCGGCCTTGCTAGAAGTACCGGCGTGCGACGGTGTGCAAACGCTGAATCTCCCGTGCCGATCATGTCGCTGAACCAAAGAAACACTGCTCTCTGTCGCCACAAGCCTAATATATCTTGTAGGAGATCAACGCGAGTGTCGGGGGGGGGAGGTTGGACCGTGTTGGCGGTGCTAATCGAAGGGCGCATTCGTTGCGCGTCCATTGCTAGGGGTAACATCAAGCTGTAGATGGAGTAACAAGAAACACTAAACATCTATGGCTATCGCCTAGCGTTCACGATTGCTAGCAACGTTGCTACACTCAACGCGAAAGGAGGAGAATACGGCAATGCACTCCAAGCGGCATCATATGGAGGCCACTACAAGACCGTCGAGCTTCTGCTAAGCAAGGGCGCCGTCGTTACGACCCAGAGAGAGTAATATACGAGTGCCACTCACATAATAGTCCCTATACAAACTTTATAGAAAGCCATCCTCCAGTTCTCCATTACGATTAACAGAAACAAGCACGTCGCTCACGTCCCCTGTTCGTGGATTGTTAGCATGTATAGATGTAGAGGGAGGAGAGGGGTTGCGCAGCACAGGGTACGGACCGCTCTGGTTAAATTCGCTGCTCGGAGCCAATTCTGGATCCCCCTTAGCAAAGCTGCACGAAACTGCACCTTCGAAAACACAACGTCAACAACCAAATCATTTTCTTGTTCTCTCGCTTATAAACTCATAGGTGGTGATCTTACGGATTAATCTCTCAATGCTCACGGGTACAAAATATCCATAGTGGTACTGTAGCCCCAGCCTCGGCCGAGACAGACTCTGAGACGAAGCTGGGTTTCAGGAGCGTTGCATGAGCGGCCCGCGCCCCAACTCGTGAACTCCCACCACCAAAGTTCCGTTCGTCCGATACAAGTTTCCGACTTCAGATAAGCTATCACGTTACAGCTACGCTCGGTCGTTATGGGCCTGGGGCTTGGGGAGATGAGGCGGGAAGGTGAGGTTGAAGGATGAATGTCCAAGTACCCCGTTTTCTACCTTTGCATTTCTTCTGTCTTGTTCCTCTCTGGTTTTCGATTGTGCTTGCCGTCTTTGTATTTCTTTCGATTCAATTCTCACTCTTTTCTTCGTGGCCGGCCATCTTTCTTTGAGTTTAGAGTCTGGGACGTCTTTTTAACTACTCGACCTTTTTCGGCCACTTCTCACCACGTCTAATATAATCATCACTCATCCCCAACAACACGAGAAGCCCTACTTACAAGACCTCAGAATGCGCTTCTCACTCTTCACCACAACCATTCTCCTCCTCACCTCCTTCACACTCGCCCTCCCCTCCCCCTCACCAAACCTCGACCTCGAAACCCGCCAACAACAACAAGCCCCCATCCAAACCATAACCTGCGCAGACTACGCCCGCCTCGCAAACTACACCGCAATCGACAGCAATGCCACCCTCCGCGCCGCCTTTCTCCAAGCCTCACCTCAGGGTACGGATCCAACACGGGTCATCCTCGATCGTGCCTTTAAGGAGTTCAACGCGAAGAATCTGATGTTTGATCGTGCGCTCAATGCACAGTGTGGGAATCTAAGTACGATTGCGTTGAGGGAGGCGAATAGGAATTTCTCCCTAGGTGTGGTTGCGGGGTGGAAGGTTGTGGCGCCTACGGGGGCAAGGATTGGGGCCGGGACGGAGGTGCGGTGTGCGGGCATTATTCCCTTAATGTATGCTGGTTTTGGGCTGAGTTTGTAGAGAGAGCGCTTTGAGGGCGTGAGGGGAGGAAGGCAGTTAGGGCGTGTTTGGTTAGAACTCATGGTCATTGGTGTCTGAGTATGATTATGGGAAAGAGTTATGAAGGGTTGGACTTCGATTGAGAGGAGAAGAAGTGTAGAATGACAGGACTATATCAACACTGATGCACGCTTTCTTGTGTTGTTCTCCACATCTTTACACCTAACGTGGTCAATGGAGTGTTTACCTGATCTTAACGCAGGTGCCGAGACCAAGGGACTTGTTGCTAGCAAAAAGTCTGAGCAACGGCATTTGCCGTTGCGATGGTAGCCAAGAGCGCCATCAAATAGGATTATGCTGTAGCTAATGAGACTACCGTTATATCGAACATATTTTTGCTGTAAACAGGGGTTTTGATGCTAGCGAAATATATAGTTTAACGCGAACATCGGTTGATCGAGTGGCGAGGATGACTGGTACAGGCGGATCTGTTCCGGCCAGGTCCTGCAGAACACTGTCTCCCCCACCCGCATATTTCCCCGATATTCCAGTGCCCGCGAATTAGCCAAGCCATCACGACTCAACTTGCCATGCGAGCTATTGGAGAACATACCGTGTGCCACCCCTGTTACAACAATTGGCCAACCAGAGCGGGATGCATAGGTTACGAAGTCTCTGCGCCTGCCGGTTACATTTGACCAATGACGGGAGACTGCGCAATTATAAATCGGATGCGCAGTCCCGTCATTGGTCATGTGTCATCGGCAGGCGCAAGTGTCGCTTTGCTAAGGAATTTTAGACTTAAAACTTGCACTTACTAAGCCGAAACCATACCCCTCAAAGTTCTGCTCGGGGAGAATAATCGCAGCAATACTTGAATCCCCTGCAAGGCAATTTTCCTTGCCAAAGTACAATGAAGTCAGCAGTGATCAAAAGGAGACATGGTGCTCTCCTGCAGCTCAGGAACTTTAATAATAAGCTTGATATTTTCCCATTGCCTGCTCAAGCAAGCACCTATTCTTCGTCTACTAAACTCAGAAGACAAACGCTTTAGGTTTCTTAAAATGACGCAGCCACTATGATCTTTTGTGTACAACGCACATCACCCCTCACGGATCCCATATGACGCAACAGAACTTGTATCACATAGGGAGAGGAGGCACTTAACTCTCAAAATTGAGACCTTCCTTCAGGCGATCACTTTTCCGGATCTTCACATCTCGTCGTCATGCTATCTGCAGTATTGATCTAGGGATGGTTAACCCGAGGCACTGAACACGTCACCCTGGCCCCGTAATACTAAATGTAACTGTACAAAAATAGTATATTAATACGTATTCTATTCTTAAGTATGAGGATAGTAGTTGTACTCTACGAGTTAACTTATAATCAATTTCAAATTCGCAGAATTAAGTATGTTTAATACAAATTGGGTATAACGGTACTCCCCCCGCGTTACGCCACGTTTGTCTTGTCCAGGCCCTTCTGGGCGCAATTGTTGTTGGAAACGAACGTCAACTAATTATCAGCTCTGCCGGCAACCTCAAAGAACTCAAACGTTGGAGCAATCGTGCACGATGGGTCTGCCAGTGCCCACACTCATATCCGCAACACCCGCCAACCCAAGCGCTGATGACAGCGTTGAGGCTACAAAATTCATCTTTGTCCACATCTCGTCCAGCATCAAAGGCGCCGCCCTGTTCCTCTTGAGACGCAGCTCGAGGCGCCTTCGCCTCGTAACTTGTCTAGCAATGTTCGTGCCAGTCCTCCTGTCCATTACCCACAAAGTCGGCTTGGGGTTCAGCCCAACGCACAATCTCTAACCATTCGCCGCCAGATTCATCACCTTGTCCCTCTGGGCACCATCCATCGCAACCTCCGACCTCCAGCACATCTCCCTCAGCCACAAGACCTTCCACTTAAACGCCTCTCGCTTCAACGCCTCCCGAGTCGCTCTCCTCATCGAAAACCGCCCCAATTCGATCCTCTCCCCCCTCATCCTGCACTTTATGTCTGTCGTCCCACCCGAGTGGCGCTTCCGCTTCATGGGCTCCATCGAATCAGTCGACCTGGTCAACTCCTCCCACGCTATTCGCGACGCCGTCCGTATCGGCAAACTCGACCTGACTTACATTCCAGACAATATGACCACGAACTCCCAGGAGGAGATCTCCCGCTTCCTCACAAACCTCTGGCTGTACGAGACAGTCCTGCAGCCTGCCGAGCACCTCCTCATTTTCCAAACCGACAGCATGCTCTGCGCCAACAGCGAGCAGTCCATCAACGCCTGGCTCGACTACGACTGGGTTGGTGCCCCCTGGAATCCCAACGGCCAGTGGGGCGGCAACGGCGGCCTCTCCTTGCGCAAGGTCAGTAGCATCCTCGACGTCCTCCGCAACCATGTACGTGCACTCGACGCCGGTGTACCCGAGGACGTCTGGCTCGCCGAGCACCTCGCCCAGCGCCCGGGCGCCAAGATGGCCAACGGCACCATCTCGCTGGCCTTCTCTGGCGAAATGCACAGCGGCGAAGCCGTGCACGTCAAGGGGTCCGCGTCGGATGTTTCGGGGTCCCAGCGCGAGAAGTGGGCAACGGGCGGCAGTGTCGATATTGACGAGGCGCCTAACGAGAGTCTCGACGTCGACAACTGGCGCGAGGGATACTACGAGCCGATAGGTTACCACACAGGCGACAGCGGGCGCACGATGCATCGCGGCATCTGGGGCACGGCGGCCATGCGCAGACACATATGGGACTACTGTCCCGAGGTCAAGATGATCTTCGATATGGATGCCGAGGAGTTCGTGCCGGGGAGCTGTAATGGAAATTGGAAGCGGGACAGCAGACTGGATGAAGGCGGCTTAAAGCATGCAGAAATAGAAGAGAGAGAGCTCCGACCG